>JADDOH010000077.1:0-600000 GCA_016648135.1 Agrypnia vestita
TTTTTTAAAAACAATTTTGTGTGATTTTTACTACTTTCTTATTTTTACTACTTTCTTCTTAACAGCCAGATTAGGCTGGTTAACAAATTTTGTTGAGATATCTACCGGATCAAATTTTCAGGAAAGTTGGACCGAAATCTCATATCGAAAGTTGGATGGAAATTTACGTAATAATTATACAGGGTTATTTGGAAAAAATTAATAACTTCGCAGGACTACACTCCTGCCTTGATTATGAGTCGAAAATGTTCAAGCAATTATGACATAATATCAATAGTAATGGAGATATACGACATCAAATTTTGCATTTTTTTTTCAATATTTCTGTCTTATTTTTTGTAAAACGTTGGACTATCATTACAGTAACTCATATCGATTACGAAAAATTCATTCGTTTTAATACAAGTTAAATAAAATTATAAAAACCCTGAAAAAATTCCAATTAGAATGTTTTTCAATTGGAATTCAAAGGTTTTTATTTTTTTATTTGACTTGTATTAAAGGGAATGAATTTTTCATATTCGACATAAGTTAATGTAATAATAGTAAAACGTTTTACAAAAAATAAGTCAGAAATATTGAAAAAAAAATGCAAATTTTGATGTCGCATATCTCCTTAACTATTGATATTATTAAGTCATGATAGCTTGAACATTTTCGACTCATAATCAAGGCAGGAGTATAGTCCTACGAGGTTATTAATGTTTTACAAATAACCCTGTATGTGTAGTTACAAAAACCATTCACGCATAAAAACTTTACAGTGAAGTGGTTTCAAGATCTCCTGGACAAGATCGTAAAAAGTGCATTGAAAAATTCCGAAAGTTGCGTCGTAAAATCCTTTTCCATGGAAATCTACCTAAAGGAGAAACCAGACCAAATTTTATCACTGTCGCAATAAGAACTCTAATCCCCAATCTCTTTAGGGATAGACATCAATCTTTATCTGCCAATCCCATATAAGTAAGTAGGTACCTAATGTGTCATTAAAATTTCGGTTGATTCACCTTAACTTGGTTTTTTTATTAACTTAACCTAGCTTTTTTTTACTAAAAAAAGGTAGGGATGCATCGATACGCACTTTTGCCGATATTTATAAAATAGTATCGACGATACCGATACCGATGATGCGGTAGAAATGCGGTCACTAAGACGCTTGTGTGGAAAATCTTTGGTCGATAGAGTAAGGAATGGACAAATTAGACGTGAATGCAATGCCGGCTATAGTGTGGTAGATAGAATAAAGAAAGGAGTGCTGAGATGGTTTGGTCATGTGGAAAGTATGAACGGGGAAAGGATGGTTAAGAAAACATATGAGGCGAGTGTCGAGTGCAACAGAAACAGAGGGCGTCCGCGAAAGACCTGGCACGATCAGATACAACAAGTGTTTGAGGATGGCCCCGTTAAAAGCCGCAACAACCGTAGAACTTGTATGAGAAGATGTATGAATGTGGCCGAAGCAAAAGCGGTGTGCCAGGATAGAAGAGTGTGGCGTTTAATCCTCTTTGTCTACCCCTGCGGGGGACGGCGTGATGGTTAGTTAGTTAGTTATTATGAGTAGCTTGTTGGTGTAGTGGTCATGACGCTCGCCTATTGATCTGGTGGTCACAGACTTTTGGCTTAGTTATATTCCGTGTTCGGAATGAAATTATGAAACGCGGGGATTCCCCGAGCGTGGATAAATTGTGCCGCGTTCAAACATGAGCAAATTAATGACACACGGATTGTCTATAGTGAGACATTCAAAATATATCGACAAATTAATATCGCCGATTCCGATATATCGGAAAACCCACGATATCGCCGATCTATCGGTATAGGGTGCATCTCTAACCTTACCTTTATTTATTGAATTATAATTTTTGCATGTGTACAAATGATAAATCAATTTTCGCGACTACGAACGACCCGATGACGTCATCACAAATAACGCATAATTGAAATGATTGTGAGGACTTATCACTCGTGACGCTGATTTCCAAGGCACGCCACGGAAAGTGTGAAGAAAGTTCAATATAGTAATTATTGACAATTTGGATTGAATGGGGTGGTGATGGTGCATTTCGGATCAACTGTAGTTGAATAAATCGGACTAAGTTGTTTCGGTAAACATCTGACCGGTGTTTAAAATTAAGGAACTAAGAGCAGGACTCCGACTCCATTTAAAGAATTGACGTTCTATTATAAGTAATGATAATATACAAAAAATTAGCTCGTATCTAGTAGCAAAAACTGCAACTTAAACAGTACCTAACATATATGGAATATTGAAAATTTATTCGTTTTAATACAAGTCAAATAAAATGACAAAAACCATACAAAAAAATATTTAAAAAATTTCTGCGAGGTTTTAATAATTTTACTTGACTTGTATCGAAGTGAATGAATTTTCAATATTCTGTATAAAATACTGGGGTGATAGTCCAACTTTTAACAGAAAATAAGTCAGATACATTTAAAAAAAATGGAAACTTTGATGTCGCTTTTCTCTGTCTTTCTGCCTCTATAACTGTCGTAATTTCGCCCAAAGTGTAAAGAATATTTTCTATTCAAAGTTGAATGAAGAGGACTCCTGAACATTTTGCTACTAGCTACGAGACACTCTGAATGTGTCAAGGGTACTTTATAAAGCAACTAATGTGTACGCTTCGTAAATCTGAGGCGAGAGCGAATCATCAATACCGGGTGCATATTCATACCGATTACATTTATGCGGGCGGTCATTCTTTCGCAAATTATATAGCGTTCTCTCACTCTAACGCAGCTGAGCTGATCGGTACTGCTTCTGAGAATTGTTTTCTTTACTTTTTTCGCTAGCATTTGATGGCTGGAGTTGGTAAAATTTTTAAGGACTCCACAGCCCTGGTTGATAGCAAACATTAATATACCAGTAAATTTAATTCAAGCATTCAAATTCAGTGTATGGACTATCAGCAGTTGGGTGCATGGAGGTCATGGCCACGCACTGGCCACATGTGATAAATATAATATTACATAAGTATGTCGTGGCTAGGGGGAATGAATGAAAACACTTGAAATTATTAACGACTAACTGTTCGTAAAATAAATTTGTGGGGGGAAACAAAGGTTTGATTTGAACGATATAGATTTGCATCAAAAATATACCAGGGGGAGGAGAAAAGGTAAAATGGGAGGGAGGAAATGTCGCCTTTATTACCCGCCGAGTCCTTAAGAATAAGTTTCCAAATTTCGAGTCCGGTCGGTCAAACGGTAGAGATTTGCATGGAAAATACGTCAGGGGGAGGGGAAGGGGTATGAGAATAGGGGGGAAATGTTGCCTATGTTACCCGCCGGGTCCCAAAGCATAAGTATGCAATTTGAATAGAATCGGACAAACGATGTGGATTTGTATAGAGATCAGACAGACATACAGACAGACAGACATTGAATTATATAGGTATAGATTTGTTAATTAATTATTCAATGTACAAACACGAATTAAACTTAACGCTATTCTTTGATCAACACTATATCGCAATATATCACTCGTTTATAAACACTTTATTATCGCTGAGTAACAGTATTAAACACTTGCTAGAATATTTCTGACCCGCATGTGGTATTTGTCGTTTATTTATTTTGCCAGTTAGATACTTCGCACTCGACATCTGTCGCTTCGCAATTCACGACTGACCACCCTGGGCGTCGTCCCGCTGCTCGCGCGTACTTCGCACTGAATCGAACCGTCAAACAGACAACTCTTGCGCCGCGGCGTATAAATATCCGAAAATGCTGGTATTTTCATACTTTCTAGATTATTCTAGTATTTAGGAGAAGGTTCTCGTTGCTTCTCGGTTGTACCAAGCGTTTCTACAGGCTTGTAGACGTTTCCCGAAGATTGAAGATCACCCTAGAACGTTATAGGCCGTTCTCGATACTTCGATAGTGCTGTTCCAAGTGACATATCACCAGGAGTTCTGACAGTGCGTTAATTCTTTATAGCATCTCGTTACAGATTTTTAATTTGGAACTCTTAAACAGTCAACACATGTATATCTCCGCACCCGTCTAATACCACCCCTATTTCTACTACTAGACCTATGTTATCCTTGTCCGTGAAAAGTTACCCTCGATAAACCCTCTAATGTATTTACCCTCAGTTTTTGATCACGTACCTACATAAGAAAAAGAGTGAATTAACGCCAAAGCGGTAAGAAACAAAATTTTCACATAATGTAGAAAATGATCTACTATTTTCTAGTACGCCTACTCTTTGATTTTCCAGGGAAAAAACTGTAGATCTTAATTATTTATTTTCGATTACCTCTGCTGACCCAGTTTTCCCGAACGCGACTTCAATTCTTGTTCATCAATATTCCGTCTGCAATGGATCCAATTAGCACATGTATTTTCGGAACCGTTACGCCACAGAGGGAAGCAAAAATCATCAGATTTTGAGCTTCTGACAACCAGTTATGCAGATAAGACCCCACGCCCAACCGCCGGGACAGCATCGCAGACACCCGTGTCCATATTCGAGGAGGTCATGTTCCAATTGGGAGAAAACATCCGAGTCTTCTCAACGCAATTATAATTCAAATATTAATTAAAAATTACATTTAATTTTGAGATTTCGTTTTATGAAGCTCACAAAGGAAGCGAGTAAACTGGTCGCTGATGGCTGAATTCAAACTATGGCAACACACGAAGCAATCTGATGATAGCTACGCCTGTTAGAGCATGTAAAACCTCATGGCTTCGAAATTAATGAGCCGGACAGTATAGACCCAATCCTGGCTCATACCGTGGGTATGCTACAACGAAAAACAAAATCAGGATGCTATAGCGAACCGCGTGTGCGACATAGTACGCAGTTACGAATGACTTCCCGTTTGGCACAATGCGATTTTTATTAGAAAACTTGATTTGTATTTTCATTAAGAAGAAGACGTTTGTTTATATAAAAGATAAATTATTTAAGCAACATGAAATACTAAATATAGAATTTTTTTTCTGCCATTTCAATTACACAGCTAAAATCGTAATACATCAAAACAATTCTAATTTCCATTTCAATAACCAATCATTCGCCAGCTTTTGGCTGGAGCTCCGTGATTGGTAATAGATTGAAGATGGTTGATGATACATTATTTATGTTCCTGGAACACTCATTTCAAGTAAACAATTTTTTTACAGTAACGCAACAACCTTAAACAGCAGATGAAATAAATATACACACTTGGCTGCTTTCTGAACTAAGCAATATTGCTATTTCTGTAACTTGACATTTATTGAATAACATCGTAATGAAATTAACGAATTCAATAAATTAGAAAGCTCATTATTCATAATTGTGAATAATTGAACGTTCATATTATATTAAAGAACGCATTCTTATCGTGAAGTTGCAATTTTTTTTGTTGATTTGATTTTTCTGCATGTCTTTTTGATTGATTGAATTCATTAATTTCAAACCTGTCAAACTTAAAACGTCAAAATTGGCCGCATTAGAATGTTATACATAACTGTCGAGACACATAAATAACAATATTGCTTAGTTCAGAATACGGCAGACTACTTATCTTTAGCTAACTTCGTTTCGGCTTACGACGCGCCTGAAGAAGAATAACTTCAAAAATATATTTTTGATAGGAATTAAGATACTAAGCAAATGAATGTCAAAGAATTGATTTTCTTGCACATGAATCGTTCAAGCAGTACACCCCTACAAGATCGAGGTGTGAAACCACTTTTTTTTAAATTTAAAATATAATAGAAACCTAAAAGGTTTATGGATAACATTTTTATTTGATTCAATATAGGAATACAATACTATAATTTAGATACTAAGTCATTTTTTTACAGTTGGCCGAGTTTTAGCATTTTTGTCACAACTGTTTTGAATTTGTCAGTGCTCAGTTGTTTGATCTGTTGTGGCAGGTCGTTGTATAGTTTTAATCCGTTGCAAATTAGTCGGGATTGTCCTGTTTTTGTTTTGGCGTGTGTTATGTGATAGTTTTGAGCCATTCTAGTGCTGTGTTGGTGTTTTTCGTGTATTTTGTGTAATTTTATGTCTTCGTCCTGTATTTCGCCAATTTTTAGTCTGTGAATGATTTTAAGTGTTTCGATTTTTGTAATGCTTTCGATGTTTAATTGTTGTGTTATACGGTATACAGTTTCAGTTGGTGTCCGGTATTTCAGATCACAGACCATTTTTAGTATTTTGTTTTGCTGTCGTTGGAGTCTGTTTAGGTTAGTTTTGTTTCCGGTTCCCCAGAAGGGTATCAAATATCCTATTCTACTCTTGATGTATGCCTGGTACATCAGAATTTTTACGGTCTTCGGTGTGATTTCGTGTATTTTGTAGAATAGGCTGGTCAGTTTAGTCAGCGACTTCAATTCGAGTCATTTAGCGAGTCAATTACTTTGTCCATTTGAAAGGTCCATTTGAGGTGTTTCTGTGAAATATTTCCTCAAAATATTTCACAGAAACTAAATGCCGACATAACATGCGTCGACTTTAGTAGTACAAAAAAAAAAATAGAAAATGGTAGAGGAAAAGCGAGAGTGAGAGGAGAACGCTGGCGGAAGCTCGGCACCGCCGTGTCATTGTTCCCGCAGTCGTGTCGAGCGCTGTAAGACTGAAGATAAGATTTATGGTACAGAGCGAGATACAACCTGCACTCGGCTCTCACCACTCGCGCCCAGCATCCCGGGCGCGGAAGTGCTGTAACCGACTTCAGCAACGTATCAGATCCGTAGGATCAGAATGCGACCCAGTTCACCGAGACCGATAAGAATCGAGAGACTGCACGGTTATCGAATATCGGATATTTCATACTTCCTCGTCATATTTACGATAGTCAAATTTAAGGCGATCGTCCAGCAGAGTGAGCAAATTTCACCATTTTTTCTCATATCTTCTCTTGCGTTTTTTGTCTCATTTTTGTATGGAAATATCATTTTAAAATTTATTCATCAGGTTACATGTATTTTAAATGCGAATATCCTATTAAAATGTCACAATAAATAATTGATTAATAAATTACCAAACCTTCGATCTTTTAAAAATGAAGAAAATTGCTCCACTTTGTGGGCCTTTTATCACTGAATAGCCTCGTGAGATGTCTTTTTTATCCAATAATATTACAAAGTAAACGAATAAATTTTAAAATGAGATATTTCCATACAAAAATGTGATGAAAAACGCAAGAGAAGATATGAGAAAAAATTGTGAAATTTGCTCACTCTGCTGGACGATCGCCTTAAGGGCCGATCAATATTCCACAAACAAAATAGACTGTCGAAAACATTGTCATATTTACGATAGTCAAATTTAGAAAAATATAAAATTCAATATGCATAATACTGATTTTGAAATTGTGAAAATATGTTTATTGTTTCGGAGCTAGGTTTACAGAATTCTATTATCACACATATGGAAATAAACACACTTGTTTTTTAGTCGTATATTTTGATAGACGCGTTTCGCCTTATGATGGCATTATCAATCTAAATATTTTAATTAATAATGTCCTAATATGGCGAAACGCGATAAAAATTAAAAATGTAGAACTAAAAAAAAAGTGTTTTTATTTCCATATGTGTGATGGTGAACAGGATTTAAAAACTAACCCATAAAACGCAAGTTTTTATTATACTACCCTTTCTCATTTACTAGTGGAAACTGGTTTGGCGCTTAACCTACGCGTTGGGCTCGAGTCGGGCGACGCAACGAAAGCGAGTAATAAAAAATTCGAAAAACCAAAAATTATACTATAACTATTATTTTTTTAAAACGAAAATTTGTTAGATCATTTTTATCGTCGCCACGAGTCTGTCTGCAAAGTTTCAGATCGATTGGATCAAGGGAAAATGGTCAAAAATGGATCCAAAGTGTTTTCGACAGACAAGCAAGCGCTACGAGTTAAAAGAAAGGGAGTAAAAAAGAATCACTTGGATGGTCGTGTTGAACCAATAAGTGTTGTCAATTTACAAAAATCAATAGGTTTATATCTTATACAAATCCCAATTCACTGAAATACTAGGTTATTTTCCCAGAGCCCTTTCAATGTTATAGTCTTAGATCGGGGCCTAGTTTTAGAAATGTTGTTGGTTGAATAAATCACACTTATTTAGCGTCTAATTATCGAAATTTAAGCCGACACACGTCGAATACATTCGTGACAATTTAGTAACGCGTGACATTTCTCGTCGTCAAAATGCAAATACAGTTATTACTTTATTTGCTCGAGTTAATACGCTTTTCATCATGCCAGACAGAAACTGGAGTTACGTGCATAACCATTTGTTTCGTTGGCAGATAATAATTGAGTGCCTTTTGTTCGTGGTAATTAATCCACCCACAGAGATAAAACAATATACATGGGAAGATAAGCTTGGAGGTTTATTATGCTACATCACGTGGTCGGGAAACGTTTTAATATTGCGACCCACGCCTGTGATCGAGGCACTAAAGCTCGAACTGAGTTCGGTCAGGACCATCCCCAGGCGCTGAGCACGTCTAAGGGCGGCGCTCTCAAGGGGCGGCAAAATTCATATAATAATTTACAATTAATTTTAACGATTGAGAAGTACCAAATAAAGTAAGAAAAAGAAGCAATTATTAAAAAAAAAACCCCAAAAGATATGCTGAAATTCGAAAAACTGGCTTAGGGTCATCATCATAGAAACGCTGAGGAATCAAGGCCTTACAATCTTCAATAAAGTGGACGGAAGCGGAAACGAATGGAAAGATCAAACGGAGCCATTTCTACTTGTTGAAATATTTTTAACAGATTCTATATTACATATTTTTCATATTACATATTTTTCATTATATTACATATTCAAACCATGCCCCAAGCGAAAATTGACTCCAAAAAAGTTACTTGTGAGCGTTTGGTGGACTAGTGCTGGTGTCGTTCACTACAGCTTTCTTAAATCTGGCCAGACGATTACGGCAGATGTATATTGTCAGCAACTGCAAACTATGATGGAAAAGCTAGCTGCTAAACAACCGAGGCTGGTTAATCGCTCTAGGCCACTGCTGCTTCATGATAACGCTAGACCACACACTGCACAACAGACGGCTACCAAATTAGAGGAGCTTCAATTGGAATGTCTAAGACATCCACCGTACTCTCCGGACCTTGCCCCAACAGATTACCATTTTTTTCTAAATTTGGATAACTTCTTGCAAAGGAAAAAATTCAAGTCCGATGGGGCAGTCCAAACCGCCTTCAAAGATTTTATTGATTCCCGTCCGAATGGTTTTTTTAGTAAAGGGATCGATGAACTACCTATGAGATGGCAAAAGTGCATAGATAGCAATGGTACATACTTTGATTAAATAAATATATTATAATAAAAAAAATTGGCTTTATGTTCCTCCCATACTAAACGCCAATTTCATATGTAAGGACCTAATATAAGGAAACAGCCCATTTTCAAAAGGTTTAAATATTGTTTTTGTTTTGTAATAGGATGCAATAGGATAGGAGATATGCATAAATAGCTCCATTTGAAAAGGCACGCTTCGAATATAAAATCACTGGTTGATTAACCCTGCCACGCAAGACTTCAGAGTTCAAACAGTTCAAACAAATCAATTTTTCATTAAAAACTGCATTTAAATTCAACATATCGCCCTGATACATTAACTGGTAGCAAATGTCAACATTTTCATCATATTTATTCAACACTACATAAAGAATTTTAATTTTAAACCTCAATTATTATTAGAGGGCATCCGTCATTTTATTTACAAAATGAAATAATGCTACATACTATTATTAAAAATCCAAATTGACAACGACAATAATGTGCTATTGGAGCGATTTTTATTACGAAATTTCGCAATATTTGTTTTCATTTCGGACAAAATTAAGTGTTTGAGCGAGATATACTCACTTTCAATATATATTCATTCAACAACACAAACTCATAATTCTCATATTCATAGCCAAAGACCGCAAATAATAGGATGATTAAACATTCCCAAATACAACAAAACAGCCACACGACGCCATTACACCTATCTAGGTGTTAATTTTTTTAATAATTTACCAATGAATATCAGAACTGAAGAACAATATACAAAATTCAAGAAATACACAAAACAAATAGAATAATACATAATTAAAACAAAAGATAGTTAGAATTTAAAAAAAAATAGAACTCTACTCCGAAAATAATTGATATACATTAATATTTATTTTACAATGTTTATTTCTCTACACTGCTCCATTTATTGACTTATATATACTTATCATTCATGCTCTAACATTATGCATCATGTACCTACTCCTGTCCCCAAACACAAGTTTTAACTTTTTTGGGGACAGTTAAACACGTATAAATCAATGTAATATTCACTGTCACAGTAACATGTGTGTATTTATTTTATTTTCAATTAAGAATTCTATAATATTAAAAAAATACTTTATTAATATTTTTCAAATCACTGCGAGGAAGATTAATCTTTGGGGACCAGTTTTCCAAGAAAACAAACATGTTACAAAACGTTAAGCCCTGTATAAAAAATTATATCATCAAGATTGCATGCGTTGCGTGATATAATGATATTGCATTGCAAATATCATCAAGTCTCGCGTCTTTTAACTGAGTTGTGACACAGTTGCGATTGTATGTAGGGGTAACTACCTACCAATAGCCTGACATGTTTTAATGATTAGGTTGGTATTTAGAAATATGATTTACCGCTTCCCTAACACTAGGTTTACGGCACCCGTCAAATTGACGGATTTCCGATTTGCTTTGTAAATTTTACTAAACAGGCAGAAATTTTTTCTGATTTTTTAAAATGAATTTTTATAACGGACCAGTGCAAATATATTTACCTTTTTTTTATTCGGAAACCTCTTATTTTTGAAAATCTTGTTGCCTTATACCTATCTCTACGGACACCCGTCAAATTGACGGATTTGGTAGTTTAAAGAATATCCCTTTTGAATTGGTCCCATTTGTAATATTATTACTTTTGAAACAACATAATCATATTTCTACAATTTGTGTGAAGCAATGAAGAAAGAATGTCATCGATGTTTAGAAAATTTTCTTTCAAACACTAATTACAAGTGCGCAAACGGAATATGCGCTGCGTAACGCATTTGGAGCATTATGATTTATGGAGCAATAAAAAAGGTATCTTCGAGGGTTCATTTCTGGAAAAGTTGACCATACATATGACAATCTTCAGTTTTAGAATTGTAGCCTGTGTGTAATTGGAAAGAAAAAATCTACTTATTGTAAGAATTTTTTTCAATAATACTATTTTCTAATAATTACTAATTACTTTCGCAATAATATTTATTTTATCTTCACCCAGTTTAGCAAACATGAGTAAATGAAGAAAGTATTTAGAATTATTGAAAGAAATTTCTAACATCAATGAAGATCATTGCGGTACTAGCTCTGAAGAAAAATCATTTGAAAGTGAAAGTGAACATGAAGCCGAGACTTCCGAATCCGTCGACAGCGAAAAGACAGGAGGGTCATCAGAAGAAGAAAACATTTCAGGTCTTGGTAGAAAAATAATGCGCATTTTTTCAAGCACTGACTCCGAGAGTCATCCACCTCCAAAAGCAATACAACAGAACTACTTGCTGTCGATGGAACACAATGGATGGGCTCTGAAGCAAGTGGGTCCAGCGGTAGACTGCCCATTCACACAATATTCAAAGGTGTCGCAGGACCTACTGGATATTCCAAAAGAAATGTGATGTCAGGCGTGTGCGAACTGCCTTCGAGCTAATAATTGATACGCGCATGTTAGAACATATCAAAGACTGCACAGAAATAGAAGCGCGTCGTGTTCTAAAAAGAATTGAACCATTTTAATTGAATAATTGAGGACTTCAGTTAAATAAAACATTTAATAGGAAAAAACCAAGTACTTTATGTGCATCCGTCAATTTGACGGGTGCCGTAGAGACAGGTATATAAAAAATGCCCGTAAACCTAGTGCTAAGGGCGGCACATTACCTAGCAACGGGCCTGGTGCGGCTCATTAGCATGGATGCAAGTCATAAATGGATCCTTGTAACGCGGGCTGGGGAGAGTACATCTCGACAATGGCGTAGGAACCGATGACGTCTGGCGCTCTCGGGTTGACAGACCCGAGCACCGAACCTTAGGTGGTGTAGAGTCTTCAGGCATAGGTAATATTGTTTTGTAGCAATCTTATTCCATCGTTTAATTATTTCGTTTATTCCTAGTGACACTTGACAATATGATATCACAAATCCTTCGATAATCGCATGAGAGCCGTATCATATATCATTCCCAACACAGATATTCAAGGTCTACCGCGATCGTTAATAAAGGACAGTTATATAACATAAAATGTTACGTCATTTTATATTTGAAGACCCCATGGCAAGAAGTTAACAACATTAAGTTAACAACATTATATTATAAGTTACTAACGTTTTTGTCAAAAATGAGTTAATTAGCCGTCTAAACTAAATACTGTACGCTCTTTCCACTGCAAATCATTTAAAAATAATTAGAACATGTTCAAATCATAGGGATGAACATGTTAACTACACTCTTTCATAAAAATCAAATCAGTTACTAATGGGAAGAACATGTTATCTTCAATAATAAGATGTTCATGCCATCATTCTAAAATTAACACGCCTTATAATTTGATTGGAATATTTATGGTTAATATAAATTTTACTTTGGCAGTACTGTCATATATTTGTTTTTATTTGAAGACTATTATAATGTGTACTTATATATTATTTTTCAATAATTTTAAATGGCAAATACCATGTTTTGTATTATTAATTAACATGCCAGGTATTTTGTAATTTTGGATAATGGATGGTAAAAACGGATAGCATTTGAAGGGTTGTTTGATGTTCGTGTTTTACCAATTTTAAAAAGGTGTTATTCGATTAAAAATGAGTTTCAGAGGCGAAAAAATGGTTGTTAACTACATTTTTTGTGAATACTTTTTCGATATTTTAGTGACATAAATCAATAAAAATTAATCTTGAATTAGCAATAAAAAATATTTTTCAAAGGCGAAATGCAAATGTCTAATTATCTCAAAATGACTTAAATGTAAGTTAACAACTTCTTTCCATGGGGTCTTCATTTCTTTCTGTACCTATTTCAATTAGTTTCGTGACAAATTTTCCAGAGTCCCTACCCGTCGAATAAATATATTCATTTAAAAAATTAAACATCGTGAAATCATTCCAATTATCAATTGGTAATCAAGCCAGGAGATATTTTTCATGTATCAAATAATTTTTCTTTAATCTGGGTCTAAAGGAACAGAATAAAATACGAGACTACCAAGATGTCCATATCGGATCTGCTTTTCCTTACATGTTTGAAATGTTCGGGGTAGATACAAACAAAGAAAAAATACATGTAAAAAAGCGCTGACGTTATGATAGAAATATTTAAGGCTACGAAAAAGAGATAAAAGGCAGCATAAGTGGTGCTGAAAGAGGTAGATGGTAAAAGAGAAATGGCTGCCATAAATAAAAAAGGATAACTGGATTAGCGGAGAGAAAATATACCGGTCCGAGGTATTTTGTGAAAAGATAAATGCTGAAAAATATCTAAATAGCTGAATTTCTATATTGTCTGCGAATTCCGGGAGAACGCATTTTGGGCGATTTTTAAAAATAACCAAGCGCATAAATCACTTTGATTAATTTGACGTCGACCGGTTTCGATACTTTGGAATCTTCGTACGAAAATTCACTGCCAGATGGGGGGCGTGCTCGCAACCGTGGCAAGAAGAGGCGAGAGAGAGATAGCGGCATAGAAACAGCGAGTATATTGAACAATGGCTCATTTGTTAGATTTAATATACTTTTAATTTTTGATTTGGTATTAAGGCTGGACATTTACTGCAAATGCTTATTACGGCGTTTTTTTTTACGAAAATTTGGGTTTTAATTATATCCGAATGTATATTTTATACTGCAATTTTTTATTAGTAGTAGATACAACCTTTGTTCTTATATAAAAGTAATAAACTGAACATTATTTGCAATAATTAAGAAAATATAAGCATTAATCGACAGGCCGCGGCCAAAAAACGTCGTTTTTAATGTCTTAGGCGAGACAAACTTTTAATGAATATTTATATGTACGCATAATATGTTTTTTTACACGTATAAAGTTACTTCATTATCTTGAATCCGTTCTAGATAATTAATAAATGTTCAATAACAATAGAGATATAATGTTTTAAATTTACAAGAAATTTTTACGTTTTTGTTGATTTTAAAAGGCTTTTTATTCATATAAAGAGATGATTTTAAACAGTATATTCTATTTATTCCCGTATTTTGAGGCTTTACTCACTAATTTAAAGTTAGTTTTGTTAATGGAGTGTTTAATTTAATAATTATGAGGTAAGAAAAAGGAGAAAGGCAAATTCCAATTAATGATCGCCAGATTAATATTATCAGACTCTTCATTTCACTTGTATTGATAGCCACCACCACACCGCAACGATTTGGCGGCCTCAGCTCAAGACTGAATTAATAGATTTTTTAACATAAAGTGTTTTACAAACATGTTTTGAATGCTAACAGCAACGACAACTAGAAACTTACTGCGCACAAACAGTCTACGTAAATTTAAGAGTGATGAAGAGATTTATAAAGATGGCAGAGCACTTTAAGATAAATCCAAACGTGTTGCAAACTGATTCAATGCAATGTATTTATGCGTTCATTGAAGAGAAACATTCACTTGGCTCCAATAGTGGTCTGTAGTTCGGTATCGGTGATTTTCAAACGGTGTGTCGCGTGGGTCCTAGTGTGCCACCAAATTTTGCCTTTAAAGATAACATCAAACCTAACAACCTACATCGACAGATATGACACTAGCTGATGCCATTAATTTATGATTATTTGGCAGCTCATCTACACGTGATAAGTAATATTCCTGTATGACTTTAATTAAATTCTTAATGTAAAATTAGCCATTTATTTCTCTTTTCACTGGACGGATGAAAACTGTCAATCGCTCAGAATTAACAACACTTACGAGCCACACTTTGTTTTTAAAAAATGTCATATTTAATTATTATGCGGTGTTACTCGGTGTGCCACGGTACAGTTTGGCAGACACTCAAGTATGCCGTTTTAGTAAAAATATTGTAAAGCACCGGGCTATATTATGCATTTCATTGTTGCATACCTAAATGCACAACAAAAACAAATATTTATTTTATATCCAATATTAGTAATAGTTTTTTTTCGTTTAAGCATAAATATTGTAGCAACATGAATTAAAAAAAAAAAAACACATACTGGTATGCTTTAATATTTACGCACAATAATTTACTTTTTCTCCATACCTAAGCGGTACGCTACCAAGCGATGAAGTGGAAATCGATCAGAAATGTATACAGAATCTATCTCCACCACGCGGAAAATCCTATATTGACTTATCTCCACTATCGAATTAGTGAAAAGTCTTGTTTTGATACGATGCAACTAGGGAATGCAATCCCGATCCCGCGAGATCTCGAGGCATTTTACGAGATCAATCCCGAACCGAAAAATCGGACGAGATTATCGGGATTGATCAGCATTTTTATGTTTTGTATGTTTAATTGTGTATGTCTATAGAGCTTTTAGTGAGTACTTAAAACTTACATATGTTCATGTCACATTCAAATAATGAAAATAGCTTTGAATAATATTTGCTGTATTTTATCAAACTAACATAGTAATAAAAACTACTACTAGTTAGTAGTTTTTACTCTATTACATTGACTGATTGATGCTTGGAACAACGCCTACAAAAACTTTAATGCAATGATTAATAATAAACATTTTATTAAAATTGCTGATATAAAAAAAATGCAAGGCATTGTCGTTAATTGCTATTCAGCTCTATAAACAAAAAAAAAACACAAAAGTAAGTCCTGAAAGGGCAATCCCGACTCGGGATTGCATTCCCTAGATGCAACGGTGTATATACAGGGTTATTTGTAAAACATTAATAACCTCGCAGGGCTATATTCCTGCCTTGATTATGAGTCGAAAATGTTCAAGCTATTATGACCTAATATCAATAGTTTAGGAGATATGCGACATCAAAGTTTGCATTTTTTTTCAATATTTCCGACTTATTTTTTGTAAAACATTGGACTATCATTACAGTAACTTATATCGAATATGTAAAATTCATTCCCTTTAATACAAATCAAATAAAAAAATAAAAACCTTCGAATTCCAATTGGAATTTTTTCAGGGTTTTTATCATTTTATTTAACTTGTATTAAAACGAATGAATTTTTCGTAATCGATATGAGTAACTGTAATGATAGTCCAACGTTTTACAAAAAATAAGTCGGAAATATTGAAAAAATAATGCAAACTTTGATGTCGCATATCTCCTTAACTATTGATATTAGGTCACAATAGCTTGAACATTTTCGACTCATAATCAAGGCAGGAATATAGTCCTGCGAGGTTATTAATGTTTTCCAAATAACCCTGTATATAGGTCAATTTAAAATTGATTTCCTAATTATTATACCCTATACTAAAAAAAACACTTGATTCTAGATGCATCGTTAGACAATTAATTCCATTTTCGAAGTTGACGAATCAATTCTATCATCTTCAACAGCAAATTTCCAGAAAATCAGACGATTTAATTTGACGCGGCGATGGAGAAAGCACGAGAAATGACGTATTTTTTTCTCGAAGGAGCGTTGCATTTCCGCCGCACGTCACAGCGGAGCGCCGTCCGCCCACCGGAGGCTGGAGTCGGCGGAGCAGTGACGGGCCGCCCAGGGCGCGGACTCCGCGGGCCGAGAGAGCCGTGTCGTGTACGACCCGCCGCGCCCACCCCACGACGACCACGCGACCCGAGAGGTGACACGCCGATGATAACGATAATGTACAGTGGCCCGAGTGTGGAGTTCTTCGAATGCCAGTGACCCTAATTTCATTTTTAAATTATGGAAATTTGGATGAAGCGATTGGAAGGTGCAATGCCTGTGTTTTTGAATCAGATCCGATATATGTATATTAATTATTTGGAAACATTAATAATCTCGCAGGACTATATTCCAGTCTTGATTGTGTGTGGAAAATTTTCAAGCAGTCATGACCTAATATCAATATCAATGGATTTTATATTTCTGATTTATTTTTAACAAAACGTTGAACTATCATCACGGTAACTTGTATAGATTGCGAAAAATTAATTTGTTTCAATATAAGTTAAATAAAATGATAAAAACGCTGCAGAAATTCTAATTGGAATTCAAAGGTTTTTATTGTTTTATTTGACTTGTATTAAAAGGAGTGAATTTTTCATATTCAATATAAGTTACTGTAGTGATAGTCCAACTTTTTACAAAAAATAATTCAGAAATACTGAATATAAATGAAAACTTTGATGTCGCATATCTCCATAACTATTGATATTAGGTCATGGTTGCTTAAACATTTTTGACTCATAATCAAGGCAGGAATATAGTCCTGCGTGGTTATTATCGTTTTTCAAATACCCCTGTATATAACTATTATAACGGGGTAAATGAAGTAATCATTGTCAGTGTGTACTAAAATAAATTTAGTAAGGGAAATTGAGAACATAATTCCCCAATAATGTCAAGCACAACAGAGCAAAGAGATTAGCGCAGCGATGAGCATTCCTCCATCCCTAACTATAACCTAACCTAACCTAACCTAACCTAACCTAACCTAACCTAACCTAACCTAACCTAACCTAACCTAACCCAACTCTTGAACGCAGCATTGCCATTCTTTTCCTTTTTTTTTTAAAGGACACGCAATTCGTATCTCATGAATATTCTTACAATTCTCAAACTCAGCCAAAAGCCTGTGAAAATAGGACTAACTTGCTGGTGTCCTAGAATGGGGCTCGAACCACCGTCCACCAGATCACTAGGTGAGCGTATGATGACTACACCAACTGCGATTGTACAATTGAATGTATGTACAAACGCAGCTGGATAGATTACTTTTCAGAAAGTGAATCAATAATTTGATAGGTATTCGTTCGTCGTTACATGTTTAAGACCAAGATTCAGAGGTTGCTCAAAAGTGATTTAAATACAGAAAAACAAAAGTTCTAGAAATATTGTTCTCGATATCTCACAGAAATAATGTATCAATCCTCGAACGATGAAAAACTGAGAACCATTTAATGTGATGTCGTGCGCGTTTCAATGCTTCGGTCGCGTCGCCAGGAAAACATAAGAAACTTAGAGACTGACAGTTTAGGATGAGGCAGAATCTGCGATCTGTTGATGGAAGCCGGTGGCATACATCACCACCATATCTCGATCAAAAATGTGTCAATTAATAGCTCGATTGCCGAGTCACGACTGATCTGATATGAGCAAGGCGTAGAACGGGAAAGAAATCCCTCACGCTTCGATCTTCTCTTACAACATATGATGGCCTCCCGTGCGTGAGATAGTCGCTCTACCAATTAAAGTGAATTACTTGGACGAGAGCGACAGTTTAAAAAATATTGTGTTTTAACATCAACCACGCAACCTCGCTAATAAGATAAAAATGTGTTAAAGCGCAGTAGGAATTTATGTTAAATTAAAACCGGTCGTCTTCTATCACTCGTCTCGAAACCGGTTAGAAAACGCGCAGATATGTTTTTCAAGTAAATAAAACAAAAACGTCTTCAGATTCACATACTGGTGACATTCACGATACCAATGTCAAATATCGCTTTACATCAAATTGTTTATTTCAACAAAACTTAAAGGTACAGGTACACATGCTTATTAGAGGCAGGCTGATGAGCATGCCACTAATAAGCATGTCTCATGCCCTAACAACTGTACACACTTATTTTAAGAATGATCATAAATAAGCATGCTCCTAGCTAACAATCAAACACACATGCTTATTAGCGGCATGCTCTTGTCATAGAATAGAGACGCTCTTGTTCAAAATGGAAACTTTGGAAACTGAAATAGAAAATTCAAGTGAACCAATAAATCAAAACAGATACCGAGTTTCCATCTGCACATTTTCGATTTTAGTTTTTATAATTTTTATTGTAAGATTTGAATCACCAATCATCATCAAGTTTCATAAACATTATTTCTTGTTATATTATTTTTGCACAACGGTCGGCGACCGAGTATTCCACAGACATTCGTGATTCCTATAATAAGTCACGAAAAGTAATGTTTTTACATCTCCCCTATGCGTCATATTTGTTTCATCTGTCGCGGACTGAGAAGATCGCATTGATAATACTGGCCGCGAAGCCCGCGAACGACATAAGCATGTTCATAATAAGCAAGCCTGTTCACATATGCTCAAAAGATACCCCTTCTCATGGTGAATGACAATAGCATGCTCACAAATCAACCGGCGGTTGATTTTTGAGCATGCCACTAATGAGCATGCTTATTACTAGCAATGTGCGTGCACACACGCCACTAATAAGCATGTGTATCAGTACTTTAAAGCAAATGTCACGACCGCGTGAGTGCGTTACCACTGCGCAATAATTGGCTTGATACATACAGAAAAAATATTACAGAAAACAAATAAGCGCTGACAAAGATAATAATTTAGAAAATTGATGGCGGTCCGAGACGTAACGACATCACAGCGTGATTGTGAGTGACAAAATGCCGCGGTTGAATAGACCACAGACAACATTGAGAGTTGCTGGTGATATTCGGTGCTACAGCGCACATCTGAACCGACCAGCCCCGGGCTATTAACAATTCAAATTGTGGCAGCGTTCCCGACCAAGGTCAATACCAATCACGCCGAGATTGTTCAAACTGGTATAGATAGATTGGAATTGGGCAGTAAGTAACAGTGTATTTTTTTAAAAGAGAAACTTCATCTACGCACTGTACACCTATTTAATTAGCGTACGCGCGCGGTAAGGCTGAAAAAATGACCAAAAGACGTTAAGGAATGAAGCTCCGTATGCAATTATCGTAAATATCAATTTGGCCAAGGCGAGATGAGTGATATAATGAAGTTCTGATACCAATAATGTGAAAATAAAGCCTAAAATGAAAATAAAGTCAAAATAAGAATGAAAGTAGAGTGAATGCGGCCAATTAGGCGACTTTGTGAAAGAGTATAAACAAAGTGAAGAATTAATAAATTAGGAGCGAATGTATATATATATGTAGATCTATTTGTAGCGTAGTTATTAGAAGGGTGGATTGGTGAGATAATAAATATAAAATGGTAAATAGATAATAATACATATTAAATGGTAGAGAAAATATATAAGGTACATGTTATAGGCAATGGATGACGTATGCGAAAGACCTGGCAATTGGGTAAACCGAATAATATAATAAGAAGACCCTGTTGGAAGCATTAACCAGGACACAGAAGGGTGGCGTTCTCTGCCTAGCTCTGCGGAGAAACGATGAAAAGTTATGGTCGACTACACGTACACAAGCTCATTCTTGGACAGATGGACTTGGACAGTAATTATTGAAAAACATATTTACTTTACTGTTCGGTGTGATTCTTTAGAAACTTCTAAGCTCCGAATTGAAACTTTTAGAAGTGCATCACTCAATGTACCGCTTCTACCAAATAAGCACTTTCTACCATCTAACATCTTAATTATTTCATTTGGTATATGAATCACTTCGAATATGTATACAGTTCTATTCAAACTCATTAAGTAGAAAGCGAGTATGTATTTAAAAATTAAAATTTACTCAATATTCCGGTTAGCCAGTACTTTGATCTACTTCATCCGCAGGCTGTATTATATTTTTAGTAAATTTTAAACGATAAGGAGAGATATGTTGGTAAAAAAAATCAAGTTCCGTGGTTTACCTGAGGAATTGGACGCCTCTAGGCAACAGGGTGACCAGCATGAAAAATATGCTGCGAGATAGCCACCTTAGTCAGAAAACGAAGCAAAACTGTAGTTCCTGGCTCCATGGACCATCAAACCCGACCGAAAACATTTGAAGTTGAAGAGAAGCGGCTCAGAAACAGTTGGAGGACTGCTGCGAAGCGAGGCTGCAACTAAATTGGGGCGACGTGGAGAGCGAAGCCCAAGTAGGAAGAGTTGGAACCTCCTATCCCGACCCAATAGGATAAGGGGTAGAAAGAGAAGATGTGGCAAGAAGTCAGTCTCGAAAGACACTGTTGTCACAAAAGAATCATTAAGCGTCAACAAAACTTGTCTCAGTTTTAGCTATTAAAACGGTGTACGAAACGTAGCATATTTTCAAGGCAAATGTCTTAGACGAGTTACTTCATACACAACAAACTTACAATTCGAAATAGATACGAAAATATGACACGTCAATCTACGTACTATTTATAAATGATACAACGAATGTCGCACACTTTTATATAAGCCTCTTCCACACTAAAACTCAAATGCAGTATCTGTCTGACGCTGAGTGAGTGCACCACATAATACGACGATAAACGTTTGAATCGGATTATTATTGAACTCGAGCGCAAGAAATATATTGCAGTTCCATCTATGGAGCGATTACGAAACAAAAGGCTCGATTTCCAATCGGATGAGATTACACACAATGCCAATCATTTAGCCGGCTCGCCTCGCATCAGCGGCACTTCCGCGGAATGAGACCACCGATTGCTCCGGCCGATAGTCGCAAGTCTCCGTGAGGCGGGCGCAGACAGAGCCGACGGCGACAGTGACGAATGGGCTCGCAGCGATTCTCAATAGCGGCGCGTCATTCAGCAGTATTGTTTTTGTGTTCACTTTATCCACGGTTCCAATACCCGCACAGTACCAGCACATTACAGATCGAATAACAACTAAAGATATATTAATCTATTATTCCTTAGGTACAACTGGAACTCAAAGGTCAACACACATATTGGATATATGGAAGAACGTATCTGCTTGCGTGTTCCGTCTCGCATAACTAGAAGTCATGCAGGTTTTACCGTGGAAACTGCAGCTACTAATTATTACATCTTTAATTCCCCACTGCAAAGGCTTCCTAGACTAGCAAACAGATACGAGCAACTGGACGTCTTTGCCAATAACTGTATATTATTCAAACATGTATTAAAAGGTGTATTGAAAGATTACTAGAATTTGTCAAATTGACTTAAATAATTGATTTGTATTTGTATGTATATTTTTTTATTATAATATGACTTTCAAAGCTTGTGCTATATCTTTTCACTCTACATTATTATTTTTTTTGTTTTTAAATTTCTATTATATATTTTTTTTCTTATGCTTCTGCTTTTTACTTTATATTATATTTATCTTTATACATTTGTATCTGTATTTTAAGTATTTTCTTTTCTCTTTATGTTATCATTATGTTTACATGTTATTTTTTTTCTTCTATATATTCTGTTACACTTTACCTATCTGTTGTAAAAGTCCTACAGGGCGTTAATAAATAAATAAATAAATATTAAATAATAAAAATATTAGAATTGAAGTCAATGGTGTCAATGAAGTCAATAAATAAATATTAAATAATAAAAATATTAGAATTGAAGTCAACTCCCCTGTCTAACTACCGAATCGGTACCAAGATTCACGTACCATAGGACTCTGATAAAATACAGAAATAATACTGACTGAGAAATAATACAGAAAAGACCCCAGAAGCGCACAGTGAGCATAAATCGCTGTTTTTCCGTCTCCAAAATCATATAAAATATGAGTGTACAAAACCCTCATCAGACCAGTGCTCACTTACGCAGCTGAGACATGGGTACCGACTAAGGGACGGATTATAGTAATCTTTCCTAAAAACCATAAATTTTTACGAAAACGGATTGTGTGATTGGCGGAAAACGCGATAATCGATGGTTTTAACGAAAGATTACTATCAACTTGTTGCTTGTTGGTCTTGCGGTTAGGACTCTCGAATCGTGATCCAAAGGTAGCGGTTCGAATCTCACTCCAGACCAGCAAGTTAGTCCTATTTTTATGGCACAAGCGTTTAGTTTAGTTTAAAAATAGAAAGAATATTGATGTGACACGTATTCCGTGTTCGCATCTCTATTAAAAAAAAAACAATTTGATTTGAACCGGCTCTAAGAGGAACGAGGGAGCGTTCGACTGGACGTTTCTGAAAAGAAAATTTTGAGACTTCAGTGCAGTCACTGAATTCATGGAGTGGTGACTGATCCAGTGGTCATGGGGAGAGAATGACTGAACCACAAGCACCGAAGTCCATGAATCAAGACCAACAGGGCGAAGGAGCTTAGTAACGCCAAAACTAAGATGGAGCGACAATGTTTTCAAAGACACATCTGCATTGGAGATCCAGAACAGGAGAGAGTTGGCACAAGACCGAGATGAGCGAAAAAAGACTTTTGAGGAGGCCTACAGGAGTTGTAAAGCCAACAGTGATGATGATGATGATGACTGTTATGAGCCGAAAAAACTTCACGCAGAAGATCTTAAACGTTCCCCAAAACCTAACAATTTTACATTTTATCGACAGCAGCAAGTCGCGTTGGGCTACAAAAAACCCAGCGCGGCCAGCATCGAGCGTAATAAGTGTTAACGTAAACATTGCTGATTCGGAATACGTTATCGCCGAGCTGCACGCAAACGGCAGACGATAACAGGAATACCAACTGCGAGCCATTGAGAGTTCAGCTACACCGGCAGAGGCGAAGAAAACCGCAACAGACGGGGCAATTAGCGAGCGGCAAGTCGCACAATACCAAACCGATAGCGCAAACTCGATCCGCCAGCGTCGAATAGGAACGTCATTTCTTAATGCGTCGACTTTCTTCCCGGTAGCTTTCAGATACCCGCACTCGCCGCGACTGCAATGGCGGGCCCGCCCGGAGAGAGGGGCGTGCGAACTTGGTCGAGGTCGCCGGCGCCGAATATCGCATCCAGCATCCCGGCGGGAAAGTCACAGCGGCCAGGTGGTCGCTGGTGTCTGAAGCCATGTATTCACTAGGGGACAAATTGCGAAACATTCCGCTTAGCATGTCGCATCAACATCTACGCTCATGTTTCGGGGACAATGACGCGGTCATTTGACGTGTACACACCGGGACTCGCATATCTTGTCGCGGAAATGTCACCCGATGAGGTTATGTTGACAGCTGCGGTATCTCATTTGGCGAAAACGGGGTTCCGCGCAATTCGAAATGTTTTTTTGGGTCGCAATTTCAAATTAACGAGGTTTTACTGTAGTAAATTGAATATTATTAAAAACAAGGTCCTTTTTGCAAATAATTATTGTTTTCCACACGTCGCGGAAATGTCGCCCTATGAGGTTATGATGACATCTGCGTATCTGCGTAATGAGTTTATCGAAACGTAAGAGGAGAAAAAAGAGGAGAATGCGAAATTATTTACTGCAAAGAGAAAGAAGGACGGATATTCTATGCGATCTTCGATCGATACAGCTCGATGAGTTCAAGAACAATTTCGTTTCCCCACACTGTCATCTTGACAGATGCAGCGCGTGCGTATTCACTTGTAAACATACCACGTGGTACTGACGCTCCGCGCAATGTTGCAGTGAGCTCGCTCGTGTACCGTGCGCATGGCAACGTTGCCACGGCACGTAGAAATGCCGCGCAGTGCACGACGTTGCAACGTCACGTAGACTCTATGCCGCGCGTGCTGTTGAGGGACAATTTGTCCCCTAGTGAATACATGGCTTGATACCTGCAGCCGCGCAACGCTCTCGGACGAGGGCCTTTGTTTTTGACCGACTGCTCCGGAAAGCTCCGGAGAAAGTGGTGGAAGTTGATTAATGTGGCTGCACGAGCGCTTACCGGCGCGGCTGAATTGTTCAAAACTGTCTCGTTACCGGAGACGGATAAGCTATTTATTTTATGATAATTGCGAGGCCGCGTGCGAAGCTTGGCCGCGGGGCCTTCCTATACACGATATTTCTCTACTAGGGTGAAAACAGACCGAACTTTTTCAAACGGTTTGCAATAAATATTGCAATAAACATGCTATTTCACTCTTCAAGTGCCACAAATCACTTCGATGGCCGCCCCCATGAATGCCCGCAGAATGCCCAAAATCAGTACACTAGAGGAGATAATGAACTGTCGGCTATCCCAGGGCAAATCGCCATGTTGGAGACTTTAAGATTTCCTGAAGAACCTTAATAGAAACGAGGGAGCAGAAATTCTTTTGCAAGGTTTCATTCGTCTTGTTAGATGTCATTAGTTGTATTGGAGAGAATGATTTTTTAATAATAATTTAACGTTTTACAAAAGATAAGTCAGAAATATTTTATACTCATAACGTTTCTACTCGTAACGTAACCTGTAACATTTTATACTCATAATTGAGAACTAGCTCTATTACACCAGCTCTGTTATAATGTTGTAAACTTCGTTAATTTTGACATTTCTTAAAGAACCTTTATGTGTACGTCTTGACTTATTTGTGTGCTACTAATTATATCAATCTTCTTATGCACGGTGCGTTCTGTTAATATGAAACATATACATATACAAAATATATTTAACATAACATAATGTTTACGTTGTCACCATTTGTGTATATCGTCATTTCCATCACCAGCTATGCTGCTCTCAAATTTCCAAAGTGCCAAAAAATAATCCAGGACGCCATATTGTTTATTCCTTATTTCAATATGAAAAAAGAGTGTTGAAATCTAGAAAAAAATCGAAAAATAGCTTTCAAAGAACACCGAGTTGAAACTAGCTGTGAATAAATAATTTGTAACGGTGTATTTCGGCATTTTTCTTTCTTATACATTTTTTTCAGCGAAATATAATGAATATGAAATTAATATATTCAATAATCTAAATCTGCAGCGAAAGCCCGGCAGTAAATTGTGGAAAAAACTAATCTATGTTTTTATACACTCCCTTTCTCATTTGTATTGTTTCCAATTTGATATTCAATCAACACATAACCGACTGATCGGACCCATGGCTCGAGTCAGACTAGTTGAAACAGGTTTCGCGCCTTCTCCACGCGTCGGGCTCCTTTCTCATTTGTATGTAAATTTCGAAAACTCCAAAATTATACTATAATAATTTTTAAAAATTAAACGAAACTTTGTTAGATCATTTCTACCGTCGCCACGAGTCTGCCTGCAAAGTTTCAGCTCGATTGGAGCACGGGAAAAGGGTTAAAAATCGATCCAAAAAAAATTCGGCATACAAGCAGACGCTACGAGTTAAAAGAAAGGGAGTAAAAAATTCACTTTAAAATTGTTGTCAATTTTTCACTATTATCGACGTTATTTTTTGTTCAACGATGCCTCAATCAAATAGTATTTGTTCTTATTGACAAATAAGCATTTTCTAATCCCTGGGCCGAACCTGGCATCGCGGGATCATTAGACTGTAATCGCGAAAAAAAAAATACATCGCAATCCGCAATCTGGCGACATCGTGTCGTCAGCAAAACCCGCGAGCATGAATGTAAACAAAACAAATTTCCATTAGACAGTTTTCTCGTGAAAAGCGGTCCGACCAGCCGCCGATATCCCACCAGCTGATCGCTCTCTCTGGGGGCCGAAGGAAGGAATGTCCGAAGCCGCCATGTTGGGTCCGGCCGGATGAACGACCCCGCCATGTCGTTACTTAATGATTTAAAACAATGCAATGGCCGGATGTTCGGTGCCTTGTCGATTGGCCGCTAGATTGCGTCACTAAACCTTAGAGAGCTTTCGGATTAATCGCGATAAATTCCAAATCTTTTGTGTATCCGTATCTGTATCTGATTTTTTTGTGTTAATTTTAAAATAATAATGTCTATTCCTTTAATTTATTAAAGAAAAAGTTATAAACTATCCAAAAAGGATTGAAAAAACACAAAAACAGATTTTGATATAATTGTAATAAATTTACTTTGTAGTATTATTGAATAAAAAAGACATCTCAACAGGCCGTTCAGTCATAAAAAGCCCACAAATTGGGGCAATTTTCTTCATTTTTAAAACATCGAAGGTTTCGTAATTTATTAATCAATTACATAATTTAGTTTGAGACAATTTAACAAGATATTCGTATTTAAAATATACGTAACCTGATGGATAAATTTTAAAATGAGATATTTCCATACAAAAATGTGATAAAAAACGCAAGAGAAGATATGAGAAAAAATGATGAAATTTGCTCACTCTGCTAGACGATCGCCTTAACATACTTTGCCAGATAAACATATTAAAATATGTCCCGCCTTTGCTTATGATCTATTATTATCCTAAACGAGGTTTCGTAAAACAATTTTAAAAGGAATATTTTTATTTTTTATAATTTATTTTTATTTTTTAATAAACAGACCACCAACATGCCATTATTGACCCTAATAGATGATCCTCTAGTGACATAGTATATCCTAGATCCTAGAGTACAAAGTATAAATACTTCGTGAACATTCTGAATAGGCTTTTCCAGGATAGATAGAGCCTTCAAGGGCGGATATGCACGAAGGCATCCGAGAAAGGCCGAACCGGGACACCGCGACACTTAGAATCGTCTAACTTCAAACTAATAAACATTGTAAACTCAAATAAAACTTCTTCTTCAAATATAATATAATAAAACTCTTTGTGAACTCAAATTGTATAGCAAATAAAGTGTTTATCTAATCAAAATACATTTTCTTATATTGTACGAGACATGGTATAATTAAAAAATACACTTTTTACGATAAATTAATAATAAGATGTATTTAAATCTTTTTAACTGCAATGCACACAAATCTATTATGTGCACTTGAATCTTTTAACAGTAATCTAAATTTACACAATTCTATTATATATACCTTTTAACTGTATATCTGTCTTATGTTATTTTTTTTAAATTTATATTTTGTATATTTTGTAAAAGCCCATAAAGGCGTTAAATAAATAAATAATATCTTAATGATAAAATAAATTGCAAATAATATTCAGAACAAAATAAAGACTGTCTCAAATCAATAATTGCAATTTAGGAATGAGTTCCAGATTAATTCTTGCACAAAATTTAAAGAAAAATGTATCACCTTTAACAAAAGAATAATGGGAAAATCACACAATGACGCAATCGCACAATGAAAATCACACGTGACAAACAAATTTCCTATATAAACATATTTTATCTTTATGCCGTGCCCTCAAATCGTTAATGCTCTGGTAAACATAAAATAAATAAAATAAAGATAAACGATGTACAAAATTATGGCAATAAGGGTGCGACATCTTAGCCTAGAAATGAATATTCACGACTTATTCACGGTTAAACCTTCGGTTTGTTTCTTTAACGAAAATGTTCGAGACATCTTAACCTAGAAATGAATACGACATTTCACCAATATTACGTCGCAATATACCGTTGAGAGAAGACGTCAAGTTCAAGGTCAACACACCCGCAAGGAAAAATAATAAAATTGAGTCAAGAAAATATACACATCGATATTTATATTTTTGAGGTGACCCTAATATAAAATAATGTGCCTATATAATATTTTTACTCCTCAAACAATATTTGAAGGTATTTTTAAATTATTTGTATATTTCGATTTATTAACATTATTCTTATGATTAAGTTATTTTTTTAATCTGACATTGGTAACGTGCGCACTGCATACATCGTTTTTGAATCAATCAAAGATGTAATGATAACGAGATTAAATAAAACTGCCTGAAATAAGGTGAATGGTGCTTTGAATGCAACAATTTCCAATAGAAACATATCAACCGAGGCAAGACTAGCGGTCCACAATGGAATTCTGGTACCAACACCGATGTATGAAATTCAAGCTTGGGGCTGGCAGAAAAGGGACGAAAGTAAACTAAATGAAGTGGAAATGAGAGATGCGAGGAAAGGGGAAAACCATTCATGATAGAGTGAAGAATGGAAAATAAGGAAAGAATGTAAAGCTGATCCAAGCATAGTGAATAGAATTTTAAAGGGCTAGCTCAGGTGATTGAATGAGGAAAGAATGGTAAGAAAAATATTATCCAATTGTTGACGGTGTCAGAAAGAGAGAGTGGCCGCAAGATAGAAGCTCTATTAGAAGTCTCAACAATCGGCGAGCTTGTATACGAAGATGTGTAAATGTGGATAAGACGAGTCATGTCGAGAAAGACGAGTGTCGGGACAGAAGAGTGTGGCGCTCTATCCTCTTTGCCTACCACCACGGAAAAACAACGTGATGGTAAGCAAATACGTACAATCGCAACGGCGCGTGTCCACGGATGATATATTTATGAGATTTTCGTCTCGAGGCAGGGTTGAGTTCTCTTGAAATTCTTTGGATACGACTCTCGGCTTTCGCAGTCAAAGTGTACACACCGAGTCTCAGAGATTCGCCACGCATCACGTTTGTCACGTCAAAAGTCTGTGGATCGTGATTTCGATCGTTCATTGGCGTATTTGAATTTCCCCTACAATTGTTAAAACTGAATAAGTATTTTTAATTTAATGCCTTCTGTTCATGTAACATTACAGAATATGTAGTTGTAGATATCTGTGGATCTAAGTGACATATACACATAAATGAGTCCGATCAGTGCGTACACACGAGTGTCCGAAACGAGTCACGTCCTTGAAAACGCTTCATAAGAATGTCGTGAATACGAAAAAATTTTTAAAAAAAAAAGTGCACAGATAATTAAGTATTCCGCGCACAACAGAGACGTTGGTCTTTGCCCAAAGTCAAGTTCAGTCAAGTCCAAGTCAGTTCGAAGACTGTCGAAGCAGGAGGGCGTGTTAGATGCTGGATACGTCGTACGATCGATACGATAAACAAGTATTATGGATGCATGTAATGTCTGACAATACAAGAACAAAAGCAAACGTTGAAAGCATCTACAGCAAAAATTTTTAATTTCATCATTTAATAACGTTTTTTTATTATTTGACATTTTCCCGCAACATACGATACTGCGCAAAAAATATAAAATCTGATACGCATCGCATAAACAATAACAAAAATGACATTTGCAACACAATGCTCTCGATCGATAGGTCGAACGGCTGGTAACTGGATATGTCACCACTCTGATGCATTCGTATGGAGAAACATAAAACATACCGCCACATCGGATTACATAATGTAATTAATAACGTACGGTTTCCCGCTGAAAAAAAAATAGGCGAAAAACAAAGGAGTATCGAATAGAAGAAAACTTGTTTTCGACGCGGGCGCCAATGTTGTTTCAGATGCGGCGGATTTTATAATTAATATCCGACTCAAGGACCTGCCAAAATAAATAATATTAATTAACCGATACATTGAGAAATAATGCTACTCGACGTTCGGATATATTATTCCACGCTGCGCAATACAGAATTCAAATTATGATTTAATAAAGTGGCATCGGAATCTCATTTCTGATTACAGATACGAGTTTTTTTACATGCGCGATTTTTCGACAGTTACGTCGTTAAACATACCAACAAAATAAACACATACATTATGTTTCTACAACTGTCTACTGTTTACATTTTCAAGCAACAAAATGTCTGTTCGTTATTTGAAAACGACCGCATACAGTTGTTGAAACACGTTTCACAATAGTTATTGACAATAGTGGAAGTTGGCAAAGTTAACATTTAATTGAATTGTATTACGAAGTTAGGAATACGGAGAAAAAAAAATGCGCAGTAACTGTGGGCACATGTCAATATTGATTTTAAAACATCTCACGTATGACATTCAGACAAAAAGTATTTTTTTTTTTTTAATATTCAACCCTGATGAAGGCTCAGCTGTGAGCCGAAACTAGTTGGCTAAAACTCAATAAAGTGGTGTTAAACAAAGAGTTATTTTATTTTAAGATATTAAGTATTCACACACATACTCATAATTTACGAACACTAGCGCTTTTTGTTAAATCTTCATGATAAGAAAAATACGTTGTCAGTTTTAAAAACGTAACCTGCAACGAAGACTCATTAATTTTAAATTTATGTCTCTAATAATCATGCCATAGTGTAGATTGCTGTAGGTGACAAATAATGAACAATCCACATTTTATTTTTGACATAATGGGCAATAAACGCTACATGACTGACGCAATATTTTGTTTAAAATATTTTACTGATAATAGATAATACTGCGCCATTTTTTACTTCTTGCAACATTAAGTATTAAAAGGTGGTGCTCGAAATTTGCAATTTGTATAAATGTCATGTGCCGTCGAATTAAATTCATTAGCCACAGTGGTCGAAGGACCTAAGATAACAATCGGCTATAGACCGATATACTCGTAGACACTATTTTTATAATTATGTGCTTTTTTCAAGTCAATTATTTCACATTCTTAAATAAATACAAAACCGTTCGCCCTTTACGAAAATAAAAGCACTGTGTGATGTAGTGATGTAACGAATGTCATTTTTTGAGCATTCGTTTGCATCTTGTTCCGAGAATTTCCGAAAAGTTGATGTAATAGAAGCATAAAGAATAATTTTGTTTTTGTTTGTTTAAAGTGTTTTCTTATAAAACATAAATTATTTATAGTTTGTAATTGAAGAACATAGTTTTTGTTTGATTTTTGTTTTTAGTTTCGTTCAGGAAGATGATAACCTCACATTAAAAACTTATGTAAAGACAGATAAAAGTTTCAGAAAAGAAATGTGTTTGTTTACATTTCATTATTATATTTTTTATTTTCTAAGATAATGAAAAGTTAATTGTTATTTAGTAATGATCTGGAATCTTAGCTTTATTACCCAATGTAGAACTAGATGGTAAATAAATAATACCAAATGATAAAGCAAAGTGAAGACTGATAATGTGATTACGAGGTAAAGTTACTTATTCTAATAATAAAAAAATAAGAAATGAATGGATTTTTTATTAACCTAATATTATGTTTTTTTCGGATTTTCATATTCGCAAAACATTTGCTCGAACTTAGCGAATGCGATTGTGAATATGCAAAAATATGCGAATATTCGCGAATGCGAGTGCGAATATTCGTTACATCACTAGTGTGATGTCTGTCGTCTTCAGTTACATCACAAACTTTCAGAAATATCCGATTGCAAAAATAACACCACGAAAAAAATATATTTAAAATGTGCTAAGAAAAGTTCAGCTAACCTTCGACACTCGACGAAATCCCAAAACCCGTTGTAAAAAGACGAGTATTTATTTATTCTACATATCAAATTTACTATTCAAAACAAGACGTCATGTGCAACGCTAAACTTGCGCGCAAGGTGGAAGAATTTTTTTATAGAAACGCCTGACTTTTGTACGTGGGTGCCAAAAGTGAAAGTATTTTCAGGTAAACTGAAAGATCTCGCGATTTTATTTACAGAGCGGAGAACCAGGCGCCGCCAACACGTAACACTCCAATCCAAGGTTGTCGATCCGCTAATGTTCTTACAAAACAAAATGTTAAAATGCTGACCTCCGACAAACACGACGAACCCGCGGCAGATAAGCGATTAGGCCTTGCAGTTCCGAGTTCGGCTAGAGGCTATTTTCTGCTACAATACTTTTTTAATACTGATGATAACGAAAATACAATGTGTGAGTACATTAAATACTATCTGAATACCCTCGATCAGGGATAGGGTAGTTTCTAGACGTTGGCTATTGTCACTGTGTTAACTGAGGTCCATAAAAGCTCTACAATAGATTGGTCTAACCATTGCGTAAAGCTATTCAGCCGTGATGTTCTCTTTCTTTCGTTTTCTAGCAATCCTGCGTTATGAGATGCAAGAAATTATCCTTTTTTAAATGTCTCATTACGTGTTAATATTTTCGAATTTTTACTGTTTTAAATACATTTTTTATATATATTTTCGATGTTTATAGCGTTATCTTTGTGGTTGGACGTAATTATTAATTTTAATTAAAAAAACTTTGTATTAACCACTTAACTAGTAACTCTACGTCTACCGGTTTCGATACCACTGTATCTTCATCAGGACGCAAACTAACTATCCATTATCTATTCTAGAAAACACATCAATTTTTGAACGGGGGCGTGGCTACACTTACGGTGGGGTTAATTGAGAAGTGGACGCCGAAATGGGGAATGTCAAGTAACGGGCTATTCCGGGAACCTATAACGGGAATAGCTCGTTAATTGACATATTTATTTATTTATTTTATTTATCTTCATCTTGTTACATGACAGGAGATGGAGCCGCTCATCTCACTAGGAAGAACCTGTGCCGAGATGAGCAGCTGAACAATATAGTTAGAACAAAGAATAATAAAGATATACAACAAAATACTATATAACTATAAAATTAATTAATTAATATTCCCTCCCCATTTCAGCGTCCACTTCTCAATTGGAGCTGAAGCCACGCCCCCGTTCAAAAATCGATTTGTTTGCTAGAATAGATAATGGCTAGTAAGTTTGCGTCCGTCCTGATGAAGATACAGTGGTATCGAAACCGGTAGACGTAGTTAAGTGGTTAATACAAAGTTGTTTAATAAAAGTTAATAACTATTTTTTTTTCTTTATTCATCCGAACCATGGCATATTCATTCCTAACTTTATTTTTCCAGATTATTTTCAACATTCCTCTGTAGGTTAATATTCAATATTTAAAGTCGTCTTCATTACTTCGATAAGTACCAATGCTACAATTTCACGAGAACATAAAGCGTTTGACCATTCCAAGGACAGAGTGCAATCAGAAATAAAAGTTTGATAAAATATGGAAGACAGATTAAGTACAATACGTTAATTACTGAAAACAATTATAAACATAATAGAAGACAGAATACCGCTGCTACGGAATCGAGTGTACGAATCTATTTTTACGGGGCGCGGTATTCGTAACGTATTTATCCGTATTTATATTAAGATAAATAACAAAACGTGACGTCATCAACACCGCTATCAAAACCGCCTCGCTTTCAACGAACGCCGCTAGGTGACTAATAATAAAAACGTCCACCGCCGTCGCGACGCCGACGCCCGGCGTGCAGGTAACGAGGCAACAGTGCGAACCATAAACTTGTTTTAAAAGACCGGCACGAAGGGACATTCTACCTTACAATTCCCGGGCGTTACAAAAATATGCATATTCGTACCAGCAGGTCTGAGAGGAGAGTGCAATACGTCATAAAAATATTTTGTCTCGATAAAAAAAACTAGCATCAACCACATACAAGTTCTGGATGGAGTACGGGATAAAGAAAACGTGACAAGAAAACAGTTATTTAATATGAAAAAAGAAGAATTAAAAAATACAGAGTGTGCCAGAGCTAGCAGCAGAAACTTGGCTGGTAGATTCCTGACTATGTTATGAGTCTAAAATGTTGAAGCAACCAAGGCCTAATATCAATAGTTATGGAGATATTCAACATCAAAGTTTGCTTTTGTTTTTTCAATATTTCTGGCTTATTTTTTGCAAAAACTCGAACTATCATTACAGTATCTTGTGTTGATTATGAAAAATTCATTCGCTTTAATACAAGTCGAATAAAATGATAAAAACCTTGCAAAAATTGAAAAATGTCATTTTTACAAGGTTTTTATCATTTTATTTAAGTTGTATTGAAGCAAATTAATTGTTCGTAATTGATATAACTTTTTGCAAAAAATAGGTCAGAAATATTGAAAAAAAATTGATATTAAGTCATGGTTGCTTGAACATTTTAGACTCATAACATAGTCAGGAATCTGCAGGCAAAGTTTCTGCTGCTCGCTCTGGTACACCCTGTATATCATATGAATGAAAAATGCAGGAGCCTATCAATTATTTAAAAAAAGGATAAATATTAAAGATGATTATATTGGTGGTAGCACTCTTTATCTCTAGCTACTAAGAAGTTTAATCGTAAAAATGTGTATTGTATAGCAAGGAGCAAATATATTCGAGATAATTTAACATTCACCCGCGGAGATGATAACTTGGAGCCGGTGATGGTAATTGGAAAGGTAGAAGACCAACGAGTGCACGCCGATTTCTAATTCGATGGACTAGCTTCATCATAGAACTGCGGGTTGTGGAGAAATCGGGAGAAAATCGTCAAGGAAATCGGAAATCTACAAACACGGGGATCATGATCCTTGGTAATGAGGAAACCGACCGACTGGGCAAGAATTGTGTCTTCTTGAAAGGATCACACCATCCCTTGATCCTAGCAGCCTGTTTCTTTTTCTGCCAGCCAGTGCGTAGTCAAGGCGGCGAAACTTTATAATAATCAACATATCGACGGCCCCTACGTATAATATCGTAACCCACAAAATTCAATTTTACAGGAGAACGATTTGAACATATTTTCGTCCGGTATAAATCTAAATATTGCCCAATTTTTTTGAAATTTCGTTTCAATATCTTACTTTATATTGTAGTTTCATAAATAATCACAAAAAAGTCGAAATTATTAAAGGTTTTTGTAGAAATGCACATACGATATTATACTTCGAAAAAGACGCGACGTAAAATATCGTATAAATGACTTACAACATTTTACTTCGGAAAAGACGCGACGTAAAATAACGTAAGTGTTACATACGATAATTTTCTTATGTTATTTTCTCACGTATATTATCGTAAGTGTTACATACGATAATTATTTTATGTTATTTTCCAACGTATGTTATCGTAAGTGTTACATACGATAAAATTATCTTATGTTATTTTCCAACGCAAATTATCGTAAGTGTTACATACGATAGTATACTTCGTAAAAAATATGTGATTGTTTGAGATACGATAAAATACGTCCGAAAAAAACGTTATTTATTGCAAAATATTTTTTTTTGTTTCTTGGAAATAAAGATATAATTAAATACATATGAAATACACAAAAAACTAAAAATCGTCGATTTGTGGGTTACGATATTATACGTAGGAGCCGTCGATATATATATAAAGAAACCCGTGTTTCCCTATCCGTCAAGTTTTCTCCACAACCAGCCACAACCACCCACCGGTGGTTATGGTGGTGGATAGCCCTTGGTGTCACATCGAAAATATGCGAGTTTGGTGGGGGTGGCTGTGCGTGGGTGGAAGTGGGTGACGAAAATGTGCTTTCTAGCACATTGTTTTGTTATGGGAAGGCCACAAATGCTTCAGGTTGTTTCAAAATAGGCGCGCCGACTGTGTCGGTGAGTCTAGAAGGTTCCGGAAAAACCTGCTCTAGAAAGCTCTGGAAGGAGAAGGTTCTGGAAAATTCCCGAAAGTTCTACAAGTATTCCTGTACATTCGATCAATTTCTTGAAAGTTCTGGCAGGAGAATGTTCTAGAAGGTTCGCGAAAGTTCTATGACGATCCAAACAGTGTACTAAAAATCTAAACGTGCGAAGCCGCGCGGGCACAGCTATATTTTCGATGGTTTGAGTTGCGCCGGCCTTTCATGGTTTACGAATGGTTCGCTTTCCTGGCACACATTCGCTAGCGAAATGGAATATGACAAGAGACTGGGCCACCCACCCTTTCGTATATGATTCCACGCATGATTGCATAATTTACAGGGAGAGCCAATAGAATTCAATTTGCCGAGTAAAAATATATATTTTCGTAATTGTTTTGTGCATGTACTGTATTATATATTTTCTTCTAGCTTTGCCGGCAACAAATCACGAATACACTTTACCGTCTCGTCTGACTTTCACGAACCTGCCGGTCGATACGAAAGTCGCGACCTGGCTGGAATGCTCGCAGAACAAATAAGACTGGTTGCATTTGCGTGGGAATTCGATGAATTATTGTTTAGATAGAACGAGATTTATACACCATCCGTAAGAAATTAAACGCGCTGAAAATCTCACTGTCAATACTGCAAATCAGTGGCCTAGTAGCTGTCCGAGGAGCTCGAGAAATCGAAAAAATTTAACATTTTTTTTATTATAGGTCGATTTTTTACACTGTAAAAAAATCGAAAAAAAAATTTGGTAAGAAAAATAATTTTTCAAAAAAAATTTCGTACTATAAAGAAGTTACGGACGTTACACGAAATTACGGGGACAGACGGATGGTTATAATTGGGATAAGCTTTCTCATTGACTGATTGAAATCATTAATTTCAAACCTGTCAAACTTTAAACGTCAAAATTGACAGCATTACAATGTTGCACAATAACTGTCAAGATATAAATATAACAACGCCTTCCGTATGATGTTTGGCCTTCCCAGATATTGCAGCGCTTCCGGTATGGGCGTGTTCCCAACTTTGCAACCCTCATAAGATCCAGGGTGACAGGGATGAGGGAAAGGATATACGGAAATATCCTTATCTGGAAGCCCGCCTTACTCCAGCATCCAGCATCGATGCACACTGGAGAAAGATACTAGCCCCGCATAATTGACTTGCCATCGCTCGCTAAAGCCGCTAACATACGATATTATATGATATATTTATTTAAATTCTTATAATACTTCTCCTCTATTTTATATGATCTTCTTATTTCTCTTTTGTTTTATATAATATTTTTAATGTGTGTACCTACTTTTATATGGAATGTGTGGAATTGAACGTTACAATGTTACACAATAACTGTCAAGATACAGAAATAGCAATATTGCTTAGTTCAGAATACGGCCAACTATATTTACAAGAAATTTCGGAAAGCTATAAAAATGGATTGATAATAATTATTAACAATGTATTAAATTTACTTTTATTTTGTACAAAACCAATCCTGTGTGTCTACTGAGATTAAGTGCGATGTTGCCTCATTGTTTAGCGTGTAGCAGTCAAATTACTTTGTCTCCCTCTCGCGTAGATAGCGATAAGGCACACACTGACGTGCATCGGTATAGAATACATTCTTGAAGTGCCGAGACTAAGAAATCCACTAGCATGTTATTTATTTCAATATACTGCCGGTGTACTATCAATGTACTTATAGTATTTCAGGAACAAAATATTTTTTCACAGCATTACGCGGATGGATACAATGGTGGCATCTTGGGTATGAGCTGATAATGGTATGAGGGTCCACTGACAAGTTCTAATACAGTAATTCCTCCACAGTAAGATATCGTGCAGTGTAGAATGAAATGTAACTACACCAGAGGGCGCGCACACCACCGCAACAAAGACCACGTGACTACATACTCTGAACCTTATTGAAGGCGTTAATCCAGCAAGAGGCAGACACGAACCAACGTTTGCATATTAAATATTCGCACGCATAGGACTTACTTACTGCAATTATTTTCAATTAAAAAGCACAATGAGTTGCGGTGGTGTGTATCATAAATTTATTGATTTAACTACATTATTCAGTTTGACTTAATATTCGATGTATTTTAGAATACTCACAATTAAAGAGTTAAGGTTGTTATTACGGTCGATAGACACATTTAACTGTAAATAGTTCAGGATATTTTATACGAACCGTATGTCTTTTCCGAGAAACGATTCTCGACGTTTCGTTGAATGCTTATTCAACGTCATCAGGAGGACGACCTTCACGCGCGGAGGTAAACGCAATATCGCTACATGATTGAAGGAACATATTAGAGCAATTAAAAACAACAATTCCAATATATCGGCAATCTGCGAACATGCATCCAAAGGGTATCTCTGTCACTTCATCAGATTTGACAAGACAAAAATCTTATCAACAGAACCGCACCTTATACCCAGATTAGTGAGGGAGTCATTGAAATATACAAACATCCCAATTTCAATAGAGATGACAGTTACAAACTATCAAGTATTTGGCGCCCTTGATTCCGACATTGATTCAACCCTTGAGAGACGTCGCAGTAAAGTCCGCCGACGTAACTAGTACATATTGCACACTGGCGACCTCTATTGTAGAAGATGTGAACACTCCACAACAAAGTGCATATAATTTGCGGCCTCGAAAGTAGTAATCAGTCCGCCCTCCACCTCCGCGGGTAAAGGTCGTCCTCCTGATGACGTTGAATAAGCATTCAAAGAAACGTCGAGAATCGTTTCTCTGAAGAACATACGGTTCGTATAAAATTAACTATTTACAGTTAAATAAATATTCGCAATATTTTCATTCCAAATTGCTTTTGCAATCGTTTCAAATTTGCCATCCCTGACCAGATGGCCATCAATCTAGAATGCCACAATGGAATAGTATTCTACCAGCTGTCAACAAAAATGTCGTTAGAAAATATACTTAGTGTTAATAATTTACATTTATGCAAATACTGCAGCACAATTGCGCAAACATAGCGCGAAGTGTTTGTGGTAAAATCTTAAATATGCAAGGCAAGCAACAAGCGGTCGGGAAAAAAAACACAAAAACAAACACACAATGTCAGGATATTGTTAATTCCTGGACGAATCCAACACTTCAATCCAATCCCCTGCATCCGGATGGAGCGGGTAGCTTAACTTACTTAACTTACCATCACGCCGTTTCCCCACGGGGGTAGGTAGAGAGGATAGAGCGCCGTACTCTTCTGTCCTGACATACAACTTTCGCTTCATCTACATTCATACATCTTCGCATCTTGTTAATCTGGTCGTGCCGCGTCTTCCGTGGTCGCCTGGCCGGTCTTTCTGGCACCGCCAACACTTGCATTACGTATCTTTCTTACCGTTCTTTCCTCATTCATTCGCTCAACATGCCCAAACCACCTGAGCGACCATATTTTTATTCTGTGTATTATGCTACGATCAGCTTTACATTCATTCCTAATATCTTCATTATTTACTCTATCATACATGGATTTGCCACACGTAAGTGTAAGGGATCTCATCTCCACTGCATTCAATCTACTTTCGTTCCTCTTCTGCCAGCACCAGGCTTCACTTCCATGCATTAGCGTCGGTACCAGAACTCCATGTGTACCGCTAGTTTTGCCTCGGTAGACATATTTCTATTAGAAATTATTGCATTCAAAGGACCGTTCACCCTATTCCCGGCAGTCACTCTCCTCTCTATATCTTTCTCAACATTCCCTCTTCTATCGAACATAATTCCCAAGTACACAAACTCATATACTTGTTCCAAACTTTCATTCCCTAATTAAGAAATTTTTTGTAGGTAAATTATTTTAGTTATTCCTAATTAATTTAGCAATCAATGCAAGAATAAGACGGCACTGTAAAGTATCGAATGTTGGAACTCATTTGATAATTAAACAAATCAAATATGGGGTTTTTGTTAAAAAAAAATTACCCTTTTCAATAAAACAAATGCGTCAAAATGGACGGTGCCAGAAATGCACACGTGGAGTTAGCATTCGGCAATATAGCCGCATGTGGAGCTTTCAAATACGATTCTAGACTCTGTAGAAAATTGAAAAAAATATGGTTAAATACCTTAGACATTTATAACAAAAAATCAGCGACTCGGGTTCGATTTATTAATCTCCAGACGTGGTGGGCCGGCGGGAGGAACAGCTGGATGAGAGAGAAAAATATAATTATAATTTGTCCTTGTAATGCATTACGGAGCGAATAATACACCTACTGAGTTGTTCGGAAACATAGATAGATCGCTGTCAGACTTCGATTTTTCAATTTTGTATAGTAAACAGTGGATAATACATGTAGTAAAATAAAACTACATTGTTTCAAAAGTACACTTTAAATATTAATTATAATTTTCACTTAGAATGTGAGTGGGGGACATCATTAATTAGTATAATATGAAACTATTTTTATTTTTCCATTAATTAGAGTAAACCTGTGTGATTAATTAAAATAAAACATACTTTTTGTTATCACCAACAATAATAATTTATGGAACAAGTGTACACTGTCACGTACACAAAAACATCATTCATAACTGTGTAAGCACGAATCCTTTTTACCCAGAGGTGTAGGTATATTATTGCAAAAACCCACCACAAAGGTTATATTCAGCACCTACAAATCAAAATAAAGTTTTCTATAAACCGCAAATAGAAATAATGCAAGAAAGTCATTTATTATCGTTTATTCGTAAAAAGGAAGTGAAAGCATTAGCGGAAACGAATAAAAATGGTCACAGAACCTTGAAACAACACACCGCGCTGCAGGAAGAGGTGTGCGGCTATCAGCAATTATTAGACGCAGGCCAAAATCAGATACGAGGCGCCGTCCTGGGTCACCAGACGAAGGTCTTTGGAAAAAAGCCACACGGCTTCCATCTATGGGTTGCAAAGGACCATCAGCCACAAGGTAGTAAACTTAATCAAAAATACAATTACTCGTTATGTATAGTTTTCTGGGATATTCTGCCGTGTATATGTGACCTCTCTGGCCACATATACACGGCAATGGCCAGAGAGGTCACATATGGCCAGAGGTCACATATACACGGCAGAATATCCCAGAAAACTATACACAGAAGATTCTGAACGGCCGTGAAAACCTAAGGACATTTTTAACTTGTTATGTATTGATGGTACTTTAGGTTATCAACCTTAACCTTCATCATCAAGAAACGACTCGAGGGAGGTTTTGAGCCATTATTTTTAATACTTTTGTTTTCGTCTATTATCTCAAATTATTAATGAATTGTGTCCTGTGTTTCCTCCGGATGTGTCCCCTGGATGTGAAACGAAACAAAAACTTCGTACCATTTTTATAGGTTCCTTTACCTCGCCTACGAGGACCTGATCATGTAGAAATTTCCATTGGACTATTGTCCTTACAATAATGCATGTAGGCCCTACGACGACCCTAGATTGTATCTGAAGCTCAAAGAAGAAAGAACGGAACGTCCGTTTGTTGTTTCGGTACATCTCCGTGAACATCGAATTATTTTGCACTTAGTGTTTATCTGTCTTTAATAAAAGCAACTGCAAAAGTACACCGAGTCGTCATTATGAAATCTCATTTAATGGCACGTAACATACCTTCATGATATATATACCCGACCACAAAAAGGAATTACTATTACTTTAAAAGTGTAATCATCGTGACACAACCTCATTTTCAGAATATTTTTGAGTTTGTTAAAATCTTTCAGAACAGTGTTGGAACAGAACAAAATTGGAAATAATATTTCCTGGCATATCCTAGTGTAATGTAAGTAATTCGGTTGAATTTCATTACACAATAAAGTATATTGCTCTCAAATTCCGTAAAATAAATTGTAGATTTTCTCATTAGCGACATCTGTGGGGATTTAGGGGAATGAAAATGGCTTTGTACAGGCCGCATGGAAAGGCAATTACAACTCATATGTGAAAGCTCTCCACGCAATTTGAACATATATACAACTTCCAAAAAATGAATAAGCATGGTATATTCTATCATGGGTGGAAATGGCGAATGTTACATTGTGTAAAGTGATCACTTAAGCCAACCATTAAGATAGGTCATAAGTCCTATGTACACCCAAATGACTTCTATACCTACTTTCCCATAAGAAATACAGTTTCATCTCTGTGAGATATCTATAATATACATCAACCTCATTTTATTTTATGAGGTGCTGTCAGAAAAGAAAAACAGACAATATTAATACTATCGAAAACAGAAGACGAAAGAAGACTTGTCGAATATTACAGAAAGAAAATGACAGAGAGGAAGATCAAAGAGACAGGATATTGACAAAATGTAAAGAGAGACAATCGTGGCCTTTAATCAAAAGCTGTAAGCTGCGATACAGAACATAAAGTCGGAAAATACCATACCAACGAGAACACTTATCATACGTGCGAGAAAAAATATTGTCTCGGAGAATGTATAGTATTACTTCTTTATATGTTCTAACCATGTTCTAGAAAGTTATAATGGCTATACAATAGACGAGCCGTACAAACAGCCAGCCAGTCTGCGTCTGTAGGTATGCCTTGCTAAAGATTTTAATTCGATTCAAATTAATTAATTCGATTAATTCAGCGAATGAGAATTATTGTACAACTAGCTGTAACCCGTCAAAAATGACGGAACTTTTACATGGCGGTTCCTAAGGAATAAGTATGTATTTATTTTATTTAAAAAAAAAATCGAAAAAAAAATTGTTCGAAAATGTATTTGATTTTATAAGCGCCATTGTTATTTGTCGGTGACAACATTATAAGAATCAAACTTTTCAGTTCAAGTCTCAATACGCTGATATGAATACACATTTAACTATGTTTACAGAAATTTTCATAAAGAAATCAATTTCTGGAAGCGTTAATATATTGTATTGTAAATGTAGGTAATTCAATAAACATCGATTCTCGACAACTATGTTCTATTTTATGACAGTTCAGTTTTAACGCACACGCTGATCAGTAAAACAAAAATGTAAAAAAGCTAAAGTTTGTATTACGTAACAAAACCGGGCGCAGAGCCAAATGGGCGCCGGATTTCATATACGCCCTAATAATTTTAATGTACAAGGATGGCTACCTAAATTATACAAACACGCTCTGTCTAAGGTTTATACTCACAGAAAAAAGTCTACACGTAGAGGGTTTGATAACATGAAAATAAGTTTAAAAAATATAATAATGTAAGGTTTTTCTATTCTCAACATTCTTGTTATATTTATATTGCCCTCACACAAACAGCTGTCAATACATTGTCACGAAAGAGTAGAAACTTCACAATTTTCCAGCGCTCTCGACGTTTTACAATAAATTAGAAATTATTAGATTTATGACTAGGTTAAGAAGTCTACCGACCGTACACCAACGTTCGCGAAATGAAATTCCCTATATAAAGGACAACGTAACTGCTAAATGGACACAGTTTAGGCGATCCCATAGAAATGGATACCAGCGAAAGCGGCGTTATAGTGCGAATTATAAGCGACCAGCAAAAATACATTACGAGAGTACCTACCGGGCATTCGATTGTGAACAGACTTGCGAATATTCTATTATATATAAGACAAGTATAAAGTGTTCCACAGATGTTCAGTGACTTTATGATAAATAAAACTTTGACTAATTTTGTTCAATTTGATGAAATATTATGCAACATTCAGTCTAGATAAATGAACCATTCGTACATCTAAGTAAGGCGTCTGATGCACATGCTTATTTAGTGGCACGTGAGCATGCGCAGTATCGACCTTGACAGTGGCATGCTTATTAGTGGCATGTGTGTACGCACATTGCTAGAAATGAGCATGCCACCTAGTGGCATGATCAAAAATCAACCGCCGGTTGATTTATAAGCATGTCACTGTCATTCACCATACAGAAGGGGTATCTTTGGAGCATGTGTGAACAGGCTTGCTTATTTATGAGCATGCTTATGTCATTCGCGGGCTTCGCGGCTAGTATTATCAATGCGATCTTCTCAGTCCGCGACAGATGAAACAAATATGGCGCGTTGGGGAGATGATAAAACATTACTTTTCGTGACTTATTATAAGAATCACGAATGTCTGTGGAATACTCGGTCACCGTTGTGTAAAAATAATAAAGTGAGAAATAATGTTCACGAAACTTTATTAATAGGCATGAATGATTCAAATCTTACAATAAAAATTATATAAACTAAAATCAAAAATGTGCGGTTGGAAACTCGGGAACTTTTTTGATTTATTGGTTCACTTGAATTTTCTATTTCAGTTTGCAAAGTTTCCATTTTGAACAAGAGCGTCTCTATTCTATGACAAGAGCATGCCGCTAATAAGCATGTGTGTTTGATTGTTAGCTTTGGGCATGCTTATTTATGAGCATGCCACTAATAAGCATGCCAGTAATGAGCAAGTGTGTACAGTTGTTAGGGCATGCTCATTAGCATGCCAGTAAAGAAGCATGTATATCTGTACCTTAACGCAATTCGATAGTTCGAAAAACAAATATTCCCCAATTTATGCAATCAGGCATTTACAGACGATGCTATAAAAATGGGTGCCTCCAGAAATTTACCAACGAATTATACGGATCTCCTGGTTTGGATTTTCGGGGATATTCTGTTGTTTTTCTACGACCTTTCTGGCCGACGTTTTAATTCTATGTCTTTTTTATAAAACTTCGCATGGAAGTTAAAATGATCCCTATTTTTTATTGTTAGTTTTCAATCAATATATTTCCATTCACTCACCTTACGATACTGAATCGCATCACAGCTTCGAATGAGCACATTCATTAACAGTCTTATCACTGTTTTACACACAAAACATTTATTCCTTTTGGCAATAACTAAACCATATCTTTACCTATAAAACTCAATGTCTGTCTATATTTATACAATATTCTCTATACAAATCTACATCGTTTGTCCGATCTGACCCAAATTTTGCGTACTTATTCTTTAGGACCTAGCAGGTAACATAGGCAATATTTCTCCCTCTCCCTCCCACTGATATATTCTCCGTGAAAATCTATACCTGTCGACCATCCGACTCAAATTTTGCATACTTATTCTTTAGGATCCGGCCGGTAATATAGGCGACTTCCCCTTTTCCCAACCCCCTCCTCCCGATATATTTTCTATAATAATCTATACCGTTTGACAGATCTGGTCCAAATTATGCATACTTATCCTTACCTGACCTGGAGGGTATATGTCTTTTCATATAAGCTTGCAACTGAGTTAGTGTGAGTACAGTGCGTAATACGCGCATTGTTTCTTTGTGTAAGTTTACAGATACGAGAGGGGCGTATCCGTAAACTTAACACAATGAAACAATGCGCGTATTACGCACTATACCTACTCACACTAACTCAATTGCAAGCTTATTTGAAAAGACTTATAACAGAGGCGACATTTACCCTTTTCCTCTTTACACCTCCCCCTGATATATTTCCATGCAAATCAGTACCGTTCCACCGATCTAACCCAAATTTTGTATACTTATTCTTTAGTACCCGGTGAGTAACATGGGCGACATTTTCCTCCTTCCTTTTACCCCACTCCCTCTTCATGATATATTTTTTGTACAAATCTACACCGTTTGACAGATCTGACCCAAATTTAGCATACATATTCTTTAGATCCCGGCGGAATACAAATACCACATTTCCCCACCTGGACACTTCAACCATCCCAGCCTAGATTAAATGGATTTTTTTTTGTTAGAGACTTTGCAAAACAATTGAATATTTGTGTCTCCCCACAAACTTATTTTTAACTAAATCCTTAACACCTAGTTATTTATAAACTCACAAAATTAAGAATGCAAAGTTTCAGCGACGCAACGACGCAAATTTTAGTATAAGGAGTACATTATTTACTATTTATTTTATTATTATTATTATCATTAATATTATATTTATTTTGGAATAGTTCATAATTAATATTATTATTACCCAAAACTGACACTAAATGATTCAAAATAGTCCCACGTGCCACACAATAATTTCTTGAAATAAGTAACTGTACTTGGCCGACTAGGAAATGCTCCATGCTGATGAGGACAGGCAACCATATATTTTAGTGAAATGGGTTATTAGAACTATCGAATAACGTTAATTTCGTCTTGGTACTCGATGACGTAATTTTGCCTACTTTTCACCACTCTAAAATCTGGCCGATTCTAGAAAGTACCAGGGTAGAAGATGGCAACCCTGTAATTTCTTGCCATACTCGATGCAGGTCATCTGGTTCCAGGTCTCATGGTCGTTCTTTCGTCACAGAACATATAACTTCTTATTCTCAGGATAGGTACTTTTCTCCGTTACCGCGACTCATTAGAATATTATTTAATCACAAAGCAATACAGACGTATTTTCAGATGGCAAATAAAATTTCAAAAAAATTTAAGTGCAATTGACAATATGATCATTCATGAAATAGATAAAACAAAATATTGTATGATTATAAATTTTGTAATATAATATAATATGATATTATTTAGTTGAAATTATGTTAAACCATCATCCACAAAATATAAGGGCATGTCATACCTGTGTTTGTGCTAAACTAAATAAAATAAAATAAAACATAACAATATTGTTCTTAACACGAAATAGATGGAACGTAGGTAAGCGTAAGTTTCTATGAGAAATGTTAAGACATCTGTCAGTAGGTATACAATGTTACATAATAATGATAAAAAAATAGTTTTATGATTTCGTTAAGGTACAGATACACATGCTTCTTTACTGGCATGCTAATGAGCATGCCACTAATAAGCATGCCCTAACAACTGTACACACTTGCTCATTACTGGCATGCTTATTAGTGGCATGCTCATAAATAAGCATGCCCAAAGCTAACAATCAAACACACATGCTTATTAGTAGCATGCTCTTGTCATAGAATAGCGACGCTCTTGTTCAAAATGGAAACTTTGCAAACTGAAATAGAAAATTCAAGTCAACCAATAAATCAAAAAAGTTCCCGAGTTTCCATCCGCACATTTTTGATTTTAGTTTATATAATTTTTATTGTAAGATTTGAATCATTCATGCCTATTAATAAAGTTTCGTAAACATTATTTCTCACTATATTATTTTTACACAACGGTGACCGAGTATTCCACAGACATTCGTGATTCTTATAATAAGTCACGAAAAGTAATGTTTTATCATCTCCCCAACGCGCCATATTTGTTTCATCTGTCGCGGACTGAGAAGATCGCATCGACAATACTAGTCGCGAAGCCCGCGAATGACATAAGCATGCTCATAAATAAGCAAGTCTGTTCACACATGCTCCAAAGATACCCCTTCTCTATGGTGAATGACAGTGGCATGCTTATAAATCAACCGGCGGTTGATTTTTGAGCATGCCACTAGGTGGCATGCTCATTTCTAGCAATGTGCGTACACACATGCCACTAATAAGCATGCCACTGTCAAAGTCGATACTGCGCATGCTCACGTGCCACTAAAGAAGCATGTGTATCAGACGCCTTATCCTGAGAATTGGAAGAAACACGAATCAAACATTGATTTCTCATCTCAGAGATTTGTCGATTGGTACAAGTTACATCATATCTTCCAAGTCCCACTTCATGCTTTCAGCAATCCCTCTTATCAAACCAGCAGGATCAAGTCCAAGGGGTTCCTAGATGCGCTTATTGAAAAGATATACTGTGCCAGCGCGCAGAGCTGCGCGCTACTCGAGTATATTTTCCGACGCCAATTACACGTATCACTAAGGCGTCTGATACACATGCTTATTTAGTGGCACGTGAGCATGCGCAGTATCGACTTTGACAGTGGCATGCTTATTAATGGCATGTGTGTACGCACATTGCTAGAAATGAGCATGCCACCTAGTGGCATGCTCAAAAATCAACCGCCGGTTGATTTATAAGCATGCCACTGTCATTCACCATAGAGAAGGGGTATCTTTGGAGCATGTGTGAACAGACTTGCTTATTTATGAGCATGCTTATGTCATTCGCGGGCTTCGCGGCTAGTATTATCAATGCGATCTTCTCAGTCCGCGACAGATGAAACAAATATGGCGCGTTGGGGAGATGATAAAACATTACTTTTCGTGACTTATTATAGGAATTACGAATGTCTGTGGAATACTCGGTCACCGTTGTGTAAAAATAATATAGTAAGAAATAATGTTTACGAAACTTTATTAATAGGCAAACTAAAATCAAAAATGTGCGGATGGAAACTGGGGAACTTTTTTGATTTATTGGTTCACTTGAATTTTCTATTTCAGTTTGCAAAGTTTCCATTTTGAACAAGAGCGTCTCTATTCTATGACAAGAGCATGCCACTAATAAGCATGTGTGTTTGATTGTTAGCTTTGGGCATGCTTATTTATGAGCATGCCACTAATAAGCATGCCAGTAATGAGCAAGTGTGTACAGTTGTTAGGGCATGCTTATTAGTGGCATGCTCATTAGCATGCCAGTAAAGAAGCATGTGTATCTGTACCTTAAAGGTACTGTGCACATGCTTTTTAGTGGCACGTGAGCGTACGCAGTATTGACCTCCTTTAGCCCTTGCTTATTAGTGGCGTGTGTGTACGCACATTGCTAGTAATAAGCATGCCACTTGCTAACAGGCTTGCTTATTATGAGCATACTTATTTCATTCGCGGCTAACGTCCGCGACAGACGAAACAAATTTGGCGCGTTGGGGAGATGATAAAACATTACTTTTCGTGACTATAGGAATCATGAATGTCTGTGGAATACTCGGTCACCGCTATGTAAAAATATTTGTTTGTTTAAATTTATGCTTATTAAACTTTTTTTAAATCCATGAATGATTAAAATCTTACAATAAAAATTATAAAAACTAAAATCAAACATATTTTAATTTATTGGTTCACTCGAATTTTCTATTTCAGTTTGTAGTTTCCATTTTGAACAAGAGTATCTCTATTCTATGACAAGAACGTGCCAGTAATAAGGATGTGTTTGATTAAACCCAGAAACTGTTTTGATTTATGGGTTCGCTTGAATTTTCTATTTCTGTTTGCAAAGTTTCAATTTTGAACTAGAGTTCCTCTCTATTCTATGACAAGAGCATGCCACTAATGAGCATGGTGTTTGATTGTTAGCTTTGAGCATGCTAATAATGAGCAAGTGTGTACAGTTGTTAGGGCATGCTAGTTTTGAGCATGCTAATGAACATGCCAGTAATAAGCATGTGTATCTGTACCGTTACGGAAAGTATACCTTGCTAGTACGCAACATCGAGTATATTTTCAAGCACCGCATACAAAAATAGAATGAATAAGGATATTGATGAATAAGAGCAGGGTGTATAATGTTATAGTAATGTTTATTATAACTTAAATTCTCTTGAAAAATATCGTCAAATGAACATATGTATAATACAAAGTTAAAAGCTAATTTATAACTTATGATCCGTGGGGCCTACACTAGTATATTTTTAAATTTGCAATGAAAATAGATAAAACAGGTCTTTCTCCGGACACACGTGTGATTCAAATATGTAAGTTTTACTTTTTTTAATTTTATTTCAGAAAACATAAAGTACAATGTAATAAAAACTTATATAGATAACTAGCTGTTAATACCCGGCGTTGCACGGGTTAAGAATTAAGGTTAAGATAAATTTGTGAGGGTAAACAAAGGTTCGATTCGAACGGTATACATTTGCATCAAAAATATATCAGGGGCAGGGAAGGGATAAAAGAATAGGGGGGAAATGTCGCATATGTTACCCGCCGAGTCCTTAAGAATTAGTTTCCAAATTTTAAGTCCGATCGGTCAAACGGTGTATGGTGCATCGAAAATATATCAGCGGACGGAAAGGGTTAAAAAAAAATAGGGGAAATGTTGCCTATGTTACCCGCCGGGTCCTAAAGCATAAGTATGCAAAATTTGAATCGAATCGGACAAACGGTGTGGATTTGTATAGAGAACAGACAGACAGACATTGAGTTTTATAGGTATAGATTTATTTTAAAGAAGCTATAACCAAAATGACATAATTTTGTTATATATTTAGGTTGCCAGTTAGTGCTGGGAAAACAGTGCTACCTATAGCGTCTTGATAATGTCAGTGATGGACATTATTAAAAAGAGAATTATGCTCTTTATACCTCATTATTATATTATATCACATTATTATTTGAGCCGTTCTGGTAGCGTTGGTGATGGACGTTGTTACGTAGAGAATTATATATTTAATTGGTAGGTACATGCGATATTTACGGTAATGAATTCACTTATTAGTTTAAATTCAGCGAAAGGAAACATAATTTAGCAAACAATATTTCTATTAATAAAAATAACGCAAAATAAATAATTTAATTAACACAGTGTTCACTTTAAATTGAAAAAATATTCAGATACCTTCATATTATTATTTAGGCATATGTTTATAATAATTATAACATATTTCTTAATAAAAGATGATTGTTACTTGAACATGTATTGTTTAATTTGTGCAATTAAATGCAAGTTTTGTCAGTTTGCCCGTGATATACAACTAAAAGATATATTAAAATCCCATTTTTTATAGCTACATTCAAGTGAAACTAGTTTAAAAGTATGTTTACAATATCTCATTCAAATATTCAAAAGTCTAAGATTAGTCCATTGATTTTGCTAAATGCGTACTAGCCTAGTATAGTTTCCGAACCTTTATATTACCCCATGACGTTGAAATTATACTCGAGTATCGCGCATAAATCGAGTATACTTTCGTGACATATTTTTTATTTTCGCTCTTGAAAGTATACTGCGCTGGTACCGTATGGATGCGCGCTGGCAGAGTATTCTTTCAATAAACGCTCCTAGATGGACCTACAAGAGGTAGGCGAAGTCATGGGAACTAGGGATGGGTCGTCGACGTATTTACCGTCGACGAAACGAGACCGTCCACGTCCATCCATCGACGAGACGATCAACTAGTTGAATTCATCAACTAGTTGACGACGTCGCGGACGTTCTATCTAAATATCGGGACGATGGTCAACTGTCTAAGGTTCGACGCGACGCTTCTCGACGGCTCAACCGTTGGCTATTTTTATGACGTTAATTTTTAAAATTTAAAGAAGTTCGAAGGAATATAGTTTCGGGGAAAGTAAAACCGCTACTTGTGCTTATAAGTAAAAAGAAATATTTTATTATTTATTTGTTTACATATTGTTTTATATACTTCTATATATAATAAAGAAAGAAGTAGGTATACCCAGCAATGTCAGGTGTAAGCAGTAAAATATTAGTTCAATAAAAAATAAAATAATTAAACAGAATTGTTTTTTTTTATACAGCGCAAAATTGGGAATTCAAGTCGACAACGAGAGACGAGAGAGAAATAAACGGAGACGTTTTGTCTTGCTCTCGCTCGTTGCTTTGCACGAAGTTGAATCTCGAATCGTCCACCGTTCACGGCGTCCGCCGTCCACCGTCTACGAATTCAACTAGTCCATGCGATAAACGTAAACCGTCGACGCGTCGACGGTTTACGTTTATGGGAACAACAGCGCTTCACAGCAACTAATCATGGACTTTTGAAGACCACGAAAAACGATAATAAACTGGAATAATTATTATCTTTACTGTTGTTACTATGACGAAAGACGTTGCCTGTTATGAAGCTGGTAAACAGCAATAACATTCAACGGGATAACTTAAAAACACTACGTTCAAGTTTCTGTTGGTGTCTATTAATATATTGGTTAAATTGGTATATTTTTTAAGTGAAATATCTAATATTCGGCCGTATTATGAAAATAACAAGATTATTATTTGTTGATTAATTCCCCAACACTTTCATTCGTTTCAATACAAGTTTAATAAAATGATAAAAACCCTAAAAATTTTCCCGCTGGAATGTTTTCTAATTGGAATTCGAAAGTTTTTATTATTTTATTTGACCTGTATTAAAGGTAATGATTTTTTTATATTCGATATAAGTTACTGTAATGATAGTCCTACGTTTTACAAAAAAAAAGTCAGAAATATTGAAAAAAAATGCAAACTTTGATGCCGCATATCTCCATAACTACTGATATTAGGTCATGATAGCTTGAACATTTTCGACTCATCATCAAGGCAGGAAAATAGTACTGCGAGGTTATTAATGTTTTCCAAATAACCCTGTATATTCATTCTATTTTTTTATTTATTAATATTAGGTACATGTATATTTACAAGTTAGTATGTTTTATAAAAAAATATATAAACATGGGGGGTCAGGTAAGGGTTATTTAGGGTTATATTATGTGACATACCCGCTGTTCTTCCTGCAGTAAACACTAAATACATACATAATATTGGAGTACGTTATCTAGAAATACATATTCTTATCTTTTTTATTGAAATATCTCTCACCTCTGTTAACCTTGGTATGAAAATATTTCTGCCTAATCATTCTATTAAATCACTGATGAAAAAAATGAATATGCATTGAAATTGAATTATTGTGTAACCTAATGGCAATACATAGGTAATAAACAAATATGCAGTTGAGAAATGCTAGTAATTTTTTTTAACAAAATAAAAACGCTGCAATTCTCCCCGGTTAGCAGAATACGGGAAGCTGTAACAAAATTCGATTCCGTTACAAGATCTCCGTAAACGGTGTCGAGATGAATCAAGATTGATCAAGATCCAAAAAAGCGATGGCACGCCATTTGGAACGATGGCACGCCCGTGAATGGCGGGCTTAAGGTCTCGATGGAAAGACGAATTGAAGCAGTGGAATACAGTGGGAAGTTGCAGAATCCAGCAGCTGACCTATATATAATAGCTGTGGATGATAACGAAATATGTTTTAACGCTGTCACCTAATGTTACATTTTTTTATTTTTTATTATTGAATGGATGATAATTTAGGATGCGACGGAATGCGCGCGCATCCTGCAAAGGGATAATTTCGCACCAAAAAGTCACGGACTTACCGATCAAAAGCTAAGATGGCGGTTTTTCCGAGTGATTGAAAATGGAGTTCCGTGCCACATATAGTAAAGTATCCGGGCGCTGTTATTTATTTTGTTGTTTATTTTCTATAAGCTGATGTATTTTCCATGATATAATTGTGATCAAATTCATAATGTGTTATTATGATGATTGAGTATTGAAGTAGGTACTGTTTCATTTTCTCTTTTTTATAAATCAAAATGCAATTTGGTATTGTGACGTGTGTATTTCAGATTTTATATCCATTTTTCTATCAATTTAATTGAAGTTAATATTGATATTGATGGAGAACTGTCATTAATGGAAATTCTAGCTTATGTTGTATACCTTGAGATTGAACATAGCTGGACATAGCTATGTTGGACATGGACAATGGAGATGGCTACGTTCCAAAGCAAGGTACCTATATAGCGCAACACTTTTTTTTTAAAATATATATGACAAAGTAGTATAACTTGTAAGTAACGCACGTATATTTAATCTCCATCGTTATCTAGCACCTTTTGCCATCTTGTTGGTAGACTTTTAAGAAAAATATGCTTCTAGGTGTTTTTATAGCGTCATTATCAAACCCTACCGGGCGCCCACTTCGATCGCTATCAGACAAGTCAAAATCACCATCGGAAAGTTTTCTAAACCACGTTGGCACTTACTTACTTTTGATACGTCTCCATACACATCACAAATTTTCTTTGTTGCAACCGTTGCATTAACACCCGATAGAAAATGAACCAGTATGCAATGACGTTAATGTTCTTCTCAGTTAGTTGATTGTCCGCCATTTTACAACAGAGTAATAAAAAAATTTAATTTAATTGTCACAAGTCAAAAGACCACGGATTATAATATTACGTATAAAACACTCTTTACACTTTCACTTTACTGAGCTTGACTGAAGCAAACATTCCACACCAAAAATAATCGATTACTTATTGGTACACCTATTAAGTACAAGCATCCATTTTAAAAAATTAGTATTTGGTTTAAAACGTAAAAAATAGTAAATAACATACAAGGGTGTCTCATAGCTAGTAGCCAAAACTTTACAGATGGATTTCTGTCTTAATAATGACTCGAAAATGTTCAAGCAACCATGTCCTAATATCTATATTTGTGGAGATACGCAATATCAAAGTTAGAATTTTTTTCAGTATTTCTGACTTCTTTTTTGCAAAAAGATGAACTATCATTACACTAACTCATATCGATTATGAAAAATTCATTTTTCATTTTTGACTCATTATCAAAGCAGGAATCCACCTGTAAAGCTTTTGCTGCTGGCTATGAGGCACCCTGTATTCGATACCTACCCAACGCACACACGAATGTAAACATTTACATAGCTCTGATATTCTCTATTCAATTCAATTTATTTTGTATACAATATTTACATTACAAACAAACCCACATTTAATTCTAACACTAGCTGTTTATACAACACTAGCTGTTTATACCCGGAATTGCACGGGTTAAGGATTAAGTTTAAAACAAATTTATGAGGGTAAACGAAGGTTCGATTCGAACGGTATAGATTTGCATCGAAAATATATCAGGGGGAGGGGAAAGGGTAAAAAAAATAGGGAGGATATATCACCAATGTTAAACGCTGAGTCCTAAAGAATAATTTTGCAAATTTTGAGTACGATTGGTCGAACGGTACAGATTTGCATCGAAAATATATCAGGGGGAGGGGAAGGGGTATGGGAATAGGGGCGAATTGTTGCCTATGTTATCTGCCGAGTCCTAAAGAATAAAGTTCCAAATTTTGAGTCCAATCGGCAAACGGTACAGATTTACATAGAAAATATTTCAGGGGAGGGGAAAGGGTATGAAAATAGGGGGGAAATGTTATTTTTGTTACCCGCCGAGTCCTTAAGAATAATTTTCCTAATTTTGAGTCCGATCGGTCAAACGGTACAGATTTGCATCGAAAATATGTCAGGGGGAGGGGAAGGGGTATGAGAATAGGGGGGAAATGTTGCCTATGTTACCCGCCGAGTCTTTATGAATATGTTTCCAAATTTTGAGTCCGATCGGTCAAACGGTACAGATTTGCATTTAAAATATGTCAGGCGGAAGGGGAAGGGGTATGATAATAAAGGGAACTGTTGCTTATGTTACCCGCCGAGTCCTTAAGAATAAGTTTCCAAATTTTTAGTCCAATCGGCCAAACGGTACAGATTTGCATCGAAAATATGTCAGGGGGAGGGGAAGGGGTATGAGAATAGGGAGTAATGTTGCCTGTGTTACCTGCCGAATCCAAATGAATAAGTTTCCAAATTTTGAGTCCGATCGGTCAAACGGTACAGATTTGCATCGAAAATATATCAGGGGGAGGGGAAGGGGTATGAGAATATGACTTAGGCCCAAATTCAGGGTCAATAAGGTTAAGGTACGCCTTAAAATTATTATTTTGTACTAAAAATTAAAAAATTACGGTTTTCAGGCATACCTTAACCTTTAAATCATCTGAGCATTGACTCTAAATTCGGGCCCAAGTGCTGATTTGATTGAAAAGAAATAGTAATAATAAAGAAACAGAATAAGAGAAACAGTAGTATAAAGAAATAGTAAAAAAAGTAATAATTCACTCTTCCTTCTATATCTCAAAAATTAAAGAAGATAGGAAGTCGTAAATTGGAAAAAGTTTGAATATTTGCGATTTTCTTAAAATGTCGCGATACAGTTGCCGGAAAACTTCATGAAATTCTTTGGCTAAGTGGGGGAATGCGCAGAAGACGAAATTTGGGTCTCGTTGGTAGAAAGGTAGATGCGCAAACGTCCCCCCACTACGCCGCAGAATTTCAAGATGTTTGCCGGCTACTGTATGTGAGGGCAAAGTGCAACCGGAATACAAATCGGACACGATTCGTAGAGCGCAAAATTTCAAAGAGAATGACACCAAAAACGTCAGGACCGTACTTAGACCTACGCGCAGTTATAGTAATTTTAATATATTAATACATGTTGTTTTTATACTCTTTTGAACTTGAAGCAACATTATTTACAATTATTAACTTAGGCTCAATATAATATTTTTCTTTTCGCGGAACTTTAGTCAGAACCTATGCAGAGCCAAAAAACGTCTTCCACTCAACACATAAATTGTTGATCCACTCCACGAACAAAATACGAGTGGCCCAAGACTTGTTGTTGGACCTCCACATAACATTTTACTGTCTTTACTAGTAGACTTCTTTTCATTTAAGGAAGACATTCGAATTAATATGCGTAAGCCGTACGCACTAGGCACATTGTTTCATACATGTCCATCATACACACAGCTTACACATACCAATTCGACTGTCTTTCTTAAATGAAATTAACTATTCCTTGAAATTCTTGAAGGCTCGTAGATTCCCGGAATGATAAAAGTACGAATAACGGCTTAACTTTCAAATCACCGCTTTCATAAGACGATCTTTCATGCAAATGTGTAACGAGAATTTTAGTGCTTGGGAGTATGTGCGTAAAAAACCAGACATTAGACACTTATTAACATAGACGTACTATAAATAAGTACGTCTATGCTTATTAATGATTAAGCTTGCTTGTATTTCGAGTAAAAAATTTTGAAAAAAAATTTGCTCGTGTCTCGTATCGAGGTTCCACTGTAGGTACCTACTCCGAATAGGTATCTACCATAAATATTTATAGTACATCTATGGTATTCTGTGATCTACCGCACAGAATAAAGCTAAAGTCCTCCGTAGTGGTAATTATGAAATAATAACGCGACCACTGATACCAACCAGAGAATTAGCGAAGGGAAAACTACATTTCAAAATGAAGAATACAACACACACACGTTCACCAGTTTGAAGACTACAAAGTGTACACTACATTTGTAGTAAAAACTACATGAAGTGAAGTAATTGTAGTGTTGAATTGAATTGAATTGAAATGAATTAAGTTGAAGTAAATGAAGTGAAGTAATGAAATGAAGTAATTGTACTACAAAATTGTAGTACTAGTGAAGTAATTATATTTTTTCTCAAATAAAAAGTTTGGTGACTAAAAAAAAGGTCGCCAACCAGATTTCTTCATTCAATCCCAAAATTTTTGAAACCATTGGGGGGGGATTGTTTCAGTTTCCAGAAATTTCTTCGATCACTCCCAAAATTTTTCAAACCATGAGGGAGGGGGATTGTTTCGATTTCCAAAAATTTCTTCATTTATCTACATCGACTTCCCAAAATTTTCACATAAAAAATGTACTATTTGAAGTATGTGCTCGTACTTTTGATAACTACTTTAAAGTGTGTGTACTTTGTAGTGTTCGCTTTGAAATGAAGTGTACTATTTGAAGTATATACTTTCAATAACTTTGAGGTGTGTGTAGTTTGTAGTGTGCACTACATTTCAAAAGATGTGAAGTGTACACTTCAATGTAATGTAGTACTATATTGTAGTAGTGAGTACAGAGCGGACCCATCACTACTAGCGAAGGGAAAAACTACATTTCTAAATGAAGACTACAACACACACAAGTTCACCAGTTTGAAGACTACAAAGTGTACACTACAATTGTAGTAAAAACTATACGAAGTGAAGTAATTGTAGTACTACGAAATTATAGTACTAATGAAGTAAAGTAATTAAGTAATTGTAGTATTATTGAAGTTGATATACCGGAGTCGGGGGGGTGAGGTCTGAGGGGTCAGAGGCTATATAAAATCACGGTGTAGTAAACCGGCCGGAAGATCTCAGATCTACGTTTGCCGGCGGTTACGCCCTCCCCTAGGTACAATCAAAACGTCAGGTGACTGACTAGGACACTGATATCTCGAGGCGGGTGAAGGGATATAAAAATAATAAAATCGAAACAATTTTACAAGTCTCTATATTGGGCACTGTAGCAGATTAATTTACATGAAACATTAATCTTAACTTACATACGACGCAGCAAAGTGGTTACTAATTTAAAAATTACATGAACCCTAATTTAGAGGGAGAGGACAAAATTATAAACAAATAAAGAAAAAAGACAAAACACATAAAAAATCTGATCTTACTGCTAAAATGGATGGTGACGAGATTAAATTAACACTTCGGTAGAAACAGGTGGGCGGAGGAAAAGTCTTTAGATCGGGGTAACCTGTTTCGGAGAGTTCGGCAGGTGTCTTCTTCGTGCTGCTTCGTGGTGGGCGGCGGCTTCTGGCGTCGGCGTCGTCCTCTGACTGTGCAGGCTACGTCGGCGGCTTCTGACGTCGGCGTCGTGGCGGTCAGCAGCGGTGCGTCGCTTCTTTTGTCACTGAGCGTCGCGGCGGTACACTGCGCGTCGCGGTTTCTGATACGTCGTTTCTGGCGTCGCGATGCCGATTCGGTGGTCGCTACCGTTCGGACTTACTTTCTTCGAGAGTTACCAGGGTATTCGGCCGGACCGATTTTACGGGTCAGGCTAGAGTTCCTGGTATCTCCACCTTCAGCTTCTATCTTCAACTCATCACTCCACTCGACTCAACTCCTAACTCGACTCCACTCAACTCGACTGCCTTCTTGGCGGCTGGTTTCGCCTTATATTCTCTCTCCGGCGACCCAGGGTGTGGTCGCGGGGAGTCGAGGGGAAGCTTCCAGTTGGTCCTTCGCCGATTGGCTCCTTTGATGTCCGCCTTCGTCGTCCATTCGTCTCTCCAGGTCCCGATTGACGCTATTGGTTACTGAACCCAATGTTGCCTCCGTTCCGCCCCCTATTGTTCTCCCAGTTTGCGGCTAATCTCGATGCTTTTCTGGTATGTAGGCCTAAACACTTTGTTATTTCACGAACGCTTTGTTCACTGTTCATATCCCTATCCCGTCACCAAAACACATTGCAAAATGAATTAAACTTAAGGAAAATATTACAGTACAAATTGGCAAAGGCGGAAAATTGAAAACACAAATTCGCATCAACACTTATCACCCAAAAATAAAACTGCTTACATATACATACTTAATTAAATCGACACGCCAGATAGACATATTTTTATCGACCAGTTATTTCTACCATTATTGACTAATTACATGGGATTGAACGTAGGGTTTCATTAGATCATAGTAAAATTCCTTAAGTATGCATTACAACATTAATCTTATTATTAAGTCGTCGGTTTGATTCTTACAGTAGGCCTCTCAATATTTAACATTATTTATACATTACATCGTTACAGGTCAATCCTTATCATTAACATTGATTTAACGCTATTTATACATTACATCATTACAGGTCAATCCTTATCATTTACATTTAAAATTTACCACTCCGCATATTCTCTTCCTTTCTTTTTCTTTTTAATTTTTTTTCTTTAACAATGACAACATGTACTTGATACTTAGTTTTATTTTTAATTTTAGCTTAAATAAAACAAGCTATCGTACTTCTTAGTTGGACCAAACATAATTGTCAATATGTGACATAGAGATACAAAACAAAGGGCTAAAATTATACAGACATCGTGGCATTTCTTAGTGAATCAATTAACATAAAAACTTATTTACATGGGATACATGCTTCAAGCGGGTCCCCTAATGTTAATGTTCTGTATACATCTTTGTAATTTCTTTTGGGATTACAAAGTACATGAATTTGCATCAACGCCACTTTCCCGAAAGGAATGCTTACATATACTAACATAATCAAATTCGATAAACATTTTTTTTTCAAGAAATTATGTTAAACCTTATTACTAGAAGAAAAATTAAGAAAACTTGGCGTAAATTAATTAATGTAACATTATTTACACCTAAATAATGAAAATTCTTACTTCAATATGTAAGCTGGATTGAATGCAAAACATTTTTTTTTGGACTTTCATTATACTAATCATTATCTTATCAAATCAGCTTTCTTCCACCCCTGGTATAAGAATATAAGAAAAGAATAAAAATAGAGAACACTAAAAAATTATATAAGCCACATTCCACCCGGCAGACAATTGAAAATTTTCCAAACAAGAATTATTTTGAGCTTTATTATTACTAGATTAAAACAACTATTTTAAAATAGACCGACAAATTATATTGCTTAAACGAGTAATCAAAACAATAATTGCATGTTTACAGATAGGTTATATACCTACAACCTACAAATTTGTATAAAAAAAACACAATATTGGGAGCTTAAATAACTAATGACAAATTAACATTATTCTTAAAAATAATTAAAACTCACAAATTAACATTATTCAACTAGGTGTAACACATGAAAACATAAGACATGTAAGCCTCGATCTAAAGTAATATTAATGTTTATTCCAACACGGCATTTACTTATTTGCAATTAATTAAACTATTTTGTTTCAACCCCGTGTGCTAAAATTCATTCTGCAGACAGATTTCAAAAGACTAAAAAGTCGGAATCTTATATCTCTTCAACCGTGTTACATTTTTTCACGAGATAATATTCTATTACGTTATATATTATATATTACATCAATATCAAACATCGTCGGCAATATTACAATCAAGTTTTTTTTTCCTTTTGTTACGATCAATACATTTTCTATTATTTGCTACAAGTTAGATTAATTCGGGATGATCTCGTTATTATTTCAAATTGCAATGTCCCGTTCATTTCGATACTTAACAATAGAATACAGAATAAATGAGGAAACTACATATAAAACGAGTAACATCCACCTGCAGAGGTGGCCTGGGTTATCTAAACAATCATTACCTTACTTAAATTAAACATATCAGTTGCTCATTAATTAGGTACATATTACATTGATATTATGATTCACCACTTTGCCTCAATTTCTAATTCGGCCTCTACCTTCTTAATTGATTGACCCCTGTTATCTTTATTGATAATGACCGCCTGGTCGTGCGTTGCGGGATCTTCGCGCCCTTATATTAATAATATAATTTATACGATCCTACATCTCGCGGATAGTGTCGCCATGTGGTGGATCGGTATGTCAGCGCTTTCTAAAACATCTCTATTGTCTGTCGAGGACAATAGTAAGTTTACTGCGACGACTTTCGGAATTATTATCTTGTTTTTCTAAAAAATGTCTTTCCCAAAACAATGGCGACTTCTCTAACAAACGCAGCTTTCTAAACCGTTGTCCCATGTGTTCGCATTTGGCCAAGATGTTCTTTCTATTGTTTAATCGGGGTTAGAGATATACGTCCCGCTGCAAGAAAAGGTTTACCGTTTTTACCCTTCCAAGATGTTACTTAAGAACAAAAGGTTGCGAACGTATTGCCCATCCTAACAAAAGGCCGTGCACTATTAATGTCTTCGGCGATGCCCAACGCCCTCGGCAACCCTAACTTTCTAATTCATTGTTTCATATGTTTTATGGCGGGCTATCCTAGGAGCGATCGTCCGTCGCAATGTTATTTTTTTGAACAATAGGTCACATATTTCGTCCTCGAGCAAAAGATCGAACATGCCGGGGCTGTGACCACATGGCGCGTGATCTTCGAAACATGGGCGCTTTGATTTCGGTATTGCCCTAGGACAAAATTAATAACCTGGTTCGCGTCATATTCCGGTACATCACGCTAAAACTCGTGCGTGAAGGTGTGTATTGTCGGTGAAAGTGACCATAGACAAGAGATAAGAAATGACCTTGTATTGGGTTTATCTCAATCTCTACACCGACTCGTTTTGACAATTCATTTTGAGGTTAAATAACAAATTTGACGTTTCTGTGCAGCTGCACGTTTCTCTGTTTACTACAAGAAAATTTGAAAATGATAAAATGAGTGTCATTAAATGTTTCAAGTGTCGATCCGTGTTGCTAAATCCTCCCGAGGTGGAGCAGCTTACTCCGCACGGAGAACCCAAGGATGTTTCCGATGTAGACTGTTCGGCTTGCGAATCGTTTCTAGACGATAAGCTGATATACCTAAAAGATGATATATTACCTGAATGGATCACATCTAAAATACAAGATAGCTCATGGATGAAGGGAAAGCTTCACTGTGAACATTGCAAGAGTAAAATAGGGTCTTTTGATTTTGTTTCCGGAAGAAAGTGTCACTGCGGAGAGACAACGCTGCCCCCAGTTTACTTTACCAAGAGCCAAGTCGACCGGCCTCTAAAAATGGCCACCCCTTGAGACACGGTTCAATTATCTCAAAAAATGGAAACTGTTTGTCATAAGGAAACATGTTAACACTTTGACATTTCAGATGCGATACCACAAAGTCAAATATTTTATTTAAATTAACCATATGTATATGTTGATATAAAAAGTTTAGTGGAGCTTCTCACTGCATTTGTGTCTTAATCTAATAATTCAGAATTTTTGAGAAAACAGGAACAAGAGGTTATATTATATTTATTTTAAAGTTTTAATACTCTCAGTCGCTAAACACATCTTCGGGAAATTAATTATGTAATAATTGTGTATTCCTTGTAAATTATATAGCTTTGCGGTTAGTGATGACATTATCTGTGATTCTGATTGGCGCTTGATTATGACGATAATTGCTAACCATGATTTCACCTTGGATGTTTAATTTCTAGCGTATAAATGACTGCTCGCCAAATTGTGAGTAATCACGGTTACCAAACATCGATAAAATTGAATACCAATCATGTCTTCAATCTCATCCTTACTGTGAATGACAACAAATTTGATTATCATTTGTTTGTATCGTTGTTAAGATGATGTGCGATGCATGTTAAATGTAAATAAATAAATGGACATTTATTGTAAATGTGTGATTATTTTATTGAAATCTCAAATGTATATAATAAATCCTTAAAAATTAGCAAATCACATATTTTAACATTGCATTATTTAGTAAATACATTGTAACTTTGTATAAAAAGTACAAAGCGAGTATGGGCATCCATATTATTATAAAAATCACATATAACTTTAGAAGCGATACATGCTGGAGAGGACTCGCGGTGGATTAGTCAATATTACGTCAACCCATATTCAAACAGCTTGATAATGATCTGAGTCCCATTTCGTCTGTCGGATCGTTTATTGCACATTTTAATAACGCAGCTTAAATATTTAGCTTTACGGCACTGAAGAGGTTCTCTTCAATTTTAAAATTAAATTAATATGTGAGCTTATAAATATCAGTTCAAAACAATAATAATATTATTAACAGTGTCTTTTATCCGATGCCATTGGTTCTTATTACAAAAGTGGCAAGCTTGTAGAAAACTGTAAAACCAAGGGTGGTATAAAATTTCTATTCCTCGTGGAGCCGACAAAATGTGATCACTCGTAAAAAACTCAATCAGTCATGATTTTTACATTTTTATTCTTACACGTGCATTTCGCTACATGCTGGTAGTAAGCCACTTTTATTACGACATATTTTTCAGTATCATAAGTGTTTTTTTCACTGTCTAAGTATTTTTTAAATGTGATATACGCACTTGTGCAGTTTTTTCTGTTCAACAGAGCATGTCAAATGATTTATTTAATTACATCTTTATTCTAAATGCCTATCTAACATACTTATTTTTCATTTTGCGGTGAACAATCATCGTAATTGAATTGTTATTTCTTAATACAGTGTTTGCAAATCATTCACACGTGGGAGATCTTCAATCTATACAATACTTACAACAAAAGGCTATATTTGATGAGAATTGCTGAAGCGAGTCTCGACATTTGTATATTTTTTATTAAATCAGCTCTGTGCTAGAAGCAAATGCAGAGCGCCGTTCAGCTTAGATTTAATTAAATCACTTATTTTGATTATTTTTTTTAGTTAAACAACTGTCATTACAATCATTCAATCCAAGTTTCCAATTTTAGTTGTATTTGTAGCACAGTTGTCCGTTAAAATTATTTTTTGTCACAGACTTTTGGATTTTCCTAAAATGTGGTTTTATGTTGTAAATGACTATAGAAAACTGTAAGACTTCCGGGTCGCTATGGAACATTGCTGAATTATCAAATTTCTCGAATAACTTTGTTGAGAATGAACTTGCAATAGATTTTAAACAAACAGTGATTCCCTTAGTGATTAGATTCAGTAATGATTCAGAATGCTAAAGGTGCTCCGCTTTGTAATGGATAAAGATGGACTCCTTCTGAATAATAACTATACCTACTATTCTATTTGGAATACTAATTTAAAAATAAATAGCTACTTTGAACTCCATTCATACTTAATCTGCAGTTTTGTTGAGTACACTACGTTGTGGTTTATTAACATAATGGGGAACATTTCTACAAACTATTTTCCATTTTCAAACAACATTTCAACATCACAATATAACTACAACCTCTCGATCTTTATTAAATTAAAAACAAAACAACTTACCGCACCGGTGTTGGGCTAACACAAATGTAATATCAACATGTAACAATTATTACACTCATAATTAAATTTGTACGCAGAAATATTATTGTGCATAATTTAGCATGTCAAGAAATAGAAAAATTGTGAAACAAGTGTAATCAAGTGCACAATAAAAGTGGATTAATTTACTGATATATTTTAAGAAAATTAAGAAATATTACATGTCTGTAATCTGTGTTAGGGTAAATAAAATGAGTGGCGTGATAAAATGAAACATTACTTTGCGAGTATTTAAATTCATTCCCTAACCTCCATTTGATAATTTTGTTCTTTATACATAGTTACACATCCCTATAGTTTTCTAACGAGTTTCATATCTACACTAATGGTAATTAGTTGTCTATTTTTTTATAAAGTATTTCTATGAATGTAGTATATATCTACAACCATTAAGCATTGGAAAGCAAACTTTTAGACTAATTTAATACTTCACATTTCTAGGTAAATTATACATCTTTTTAAAGAAACAAAATGACTAGATATCTCTTTATAAGATGCGAAAATCAAACCTTCTCATCTCCCCGACGGTTTGCAAGGACATTTCTATCAAAGTGGAGCTACTTTTCATGTTTCTACGAGAGATTTTACTTCTTATCTTTATGTTTCAAAGTCACAAATTGGTGAATTAAAATTAAACATCTTCACAGTAACTGTAAAAATAATTCGGTAATATTTTTTCTAGCATTGTTTTCTTACATCAATACTTTCTCTTCACACGCATCATCATTCATGAATATCTCCCAAAGATGAAAGATACTCATTTTAATATTGGTTTTGATTGTAATAAATTTTACAGAAATTTCTTAATAAATTTATGCCCTTTTTAAATGCAGAAAGCATTATTGACAATAGGGAAATTTCACTTATTACAAATACTGATGAAAATATGTAAATGAAGTAGATTCATAAAAAATAATTATATTCTGTGAATCAGTATGAATGACATGGGGTGTGTGTTGCATATAAGGTGTTTTTTCACTTTCATTTACAATTTTTTTTTATAAAAATCTTTAAAAATACAACTCCATTAAAACACATATGATTGTTAGTAACGTTTCAATTAGTTTGTTTGGTGTAGCGCCGTAGTATTTTTACATCTGGGTACCATACAATTCTGATGCACATAGGCATGAGTAGTGAAATGAAGTGTTTTGGCGGGAATTTAAAATGTTGAATATTAGTCAAAGAGATTATTTTATTAAAAAAAAAGTGAAATTTCCCTATTTCATACATTGATGAAATTTAAATTACATGTTTTATGCATTATTGACAAATTGAGCTGTCTCAAAAATAATGTCTAATATGTATTGAAATCATGTTGCCTACATGATGCCAATTCTATGGTAAAAATAAGAGAACCTCCTTATAAGATTAATTTAGCCAATTTCAAAGAATCTTATATATAATATACTGTTGCCCTTCTGTATGTCACGCGTATATATAGACAAAGTCCATTTCTATTTTTTATTATATTTTATAAATGAATCTGAATGAATTCTACAAGCATATTGTTTGCAGCAAGTATTACTAGCAGAAATGAGTACATCAACTTTAACTAGGTTTCGGTGATGTGCGGGATTCCAGAGGGGTGCCGACCACCAGGGAGATCACCAAAGAGATGGAGAGAGAGCTGGACGTCCTCATCACAAGACCAGGACTGACCTGTCAACACAGATCAAGGATCTAACAAAAGAAGAGGGCTCTATTAAATGTTGAACATTGTTGGAACTGGTCCAGTTATGAGCATCTGGTCAAAAAGAGGCGGACTGCATGCTATAAAGTTCTGCTGTGCAAAAGTCATGTGTACAGAGGATTGTGTATTTTCACAGGGTAGTATTATCAATACCTAGCCAGCAAAAATAGCGACTCATGCGAAGATCTATCTATCGGTTGATTAATGGTTGTCAGATTGGAAAACTTACTAGAACTGATGTTTATCCTATCCGAAAACAATAATTTCAGAGCTTTCAGACCGAAAAATGTTTTCTTTGGTTCAAAATATCAATTTGTAATGAAAAAGATGATACACTATTTAAAATTTTTTCTGAAATTGCATTTAAATTTTCAAGTGAGGTGTAAAATCATGACACTATTTATGAGACAGCGCAATAAAATTAATTAGGCTGATTTCTGACTTATTTAGACTTACGGCTTACTTTAGTTAGATTAAAGTAGATTTTTCAAAACATATGATGAAACAAAGAAATGGTTTGTGATGATCAATATGGACTGAGGTTGAGTTTTAAAACAAAACAGATAACAAAAACGTCGTCAAAATTGAAATAATTTCTTAGTCAATATTAGAACAGTTGTAATTCTATATGTATAGTAATTTAATTCTATCGTTTGTATTGCAGCTCGAATCATATCAAATTAGAATACTCACACAACACATTTAAAGGAACATTTAAAATACTGAATTTTATTTACTAAACATGACAAAAATAAAAATTAAATTTTTTAAATTTCCTATTCATATTGCTCCATCATCTAATACTGTTAAGAACCATCATTTGCAAAGCTATGAGCACACAGTTTACATGGGTCGGTTGTATTTGATTTCCAATTATTCAAATTCTGTGAACTTACTTTTGTCTGCTCTTTGCTTTAGACATAGTATACAACAATAGACAAATTATATTAATGTACCAAAAACATGCTTTACTGAAAGATTATACAACACAACCTTCTTAAAGAAAATCTTCACATACTGGTATTTTTGATGCCTTCAAAAACATTTTGTTTTTACTTGATTCACAAATGAATTACAAAACAATTCTATCACTTTACAAGGGCGTAATTCATTAATTATTAATACATATGTTTATTTTAGCCGGCGACCAAAATATCGTCAAACAATATGTTTATCTTCCACAATCAAAAAACATAATTTCAATTCAATACGAGTTGTGCAAAATAATTCTCCTTACAGAGTGAATTGTTGAATAAAAACAATACAATAAGATTATTTTAAATTTATGGATGGGCGGGTTTTATTACGTAAAGAATTGACAAGATATGGACACAAGAATCTAGACAATCATTGTTATAACCAGGAATCTGAACCCAACGAGTAATGTAGAATATTCACCTTTCCCAAAATCATACAAACATTGGAAACTGACTGAAATTATTTCAATGGGCTGTCGTAGTGTGAGTATTATTAATTTAAGAAGTCACTGCATTGTGTATTACATATGGTGGCTCAATTCTCAATGAAATTAACACATCCATACATCCTTCATAAATAAATACATATATCTTTTCTGAACTTTTGAAGCTGGCTATTTCAGTGAAAATTAACCACTAATTTAATTAAAGTCAACTCAGAACTGGATTGATTGAAATTTGGAACCCAATTTTTTATTTTTTTGATGTTTTTTTTAAAGTATTTTTTTGGTGTTCAGATATCCGGTTAAAACTTCACATTAAGGCAATAGGGAGTCCCGAGCTGAGATGAAGAATGCATAAGAATACAGGGGCTGGATAATATTGGACGTTTGGTGATAGTACGATTCACAGTGTATATTTGTTTAAAAGAGAGTACAAAATGAATGACAGAATGATTGCTCTGTAAAATTAGAATTCTGCAGTAATACATAAAATATATTTACAAGATCTCGTAATACGCAATTGTTTATTCAGGTTGACCGCAAGGCTCAACCAATAGTTTGTCTGAGATAATTTTAACATAGTAACATTATGTTATTTTACAATGTATCCCCGCGATGATAGTCAGGTCAGGGCAGGTGAGAAAGGATTGTGTCAGCGATATATATGTACAAACAACATAACTTAATTAAAAATGGAAAATGTGACATAACAGTATTTCACAACCATAGCTTATATTTCTGTACATGGAATCGTTGATTGAAATTAAATATCATTGTTTAATTAAAATTTCATTGAAAAACTGACATAGGAATCAGTTTTCTATACATTTATGTTTATGTAATAAATGGGCAACATGCAATGTGTCAAATACATATTGTATTTATACACTTTCAAAATCTTCACAACATATATTACGATCAGATTATTTTCAGATTACAATTCAAAATTAATTGCATTGCAAAGGTAACATTTTTGCAGTACTCTTTATTCCATAAATATTTACACCACTCAAATAAATACATATTTAAAAATAATTCCCACTGGTTATGTTGTGAGAATCCGTAGATACAGAATAGCTATACATATTTATATTTTAAATACATTCAGAGATATTAGTTTAATTAATTTTCTGAAATACTGTTTTTGGAAATTAGATTTTTGAATTTGTTACTTTTAAAAAAATCTTTTTAATCATTCGAATAACTGATGTCAGTGTTGCAAAATATAAATAGAATAACATTTGAAATGTTTTGTGAATGGTAATATACATTCCGGTATATTTAAAAATATTGTATTTTATCTTTAAGTAATGGAAACCTTCCACTGTTTCTGTAAATTTGTGGAAGAAATTCTCAATGAGAATGAAAAAAGAATTAAATCCACAGGGTCCTTGTGTTAATAATGTTGACACATTCACTTTCAGCTACACCTACTAACAGTTATTCCAAATACTCCAGTTTTAGTCTAATTTTTATTTATTACTCAAGTAATTTGATTTTTTGACTAGGCATAGTAAATAGCACTATATAAAAGTATAAATATAAACAAAAAAAACTAATAATGTTAATAAAGAACACCAGATGGGAAAGAATTTATACATTTTGTACATTTTGACTAGGCATAGTAAATAGCACTATATAAAAGTATAAATATAAACAAAAAAAACTAATAATGTTAATAAAGAACACCAGATGGGAAAGAATTTATACATTTTGAAAGAAAAGACAATAGCAAAATGAATGTACAGAAAATTAGACCAAACATGTTTGTGGTAATGTCACAAGTGCTTTTTCAATATGTATCATATTTTATACATCACACATAATATCACATTCAGGATAATTTCAATACTTGAAAATCAACACACAAAAAATGTGAATTACAAACGTGGCCAATGGCTACGTAAATACCTTTGCTTCTTTAATAAAAACAGGTAGTTTGCGATTTAAAGATAATAATCTTCATAATTTTCAAAGAGGTGTAAAAATAACTTATTGCCTTTTAAAAAAATATGAATGAAATTATTTTGAGGCTGATTTATTTACTAAGTATTTCAGTGCATTCATTTCAAACAGCAAAGTTATATTTTCTTGATGTGTACAAAATAGATTTATAGTGAGTTGCCAAAATATGTTTGGATTACTTTTTTTTTCAAGAATTGTAATATGTTCATAATGCAAGTTTGGTATGTAAGCAAAGCCTTTGCAGTCGAATGAGTTTACATATCAACCCCTCCTACGTAAAGTAATGTAACCAGCTAGGTCATTTTTAGTAATTATAGTATTTTAGATGTATGTATGTACCTATTCATACTTGATACATTTTTAAGTGACAGTATTTAAAAATATATATATTGTGTTGACTACGTATTACATAATAGAATACAAAATGTTAAAAAAATACTGCAACCTAAAATATATACTTATGTACGAAACAGGTAGATGAGTAACTAAAAATGATTTTGATTGAGCAAATGAAAATGATTTGTTAGGTTAGGTCAGGTTACGAAGGAACGGTCGATATTATGAACGTTGCTATGCACCACTATGTAAATTATTATTACCTGCAAGTTTAATGACCCTCAAAGTGTAAATTATGATTCAATAACTTAATAAAATAATTTCATATACATATTTAATTAATAAAGCATGTCACATTATGATTTTAAGTTTGTCCAGTTTGTGATTTTAAATATTTATTTACCAAATAAATTATATTTCCCAATATCTCAAAAATACGAATCTTAACCAAGTGTAATTTTTTTTATTAGCTGTTCAACAGACATTTTGAAGAATTGAAGGGATATTTAAATAATGTGAACATTTTCTTAGCACGGCACATTTCATTCTGATCAATGAATGCCTGAGAAGGAATTGTCTGAAATCGCTTTCCTCAATAAATGCCTAGAGATATTTTCTTTTTAAGATTTAAGGTGGGTAAATAAAACGAGACAATAATCTAACAGTAATTCAATTAAATACTTATTTAAATACACAATTTAGGTTAAATTAATCTATCTGAAATACTTTACTCAATGCACATTTATGTTTTTCTATGATCACAGGCTTGTAAACATTGTATATGTTTTCAACAATAATTTTCGCTTAAGCAAGGCGCTTTAAGCTAATCCTTACACTGATGCAAATATACACATAGCAATACATTTCACACACAATTTAATACATATATGGATGTCTACAAATTTAATTTGAAAAATATTGTAAAACCAATTTATGATACTTATATGATGTTCAATGTTCAATAATTTTTTATTGAGTTTTATATTATTTCACTATTCATAAAAAACATACAGAAAAACAAAAATACATTCTTAAATATTTTTCATTAATTATATTAGTGTACAAAACAAACCAAATGTGAATAGAATGAACTTATGCATTTTTTGTGGGATGTTTTTAAAGAAATTAATATTTATATCTGCGTTTTAACATAATCATTGTAATTGATGAAATATGTTACTCAGAAAGATACAAGAAACAAATCTATTTTTCGTAAAAATATAAGAAACCATTGCCGGTAGAGTGTTTTAACTAATTACGTTATAGCAACCTTTGCCATTCATATCAAATTTGATCATTATATGTTAATTTTTGGTGAGACATCTACTTTTTCAAATTGAAAGTAACCTTTAATATAAATTGCAATTTTTCTCAAATACCTGCTAAATGGTACCAGGACTTTCTAATCCATTTTCATTAATCATAATATTTTAACACAACAGGTAAATTCAAATATGAATTTTTGCAAATTCGTGATTATTCAAAATATAGTTCTGTGATAAGTAGTTTCGTTAAAATAAATATGTTTTATACATTTTATATTACATTTTTATACATTTTTCAAAATTAGTTTTATTCTAATCTTTCAAAGAACTTTCAAGACAATTTTAAAATTATTTATCAAGAAACTTTATTCTGAATAATCTCAAAAGAACAAATAAAAATTAATGTGGTTTTATTAATAAACTATAAAATATATTTTCTGCCAATTTTTTTTTCCAATGCTGTTATCTCAAAAATGCATCCAGTTCAGATGTTAGGTTTTCTCCTCAAAAATAATAAATGTAAATATGTATATTGATTTTATCCCAGAAACATATAAAATAATAAACATTGGAACTATGGGGGACATACATATTAGGTTTCGTAATACATATTATTAATCATACGGAATCATTAGTGAGAAGAATTTTATATACACATTTAACAACATCAAAATACTCTATTTTTATTCCTTAATCTGTTGAAAAATGTATATGTAAGTCTAAACACTAGTACAGTGGTACCTCGATATAGGAATGCCCTAACATACGAGTTTTTTGAGATACGAGTGCGCCCCGCGCACTTGTTACAGTTGCAACTGGTAGTGCATAGGAGTTATTTAATAACACTTGCAACTCTTTTCCGCAACATTCTGAAAGGGAGGAAGAAACAGACCTCCTTGGATATGTTTTTTTTGAAACGGCCTGCAGGTGAAAGTGAGGAAATTGTGAAAAACAGTGACGAAAATTAAGCCAAAGTAACACGTTATAAAACCAGTTTATTTCTTGACATTCTCTTTTATTATGTTTTTATACAATATTTGTCATTTAATACTCAAAAAATACATTTTTAATAATCAATAAATACATTTTTCTTATTCAAAAACACGTAACAAAAACAACTGGGGTGGCATTTTGGGGGCTGGAAGGGATTAATGGCATTTCAATTAATTTCAATGGGAAAAATTGCTTAAAGATACGAGCAAGGTTATGTAACGAATTAAACTTGTATGTTGAGGTACCACTGTAATTCCAAAATGAATAATTTTAAAATATTTAATATGTCTCTCCTGCTTTTAAATCCTCCACTTTTCTTGGCCAGTCTGCAATCGACCAATTAGGTGATTGATAATGATATACAGTACTGCCACAATAATATTAAATAATTAATTACAGGAAAGTTTATAAAACACTTTATACACGCGTGCACTCGCTTGTCGTTTTGTTGTTTATTTTGAGAATGGGAACGTAAAGGAACTAATTTTGTATGATCATCTTATCTTCATACTCAAATGTGACGGTATAGTTAATTATGTAACATTTGCCGAGGAAAGAGAATTATTAGATTACAAACAATATACAGGGTGTCTCATAGATAGTAGCAAAAACTTTACAGGTGGATTCCTGCCTCTATGATGAGTTGAAAATGTTCGAACAACCATGACCTAATATCAATAGTTATGAAGATATGCAATATCAAAGTTTGCATTTTTGACTCATTTTTTGCAAAAAGTTAAAATATTATTACAGTAACTTAGCATTCTCTTTAATACAAGTCGAGTAAAATGATAAAAACCTTGCGAAAATTGAAAATATAATTTTTTTACAAGGTTTTTATTTCAGTTGTATTAAAGCGAATGTATTTTTCATAATCAATCATGTCATGGTTGCTTGAACATTTTCGATTCATTATCTCGGCAGGAATCCACCTATAATATAGTTTATAGTTTTTTGCTACTAGCTATGAGACACCTGTATACAAGAAAAATATACCTTGTACATAATCAAATAATTTTATCTCAATTATCAAATTATCAAATTAGTTTTTGTGGGAAATGAATGGCCAAGTTATCAAAAAATTAGGTGTTAACAATGACCTTAACATGTTAACAATGACCTAATTTATGTAAATGTGAAAAAGTGAAGAGTATACATAATATTGTGTCTATTAAGCTAACATATTTTAATACTTACTATTATATTTATTTTTCTTAAGAAAATGATGACACTGGAATGGACTGCTTCACAATGCACAAACTTAATACAACCATATTATTCTCTACTATTGTGTAGACTTAATTGAGTACTTCAGCAATCCTCGGTGAACTTGAAACATATAACAAACAAGAACGTGAGACTTTATGAATATTTTATTCACTAGGATTCTGAGTACCCAAAGTCAACGCCGATGCGTAGTAAAGTATGCATTCTAAACTCGTTACATATCGTTATTAATAAAACACGTTCCATGCAAACTTAATTTCACTGGATTAATCCCAAATGCCACCCATAAAATAGGATAGGCTAGAGATATCTCGTGTTGGCGCTGGTAAACTCGTAACCATTAAAAGCAGGCATTAATCTAACTGCTTGGAGCTTTATTCAAAGGCCAAGGAGTTAGACGATGGTTGGGTTCCAATAGGCTGTTGAAATTAGATTTTTAGAGAGGCCTAACGAAACAACCACAAATACATTCATGGCTGAAATCCCTCATTGAATGCCCACTATGAGATATTTTCATAGTTTGGTTATCATTTAAAAAGATTATATTGTTCAATGGATGAAAGTGTTGTACAGTTTTAAGTCATGTGTTGGACTTTGATCTCCAGAAATGCAGACTTTTGACAGAAGCGTAATATTCATATTAATTAATATTGGTTCTGCACTATTATATAAATTCTGCCAGTTCTTTTACGAACAAGCCTGCAATTCTCTTAAAAATTATATATAAAATAATATAATAGTCGAGTCCGTGTGTCGAATCGCTGCCAGGTTTTAGCATACATTTGAATTTATCTCTCATACAGAATAACATGCATTGTCATTTTCAAATCTTATAGTAAATTTGCAAAACTTTTTAGGGCTCATGCGGGATCGCTGTCAGAATTCGCAGGGGATTATTTGATTCACAATAAATGAAAAAGCGCAAACACTGAGATTTTATAAAGGTATTTACTTTCACAATAAAATTTTTCACTATTCGTTAAAAATTTGTTTCAAGTCAATAAGTTTTCACTATTCCCTTTGTGTGTGAACTCACAATCTGCTACTTTAGCCTTACAAACTAAAAACATTGTGAAAGACAAAGCAGGTACACACTCAACTTTACATTAAAACAATTCTTGTCTTAGTGGACAGAAAGACAAGAATTTAAGATTTCAAAGTTAGCTGAAAGATTTTAAATGCACGGTTTGGAGAACGTGCTATGACATTTATTTAATAAATATATCCAATGTGATTAATTTAAAAATGTGTATCATCTGATGATGAACCAAAGTGATCAAAGAAACAATTTTCAAGTTGTGGCCGCGTAAATATTTTTGGGATGATGCTTTAATAGACCAGAGTTGCCGTGCAGATAAATAATTATGGTACCATTAATTTCGTAAATAAATTCATTTCCTTACACCGTGACTTATTATCTTCTAATTCGTTCCTAAATACATTCTATTTTGTCCCTTCAGAACCTTGCTTCCACATATCTATCTCGCTGTGCAAACGCTTTCTTCTAATATTCACTAGAATTTGTGTTATGGCCACTGTACATATTACAGTAGCTACTTAATCAGTCACTATTAATGTGACGTTCTGTATATATGTGACGGTCGCTGATAGCGTGACAGAGTGTGCCGGAGACGGTGCGGTGCCCCCACTACCTGTAGAAGGAACGACTGTGCGGTGGCGGCGGCAGGGCGGGGGCAGCGTGTGCGGGGGGAGGAGGCTCGCTAGCCGAGCGCTGGACGGTGCTTGGCCGCAGACCTGATTTGCCATTCTGAAAAATTACATTTATACACGTTAAGTGTTTTGTTGAAATATAAAATGCTTGGTTGTTTTTTTAAGACGATTTTGATATGTAACGTCAATATATTGTATACTAGCTGGTGGGCAGGTGACTCAACTATGTATGTCAGGGACCCGATGCCTTACCGCTCTGATTTAAATGTATTAAGCAGATGTGCTATTTGCATTCTCAAATGCTAGCCTTAAAGACTAAAAATGGATGAGATTTGTCTCGAGACTCACCTAAAGGACAGTTGAGTGCAGAGTGAGTTGTCATTCATTGTATTTTATTTTGTATGCAGAGCAGAGTTATAAATTGATGTATACCAACCTTTACTGCCAAATCTTTGAGACGAGAGAGTGAAGTCTCATCCATGTACACGTATCATTACACGTCTTTACACAACTCTACTTTATATATAATGAATATATTTGTTTGTTCTTACTCAGACCTTCAGATTTGAGATCTAAAATGCTTGAATTCATTTGTAGGAAAATTATTAGAATCCAACTCTCTGAATTTTTCATGCTATCAAATATTGAAATCAGTAGAAATATTAGTTAGTCACAAATTGACAGACAGAGGTCGGTTTCACTCACCGTCAGGCAAGTGCTGTGTGAAAGGGTTGTAATAGAAATAGAGAAGAATTAAATGAAAAATTTACACTCTCTAATAAGCAAATTCTCCTTTTCGTAAGTTCGTTAAGTTTATCTGGTTTGAGCATAACCATTTTGAAAGACTCGTCAATGCAATGATGTGTGCGACTAATCACTTAAAATATTTCTACAAGTACACCAGTGCTGTGTACTTTGAAATCTTTACATACATACTAGCTAATATTTTATGTGCTTAATTAGATTGATGAATTGAAAGTGTATGTAATAATCACAATAATTTTTTTAACTGAAGCGAGATATCATTTTAAAAATATTGTTTGTTGCTAGACCATGCTGCATGCACCCTAACATCTACTTATTATTTACGATATCTACTTATGTCGGGAAAGCACTGTCCTATTCCAGAAAAACTGTTGAAGTAGACCAGTTCAGTCCAGTGATGAATGCTATACTCATTTGCAATATTCCTGGTTGTCAGCTGTGGATTTTACTCTTGCACGGACTGAGAATCGAGAATCTTCAACTAGGCTAATTAATATCTCTGTTAGAACGGAATATGGTAAGTCATCATTGGCAGGTACGAATACTACAGCATCTCTTCCAAACACTGCGTACAAGTTCTTACACACAATAGATGCATTGATGCCTTCACACAAAACAATACATTTTGCCCACTGAAACCATAGTCGCTCTAAAAATCACTGATTGATACCTTATAATAGCCCTTATATATTTTATGACATGTAGGAAAAATATTAAGACCCCGAAACATCTGTCTATACATATAACAAAATAAAACAGAACTTTCCCGAGAAAACAATATATTAAAATATTTTTATTTTTATTGTGTTTTTATAAACTAACTAAAATTAATTTTTTTTTTAACTGGAATAGTTTATATTAAAATGTTTCCGTGCTTTTATTAATTTATAGCCCAAAGTATGAACTCAAGAATTCCTGTATTGAATATCTGTAAATATGTATCCTGAAGAATGCCACGATTAGGTGAATTCAATCATCAATCAATCAATCAGGAAATCCGTTATATATTTTCATTTCCTACAATGATATGGTGGGTTAAACACACATTTATTTAATTTTCTAGGCTCTCACTGTAACTGTGGAGCAATTGAGCTGAACCATTTTAAAATTTGAAAATAGTAGCACCTTGGCAGGACGCAATTATTTGAAATTTTATCCATTGGTAAAATTAATTATGGGAATTGTTAATTTGTATTAGTTACCTAAAACTTTTCCTTTCGATTACAGATTTTACATGTAAGTATTTACAAGATCAAAGATTCAAAATTATGGAAGTTGAGTATTTTAAATATTAAAGCACTTATCAAATCCGAATGTGTACGAAAACTTTTAAAGTAATTAGGAAGCTATGGTCATGCTGCCAAAAAAAATAATTGAAAAATTGAAATTGAAATTGAATGCTATAAACATTAAACCCTCATCAACCATTCAGCCCTAGTTTGCATGAAATCGTTGGTTTCAACATTAAAACTTAATGATACAAAATATTTAAAAGAGTGCATGGAAAATATTCTTTATGGAATTTTTTTTGAAACGTCTTTTTTCCTAAACTACCCTCTATAAAGCCGAACATTAAAACTGAATAAATGAACCTACCGCATCTTGATCAGGTTGAACTACTATAGAACTAGACGTCGTCACAAATTCCGTTTCGGACGAAGCTGCCGGACTAGTCTTCTCGAGCAGGGCCAATATCCTCTTCACGTCCGCCACCAGCCCTCTCTCTAATGATGCTAGTCTCGTAGAAACTTCTTCTAGCTTGTCCATCACGTTTACCGTGTCGCCGCCTCCGCACCTACACAACGCTGTGTTGTTTGGAAGGTTCTGGTATTGTGGGGAAACGTCCTGCACTAGTATGGTGTGGCTGACACCTTTCAGTGGCACAGTCTCGCTGGTCTCGTAGTTGAGGTTCCTGGGAAAGTTGCGCACGTGAATCGAGCGACTTGGCAGTATGGGAACAGCGGGGAAGGCGGGAAAGCTGTCCATCGGACCACCATCTTCGGATGAACGAGCTCTCGCTGCCTGGAGCCTGGAAATTACATAATGTGTTTTGAAAATCATTTTAGAAATTTTATTGTTGTTTTTTACTACAAAAACTCGTAAAAGCTTTGAGATCTATGAAGTATGTATGTTTACTCGAGATGGAAAAATAGTATCAGGAGGAGAACAACTGCAGAAACCTGAGTTGAAGATGATTTTTTTTGATGGAAGGTCGTGAGTATGCCAAGAAATTTAGATCTGACAGATCAAAGTAAATTGAATAATCTTACATTCAAAAAATCAATTTTTTTATTTTCCACCAATCACACAACCTGTTTTCGTTAAAATCTATGGTTTTACAAAAGATAACTTTAATTCAAATCAATACAACCGGCCCTTAGAAAGACAAATGTGTGGTAGGAACACAGGCAAATGTTGTAATCTTAATTATACCTCAGCTAAGGGTTCAACCAATTTAAGAACTTCAACAACTTCATATTGATTTTTGACTATGTTAATATCCATTGCCTCACAATTCAATAATAAAATTTCTTTTGCAGTAGGCATAACCATGTTGTTCTGTATCACTACTCGATAATTTAAGTAATAATCACAAATATAGAGACCTAAATAATATATCCATAAGAACGAGTGTGTCACATGTTTATAAAAAGCTTTTGCCAATATGTTAAGATGACTACATATGATGAAGACATCTTAAATGATTTTGAAGTAAAAATAGGTATTTGAACAGATTATTCATACAATCAAATTATGTAACAAATATTGAGAAAGTGCAAATCACTAATATGTTAACATTTGAAAACAACAAATAAAGGATGTGTTTTATAAAGCGGGCCAATGTTGCTTACGAATATCTTTTTCAAAAGTTTTCAAATAATTTTAACTATGTCAATTTTTTAAAAGTCAATTTTTTTTATAAATTATTTACTTTACTCTTAATAATCTGTTATAAATAATAATAGCCATATCTAGGTGGATACTGCACAAGTATAAGCTTTTTAAATCACATAAATAATTTATATATTATTACAATAATAATAAAAACTCATAAATAATCGAAAAAATTATTTCATTAAAATTATTTCATTAAAATACAATAATAATAAAAACTCATAAATAATCGAAAAAATTATTTCATTAAAATTGTTTGATTTAAAAATGAAATAAGTAAATACAATTTAAAAAACAAATTAACCTGTGGAGCGTGTTAACTGAATTTGGCTGCGACCTTGACTGTGTGAGACCTCCCACGTTACAGTACACATGCACATCTCTCCCATTAGAGCTGGCCCGGGGACTGCCGTCGTCCGTCTCGGGGATGTCCGACACCAGCGGAGACAAGCCCGGCGGGGAGGGTGGACAATCGGTGAGGGGGCCCACTGATGATTGGCGGCGCACACCGGCACGGCGAGACGCGCCGGTTTGTGGCGTGGATTGGGCTGAATGGAAAATAATATTTTAATTTTCTACAGAAATACAGGATTGTTTATCGGGCATGTAGCTTGTATAAACAGAGCAAGAATATTATCAATAAAAAAATAATATGCATATTTGTTCAATAGTGTATAATATTATGTGGGCCATTTGCGATAAGAAAAATTGTATAATGTATTAAAATTTGCATGCAATAATTTTCATGTTTTTTTTAAATTTTTTTTAGACAAACCGAATTTATATTTTCTCAGTAATCGATAATTACTGACCGAGTAAAATAATTTAATTATTTATTTTCTTTTAAATCAATATTTGTTTCTATACCCGCCAAGTTTTCCCCACATCCAGCCACAACCACCCACCGGTGGTTATGGTGGTGGATAGCCATTGGTGTCACATTGAAAATATGCGAGTTTGGTGGTGGTGGCTGCGCGTGGGTGGGAGTGGGTGACAAAAATGTGCTTTCTAGCACATTGTTTTGTTATGGGAAGGCCGCAAATGCTTCAGATTGTTTCAAAATAGGCGCGTCGAGGTTCTGGAAGGAGAAGGTTCTAGAAAATTCTCGAAAGTTCTACAAGGTTCTAAACTGAGTGGCGGAATGTGTCGGTGGGTCTAGAGGGTTCCTGTACATTCGATAAATTTCTTGAAAATTCTGGAAGGAGAATGTTCTAGAAGGTTCGCGAAAGTTCTATGACAATCCAAACAGTGTACTAAAAAATCTACGCGTGCGAAGCCGCGCGGGCACAGCTAGCCACTTTATATTTGTGAAGTTATGATTTTATAGTCATTACAGCTTTCCTAATACAACTCTTGAAAGTTCAGGGTTCGAATCCCAGTGGCGACTATATTTTTTCGATACAAAGAAAAAATCTAACTATGTGATTTATTTAAAATTTGTTCTAGTAACAAATTGCTATTGTAGGTTGTATCTATGAAAATCAAAAGGTTTATTTATTATTTTTTTTTTAAAAAAAAAAAAAAAATAGAGATGCGAACACGGAATACGTGTCACATCAATATTCTTACTATTTTCAAACTAAGCTAAACGCTTGTACTATGAAAATAGGACTAACTTGCTAGTCTGGAGTGAGGTTCGAACCCGCGACCTTTGGATCACGAGGCGAGTGTCCTAACCACAAGACCAACAAGCTTGACTGAAGTTTGAATTTTTTGTTCATTTGAGTATGTGATATGCACAGTTTATAAACTCCTTAGTACTATAGTTAACTTTTAACATTAATTAATAAATATTACATAAAAATAGTGATATTATTAATTAATATAAAAAAGATGTAAGCAACAAAGCCACCTTCAGAACAATAACAAATATATTACAATCATTCCTCGACCTAAGATGGGGCTATGTTCCGGTCCTAAGTCAAAATAGTTGTAAAATAATTTTCGAAAAATCAATATTTATACGCATTACTTATAATGGCTTTTATTTATATTACATGTTCACTACAAAAGCGCATCTGAAAACTCAATATCATTATGTAATTGCCTGTGATGTGCATATATGCATCTCGAGATGCATGTATGGTTGCTGTGCCGGTTCTTATGTATTAGTATTTAAGTATTTTTTATTACTATTGTTTATTATATGACGTACTGAGCAAAGAAAAATATTGGAAAATAAAAATTTAGTTAAATACATAAAAAGCTCCTGTACCTAACTAATAAATCTAATAAAACCTAGCACACGGTTATTGAAAAATATTGTCATACTAATAGTATCTCACGTTACAGTAGAGTCTAAATATACATAATAATAAAAAATAAGTCAAAAAATTTTATGATTTATAATAAAAAATTGGAGGAGCTTGTACTCATGTACTTCTTTGGCGTGATTGCAATAATTGATATTTAAATATTGATTAAAAATAATAAGATGTTTAGGGAGATTAATACAAGTGATAATACTTTAATGTATTTAAATTATTATGCATTTGTTTTTGAAATGTCTTCGAATCGACGTCTCACGACGATTCAAAAGCATTTATCGCCATTGCATTGCAGGCATACAATCGACAAATCAAAAAATGTGTGGATTTTCAAAAAACTCCAAGTGCCTACCTACTTTCATGTTTTATCGATTTTCAGAATGCAATGGTTCCGTATTCAAAAGTTTCAAAACTATATAACTTTGACAGCCGCATTAAATGTTGAATGAATGAATGTGTTTTTTGTTTTGAAAATGAATATTTGACAATTACGCCGTTTTTGCAAAAACATAGACAATAACATGAAATCCTAATATGTACCTGAAATCCTAATACGTACCTGAAATCCTAATTCAATAAACAGTTCTATTTTCAATTCAATAACTAATCATAGCCATTTTTGAATTGAACATCTGTATGATTGGTACTCAATTTAAATACATTATTTATATTACTGGATGATTAATTTTAACTGAATAAATTTTTGATAGTTTAATGGATGTGCGTATTTCCAGGTCTCGCATTCCCGCTAAATGCTGCTTCCCGCCAAAATAAGATATCTTCAAAAACTATAAAAACATCTTACCTAAATAGTCTTGATTCAAATCCGTATTAGGATGATAAACCAATGACATGATTTACTCATTATTCCTAAATTTTATTTTTTTATAGTTCACCACTATAACTTTGAAATAACTAATGACTTTCATAATAATTATAGAAAGAACACACCAAATCACGCTTCTCACAGATATACACAAGCGTGTACGGTGGGTGGTAATGGGTTAAGTCTAATTTTGAGCAATAAGTACAAAACTGTTTTATCATGCTCGCTGTTTTATTATTTTAATTTCTAAGTCAATTGTTTTTCTCTTTTTAGTAAAATTATTGATGACCATTTGGAGGATGAAAATTTTCAAGTTAAAATAAGAATGTAACAAAACTCCAAATTCAAGGTGAAAAAATAATGAAGAAAAAAATTACAACCGCTCACTAACACATATGCACTGCGAGTCATTCAATGCATGTTGAAAAAATAAAAAATCATGTAATCTATTCATTTCTACTGCAGTATCGATATTCTGACAGATTTATAAATTATGATTTTTATATTTAGTAAAATCTCGCGGCTGCAAGTGTGATTGGACCTAAGTTGAATTACATATTCTTGCCATCGGTTGGATAGGTAGTAAAATAGGAAATTTTTATAAATACATACATATCAATAATCAGATCATCATCTTATAATGTCCTATCAAATTTTAAATGGGTACATATGTACGTATTTTCCAAAGCTGATTTATAAATCAAATATGGGAAATTGTATACTCATTAAAAACAGTACATATTTATCCATGAAAATCAGAAAAAATGAGCTCATTTTTCAGGTCAAATAAAAAATCTATTTGAATTGTATACACATTTTAGAGAATTATCTTTTTTGTGCGATAATTAATATGATTGTATACAGGGTTATTTAAAATGATGAACTTAATTTCATGCGAACTTTGAAGAAAATTACATTTCATAATACTGACAATAAAGTTTACAAATACCTACAGTTTATATTTGTTCAATGTAATCCCTTTTGGCTGCAAGGCAAACATCAAATCGGTAGCTGAACTCATTCCACACTCGATGAGACATTCAATTTGATAAAATTGGTGATACCAATGACAAATGATCTTTCTGGTTGGAGTTTCAATGTTAAAAAATGGAGATGTAAGGCATGCTGCACTACAGTTGTCGACCCAGTTTTACAGAACTCACAAACACAGAAAACCTTGTGCTTCATGGATGCCATTTTATCCACAACTGACAGGAAAAGACTATTTGGCAGTGTGAGCACTATCAATTGAAAACTTTAGGACCTCCTCTCTCAATTTCTATGTACAACATAAATTAGGAAATATAGGGTAACAAAATTGAATCCATCAATTTGAATAACTCCAGTGCCGGATAAATCCAGTGCAGGATCTGTAACGAATGTTAACTAGGGGCCTTTGATTTGATCTAGGATATAAAATAAAACACAACTTTAAATTTTTTTTTTCTCAATTTAATGAGAGTTAATTTAGAGATAGCATTAATCAAATCAATTTCTCTAAGTTAATCACATTTAATGTTTATTACGGTGAGGTAACTTAGACGATATTGTCCCACCATGTTGCTTAACTCATTTTTTATACTCTTTTATTGCGAGGCCCGTAGCATTTGGAACTCCTGCTATATGGCTAAACTAGCCTTGAATAACTCTGTACATATTTAGACAAAATCATAGAATCTGGTAGTTGGGGAATTAATTTCAAATTTAGATTGTAGAAAACAGGTCTCAAAACTGTCTGAGAGTTATTTGTTAATTGTCAAACAAACTATTTAATTTCAATGAATATTTGAAAAGTGAAAACATAGAACTGTGGGACAAATATTATTGAATATGTATATTGAAATCGATCATTCCGAATTCATTATTTCGAAACGTATGAAGAATGAATGATCAATGATATTTTTTGTGATTCACAATAACAAAAGCTTACTATTGTGTTAATTGTGTGTAAAGTTTGAATAAAAAAATTACATTGAAAGCAACGTGGCGAAAGAAATGTGACAGGATTAAATAAATGCACACGCACACAAGAGAAGACAACGATAATTATACTTGTTCGTTAAGGGGTTAATCTGTATACAAATAAAGCGGGAAGTGTACTATTTTAAACCAGTCATATTTGGCTTTGAAAATAGGTGCTTAAAAATAGTATTACTAATAAAAATGCCTTACAAAAAATATAAAGCATTGACAGTCTAAATCACAAGTCATAGTACATGTACAAAAGTGAGACTTGTCTCTGAAGTGGGCAAAGGAGGGAATAGTACCTGCTGCTGTTACTCTATCTGCTGTATCTTGTATGCAGAAAAGAGTGACACAACTGATACCAAACTTTACTGACAAATGATGAGGCGAATGATCAAAGCCTCATCCATGCACATGAACCATTAATGTTTCTTTTATCCATTAATTATTTAAGAAATATAATTTTTGAGCACCTATTAAAACATTTTCAAAATGTAAGTGTTTAGTTAAAGCATTTCCATTGAAACTAGGGGGATTAATTTGGTATTGGTATCAAATACATTACTAAATCTGGAAAACATACAAAATTCTAAATTAATAAATATTGTTTAGAATAAAAATATTGTTTGGATGGCAATCGTATCAAACTCAACATCAGGGTCGTAGATAAAATATTATTATTCATTTAACAATGTTTTTTAAATTCACGCTCAAGTAATATCACTTCAATTGGCAATTCACAGATTAAATTTTTAATTTGACTTATGGATAACAATTATTTATTATTTCAGCGTGAATATTGCAAACAAGCATTGCAGGCAATTTAAAAAAAAATTAAGTAAGTAGGTACCTAATTTAGTACATTTCCCAGTGAAAAGTAAATTTCTTAACATTTATGTTGCTTGCAACACTTTTATTACAAATGCTGGAAAGGATGTTATATTTTATCTAAATAAGTTAAAATATTCTATCCTTTTCAACGTAAGCGAAAAACATACATCAATACATGGCTGATTTTATGTATGTACAATTATTATCAAATAGTATCGTGGTTGTTAACAATAGAAATATATTATGATTATATTTCCTTTAATGGAAGAACTTTTAAAATAATATCAGCCAAATTAAATAAAAACAAATGTTATGCGTTTTCTAGTGTGTATTACATTTATAAGTATATTAGAAAAAGTGACTGATTTTGGTACTATGTAGTTGTGAACCATATTTTATGCTTGATTATGGTCAGATGTTAGTTATCTTAGTTAAATATATGAAATTGTCTGACGGTCATTGCACGGAAAGAATTGTACAGAAAAAACTATAATATTTTCTGTCATATTTCTGTGCATTATAACATAATAATTTATTTATCATTACCTACAAAAGACACCTGAGATACGGTATAAAGTGATATTATGGTCAATGTTCAGCCACGTTAATTAAATGTCACCTCACTAAGTGCAAAAAGCATTCTAGATTGTACTAGGTACTAAGGCGTCTCGGTTACATTATTATAAATGAGTTAGGATTTCTCGGAACATATTTCTATTGTTAGTCAGACCAGGACACCACCTGTTTCCATACTCACAGTATGTGTTATGCAACGGCTGGTGAGTTTTGTGGTGAAGATCGGGGAAGCTCCTTTTCAACTGAGCAATCATGCCTGCGGGTCAGTAATGAAAAAAAAGAAAAAAACTTGCACTCAGCGACTCACTGATGTCAGGTGGCCAATGTTAGCGTCACTTGTCAACACTACTATTGAAGATTTTTCATTCCAACTCAGGGTACAGTAAAACCACAATTCAAGTTTCCTTTTGTGTTACAAGAATTAATTAGAATTTCAACACATTTCTTCAGATTTTTTAAATAACACTTCTCGCAGGAGAGATTGAGAAGACTAAAGTAGATTAAAGTAGGCAGAGAAGTCTGGCCGCATTTTGAATCGATATTTTATTAAGTAGTCTAGCAAAAATTATTAAAATAGGTTAATTTGAAACATCAAAGTCAAAATGGAAATTGAGTATAGTAAAACCCATTGACTCCAGCCCCTAAAATTTAAAAATTTAAAACACTGCCAGGCCCAAATTATCAATTTATGGTTGATAAGTTGTAATAAATTTGAGACCTTCGTAAATAAATAAATCAATACATTATTTTAACGTATAACAACAATTATAAACTAAATTTCGCAATATTTCTGGGATGTTTTCTTGGAATATGCAAAAAATATATGAAATATTTTTTCAGCGAAATTAAACTTGTTTTTTTTTTGTTCGCTTAAATTTAGCATTAAAGGAGTTTTACTCTAAATATCTGTACTGGGTAAAACTCAAGGATAGCTATTAATGCCGGAGAGTATTATCTGAATACATATTATTCAATCGTATTTGCAAATCGTTCTGAAAGATTTGGGCCTGAAAATAAAAAGACTGCGACCGATAACAGTAGGGATGGAATAATTTAATGTAATCGTAATAAAATAATGTTATTCGTATTAAATATGTATCGGAATTAATGTATTAGCTGAAATGTGGATATATGTTCAGCTTCCAATGATCACATCTCGAAGGGATCTGACTCTATTTGTCGAATTGGTCTTAATGTAATTAAGGAAATAAAATTACAAATTTCAAGTTCAGTTGAATTTTAATTACCGATACCAAAACGTCATGTAAAATCTTCAAAGAAATGTTGAGACAAATTAATTCTATTCTGGGACATTTGTTAGGAAAGCAAAATGTCATCAAATTACATGTTTAATTTAGTTCTGACAAGAGTTTGAACGCAATATACACGTGGACAATAAAAATGGACATATACAAAAGTTAAACATAAAAGATAGATGAAAGGGGACAGTAAATCTAATCTACTAAGTCTATCAAAGTGAATCAATTGATTCTATCGACAACTTGGAAGTGAAAATGAAAAATGTACACTTCGCACAGGTCAAAATCGATGAAGATTATTAATCATAATTTATAAGCCTTGAAGCTCTATCATACTCAATAACACATTGACGTAAGCCAATTTAAGTATAATAGGTTCAGCAAGGCGACACTTGTAACAATCTAAATAATGGTTGGATCTAAATGAATCAATACTTAAACATTTAATAAGGGCTACGAGATAAATCTAAATATGAAATCTATTACATAATGGAATAGACATAAGTTATGTCTCTAAAGGCTCTCTTGCCTCGTACTAATTTGTATCAAGTATCATTTGGTAATTCTACATTCTAAATTGTTTAAGGATACATCTAATAAGAAACAATATATGTATCTTTATCTGGTAGCCCTGCTGAGAATTCTTAAAATAAAATATCTAAGGCTCATGACACAGTAAAAGTAACTACGCGAAGATAATCCAAATAAAAACATTGAGAAGAATAAGAAATCAGGAAATAATTTTGATAATAGGTCTAATAATAGAAGAATGACAGATTTTGTTTAATGAAGCCAATTATGAATTTAGAAAATATATTACCTTTTTACTAAGGCATCCAAAGCATGCACACTATTAAAGGGTTAAAGGGAAGAAACTAATTTCTCATTCCTTAAACAGTTAGTCAATTATAGTACAGGTTCCTGTTGAAGAAAAGTAAAACATAAATAAATGAAAAAAAAACGTAAGTTCGACACGAGGGGAAGATAAAAAAGTTTTGCTTGAGAATAAAGTAAGAAAGAAATGTTAAGAATTAATTTCCTGCAAAACAAAACTGAAATGCAACAGCTTATTTAATCCACTGTCATCTGTCGATTTATCAAATTGTAAAGTGACCCAACTTACAAATTGCACACATGTGAAAAAATCAATAAAATTATTCAAAATATAAGAAAAGACACAATAAAAATAATATTGACGACATCTCGATGTTTTTAAAGCAATGTTAAAAAACATTAAAATAAAAAATGAAATAAAATAACACATTTTTTTTTAGATAAAATGATCCAAGCTCCAATTTATACGTTGGTAAAATAAAAGGCAAGTTTTGTTAATAAACATCAAATTATTAAAAGAGTCCCTCATTTCATATACAAATTTAAATTTAAAAATATAGTGAATTGAGTTAGTACCTACTCTAAAATTTTTAAGATTCACGTGGTTAGAAAATGGTTGCTTAACATTGTACACCTTGTATAGGTAGGTACTAGGTATGAATGTATTTTGAATCAAAATTTTTGATCGCAAATTTCTAAAAAATGTTAAAATGTTTTGACTTCATAAAAAATGAATAGGGTATGGAGTCTGTCATGACGTAACTCAACTTTTCTGTGATTACTCTAGAACAAATTTTTTACACCCACCTGAATATAAAATGTATCTTTAAAATTATATAAATCAAATTTGGTTTGATTTAATAGTGTATAAAGTAGGGTCATGGAAAAGTTTCATCTGTCAAACGCAACGACAAATTATTGTTTTTATTGAAAATATATTTATATTTTCACAATTGATTTGAACAATCAATCATTCTTGATGCGGTTGATATAGAAGTTATTAAAATGTATTTGTAGCAATACAATTTTCTTTGATTGTAAAAGTTTGGTCATTTTTTCAATTGTCTCAGCATGCATTTCTAATAGCTCTTCCTACGTAAGACTAAGGACCGGTCTCATACACAGAAGAGCAAATATTCGTTACTAAATCGACAATTAACTAACGGGTGGCAGTCCATTAGTAAATATAAATAATCTTTGATTTTGGATATCAGATAATCCTTGGTGACAAATAGATTGTGATCAGTTATTGAAGCGAAAAATAGGTGTCCCAAAAATAGCACGAAATTTAGATATCAAAAGTTGGACTATAATAATAATTAATAATTAAATCCACAGCTGATAAATTATGATGGAATTCAAATACTTCCACGATTCATATTTTAAAACTTGCCTTTTCTCTACCAGGTAGATTAGATAAATACACAACACACCGAATTAGTTGAGCAAGCATTATGGACCAATTGAGGTTCTGTAATAGTAGACTTACCGGTGATTGATTGAAGAGTGGTACTCCTCTGTTTCTCCTGCCCAAATTGAAGATTCATGGGAGTGACATCCTGGCCGGCTTTATCCGGACAGAATTCTAAAATACCCCTCCCTGATTCTGATTCGTCGCTGCTATTTGAATCCTGAAATGCATTTAATCCACATTTAATGACACAGCACAATATTTTTATCCCATAAATTCAATTTAGTTAATTAATTACAGTGAAATTTATACATACATAATTACTTTCATTCATGACAAAATAAATGCAGTGGGAGGAGTCCACATGAAACCTTCAGTCGAAAAGTATGTCATATGGTTGTTAGTGATGGCAAGAAGAAAGAAAGTGTGGATGAACAATTGATCCACGAAATCCAGAGTATGATGTAATCTTAGGTTTGAAAGTTATCAAAAGAAGAGTGACTGCAGGTAACAAAGTAAATTGTACTGTTGAAGGAAGCAAGACTAGCGGTGCGTAGTGGCTAGCGGCGTTCTAGTGCCAACTCTGATGTATGGAAGTGAAGCCTGGAATTGGCAAAAAAGAAATGAAAGTAAATTGAATCTGGTCACTAAGACACTTGTGTGGAAAACCTTTGGTCGATAGAGTGAGGAATGAACAAATTAGAAGCGAATGTAATGCTAGCCGTAGCGTGGTAGACTGAATAAAGAAAGGAGTGCTGAGATGGTTTGGCCATGAAGAACTATGAGCGAGAAAGGATGGTTGAGAAAATAAATGGGGCGAGTGTTGAAGGCGACAGGAATAGAGGGCGTCTGCGAAAGACCTGACATCATCAGATAATACAAGTATTGGAAGATGGTTCTGTTAAAAGCCTCAAGAACCGTAGAACATGTATAAGAAAATGTATAATGTAGCCGAAGCAAAAATGATGTGTCATGATATAATAATTGCCTACCCCTGTGGCGAAATGGCATGATGGTTAGTTAGGTTTGAATGAAATGAAAAATCAATGAATAATTTAATGAAATGTATGTAAAACCTGTCTATCAGCAAGACTATCTCCTCTGCTGGCAGCAGGCCGGCCTTCCTTGGGGGCTCGCACTCTTCTGGGCCGGGCCATCACCCCGGGTTGGGAATCCTGCAATTCCAATTAATTATAGATTATCTTATAATCTTTTATATATATTGAATATACTAGAAATATTATGTATTGTGTGGGAATAATTGGGAATAAATCTATTTAGAAATAACACTTAAAATATCTTATTTCTTTCGATATTTTAGTCTAGTTCAACAAATTTAGAAGACGAAATTTAGGAAAGTTTAGATAGGTTTTGCATGTGATTGCTTGTATCGAATGTAGAGACTCCACAAGTTATGATAATTAAGATTTCTTAACTGAATTAAAAAGCAGATGTTTTATAATGAATGACAAAAAACTCAAGTAAAAATGGGGCATCTTACATCTCTGAGATCAAACGTCAACTCTAAATTTCTAGAGAAATTATGACAAAATTCTGGATACAGTTCCAGAACATCGGTGAGGTCATCCCTCAGGACCCTGTGGAGGTCGCAGTAGGTGAGAGCGCGCACCCTGCACGCTGAGCGGCCCATGGTGCCATGGAGGCAAGGGTTCTCACCAAATATGTCATCTTTGCCTGGAAATATATGTCAATGATTTAGAAAATTTCGCTGAATAGATTTTCATTTGCCAGTCATTTATTGTATTATATATTGATTGTATTGTAGTATATTCATTAATTAATTCAAAATAATTAACTTTAAAATATCTTATCTAACTTTGTTCTTAACATCTGTGAATCTTTTTAATTGGTCTATGAAATGAACACTATGCTTTTACATTATATGTTTAAAAAACTGTTAAGATTCCTTAACAAATAAACAAAAAAATAAATAAATTGTGTAGTATTGAAAATATTTTTCATAAGAATAAAGCAATTTTTTATTTCCCAGTGTGTAACCTCCAAGTATTGTAATAAATTTAAAAAAAAATGTATATATTTGTCACAACTATTGTTTCTTAGTAAGTACTCTTATTGACAGGCGTTATTCAATAAAGAATAATCTGTTTATTTCACAGGTAACCCTCGATTAATATAAGTTCATGGTACATTTCAAAAATTTCTCAGATGTCGTACTTGGAAGAAATTGAATGCCAAAACTGTTTCCGTTATTCCTGCAATGAATATAATAATTTCTGCTCATGTACGATACAGTATTGGGATGTATTATACTGATGGGGCTGCAACCGTAGCGGGGCCCTGTTGGCGGGGGTAGAGTGGTGTTAGGGCGGGGGTTATTGTTTTGTCAAATAATTGCATGAATGAATTATACACTACACTAAAAATTTATGCTCTTAGGGGGTGGTAGAAGATGGAAGAAATGGTGAACATAGTCATGATATAAGGGATCTTTAAACCTGCTGATGACAGGTTGTAAGCCCTGTGGCTTCCATCTCTTCCCTACTCCGCGCAACAGATCCGGATTCGGAGAATCTCTGGTCCCTTTCCGGTGAGATTGTGGTGGCTAACTTTCATAAATTCTACCCAAAATCATTAAAGAGATCAATAACACTGTGAGTTTTGCAGTATACTGAAGGCATTGGTCAAGAAGAAGATGTTGAAGGGTTGCTACTTAATATATGGTGAGCCTTCAACAAGGATATGGAATGTAAATGCTGATTTACAGGCGGCAGAAGAATCTTTGAAACAGAGTCTTTTTCTTAACTGTGAAATTCGTTGAAGCAGTACTCTTGCGCATATTATTGTTTCATAATTAGTGCTAAGCATTAATATAAGAATATGTTTCTGGATTTTTCATTATCTATACCTGTTGTAAAACAGGAATGTGACATTTTATTTTAAAGTTGTAGAGAAATAGGTATAAAACATCAAAATTTACAACTATAGACTCTTTCCAAAATAGATGATCATGAAACATAAAATAGAAACGTGCTATAATGTTATTATTTTATGTTTTGGTTCTGTTAAAACCCTTATCAATTGACAAAGATGCACGGTAAAATAATTATAGCTTTTTATGCTCTCTGTCTACATACAATCAATTCAAAGAGATGGTGTGTTGGTAAGGTACATACAGTAAAACCCCGTTCATCGCGACCCCGGCGAGTGCGGATTCGTTATATCGCGATCTTTTTTGTCTAGGCACTTGTCTGGTCTTGACAAGTATCAAGAATTGTCAGAAGAGAACGATGAAGATTACGAGCGAGTGAGTGCTGTGAAATGTGGTTGTAATGCATTAATTACTTGACAGTTATCGTCAAATTTTGTACAATAAACGTAAAGAGGCCAAAAAAGGGAATCAAAATTCCTTTTTGCAATGCGGAACAAAAAAAAAGAATTATTAATTATTTAACATAAACCATTTTGCGTTATTACTATTGTTTTTTTATTAATAATGTGTTTTTCGAATATTATGATGTTTTTTCAAAATCCCCCGTTGATCGCAAAATTTCGCTTATCGCGACGGTGTCCAGAACGTATCCCCCGTGATGAATGGGGGTTACCTGTAGTTAGTTAGGTATTGAATGTTGAGTTTACCCAAAATGGCCATGACAATGTCATCTCTCACTATTTCTATGGACCCTCTGGCTATGAAGTAAAGGGATGCTAAAGCATCTCCTCGGTGTACAAGCGTCTCCCCGGGAGGTGCATGGGTCGTACGAAACCTTAAAGATAACGCCCTGAAACACAAAAATATATGTTATAAAATACTCTGATTACTTTCTTAGTATTTTCAAATCCATTGCCATATAGATAATAATATGAAATGAAAGTTTCATGTAAACTCTATGGTCAAAAGAACTGGAAGAGTAAGAAAATTATAAATGTATATTTTTATTGCATAGGAATAAAATACGATTTAATTTTGTGGGCTCACATCTGCTGAGGGCATCCAATGAAGGTAAAGTTTTCGTAGCACCAGTTCAGTACAGCTTGCGAAGTGTGTAATGTTCCATATTGTGCAAGCTTTGCTTCGATAGTTTTTTATTAGCAGATTCAGCAGTGGTCGTTAAAACATTTTTTCTTTAAATAATCCACAATCAAGTAATTGGACAGAAATCTATGCCAATACTAGGTAGTGATCATAAAGTAGCTGCATATTAATTTTTTTTTTAATAAACTAAAAAAATGAGAGCTTTTTTATTACTTCAACCTTTCTATTTGGCCTGGTATGTTATTAGAGCCACTTTAGAGCTCTTCATCACGCAGGAAATTAATATGAGCCGAGAATGATTTCCCTTATTGTTCATTATCACTTCTGCATGGAGTAGATGTGAAGATATTGAAGTGAGTAATTGAACAGGCTTACCTCAAGCAGCCAGCACTGGCGCCTTCGAAGGCCGGACACTTAGTGAGAAGGTTCCGGTTGAGATGGAGACAGATATCAGCCTGCAGGCACTCAGGAAACCCTTTTAGCACGCTGCTCGTGTCAATGCCATTGGTGTAGGCCCAAGCGTGCTGGAAGTACTCCTCCAGCCTCTGTCGCAATGGGTTGGGAATCTGCAAAGGAGGGTCATGTTCATTTATTAACTGTCTGATTCAATTGATGTAAAATAGTAGAAGAACTTTTGGTTCAGGATTTGCAAGCATATCCTTATTCTAAATAGGTAGTTTATTTCTTTAATTTATATACAAATTCCTGACTGTAAAGTCAACTGTCATAAATGTTCTTTCATAAAAAAACATTGAAACTAATAGTCCCTATTTAATATATTGACGGTTCCTATGTAAACAAGGACATTTACAAAAAAGTGATTTTACAGGAGAGCTGTTTGAAGTTTGGCTTTATATACAAAATGAGCATTTTTGTCCACTTTAATGACAGTTTTTTTTTCCTTGAAAAAAGATGATTTTTAAAAATATTTTGTATTGCGGAGGAGAGTATTTTCTGTGTATTTGTACAAAAGATCAAAACTGGATTTTTAGTAGGTGTCTGAGTTTACGTAGGGACCATCTATATGTATACTATTATTAAAAATTTGGCTTTTTGAGAGTGCAGGTTACTAAAAAGAAACTATGTAAAATTTGGAATGGATGGCATTCAACATAACATAAGATAAATTCATATTTTGGGAAGAGGGATGTGTTTAAGTTTATACCAAGTGGACTGGTCAGGGTGACCAGGGGGAGGGGGGATGACACCTACATTTTATGCAGGATCCTAAAGATTAACTAAGCATAATTTAGGTTACTTCTATCAGAGGGTGTAGGATTGTATAGAGAACACAACTTTTAAATGAATTATTTACTTAATTGAGTTTCTATTTGGTGTACCTGATGAAATCTGATGAATTCCCGGACTCTCAGTATCTGTGTGTGATACCGAGCCGTCCCTGAATACAGGCGCTGGATGATCGCCGAAACATTACCGAAGATGCTGGCGTACATAAGGGCTGTAAAACGGAAAAATACAACCACATTAATCTAATTACATACATAGCTCGATAACTAAGTTGCTAGGGTAATTATTAGTGATGCAACGAATACTACTTTCACGAATACGAATACGAATATCAAGCCTACCTACTTTTCGGTGAATACGAATACGAATTATTCAAAAAGGTAATAAATAATACACCACTGTTCTTTTTTACTAAGAAGTTTTATAATTTAAATTTACCACCGGCAAATTTTTGTTCAAAAAGCACATTTCTTTTATCCGTTTATTTTATAAGAGTTGACACATTTACATACAACAGAAATAAAATGGAACGAAAAATACGTATTACAAAACAAAAACTTCATGAAATGAGCACCTAACCTTAGTAATAACTCAACAAAACTAGATGAAAGAACTCATGTAATGCTGTGAAACAAGTAACAATCGACAAATTGAGAACTCAACAAATCCATTCATTCAATGTTAGGGGAATCCCCGATAGTAGAGTAGGTGTGTTCAGATACACGGTGCACAGCCAAATCGTAATTTGCGTTGCATTCAGTTAAAAATAGTTTGTTTTTAATATTTGTGATGATATTCGGCAAATACAAATATGTATTCGGTAAATATCTACTATTCGGCGAATACGAATATTCGTATTCGTATTCTTTGCATCACTAGTAATTATTGTGTTTTTACGATAGGTAAAAAAAGTTAAAGAAATTAAAAAGTCAAATCACACATAAAAATGATTTTTTACACTTCACTTCAATATTCCCACTCAATTTTAAAAGATTTTTTTAAAAGCCTTTTTTAATGATGAAAAACACCTAGTCAGGTTAGATATATTTATACTAACTCATTATACACTCAAAATACACATTTAAAAAAATTAGGTATCATCATCAAAATCTTAAATTATACCGTTATTAGATTACCTTTAATAAAATAAATAAATATTTGATTGCTTTTTCATACATTCAATCTCCTTTCTAGTCAGGGTTAATCTTGTACTGGCCTTATGGTTATTGAGAATATTTCAACATTGCATTATTGATTCCCTAACCAAATCTTATTCTGCTGAGAGCCCTCTAGATCACGTGAGTACATATTGATTATGCCTACCTTTAGCAAATCGAGTCAGTAACACCGTAATCTGGTACAGACATTAGTTAGCTCTGTTCATTATCGAACTGACACAATGGTTTAAACGAAAAATTTGTTTAAAACCAAATTTATTAATCAATTAGAAAGATACGCAGAAAAATCAAATCAATGTAAAAATATTTTGGCTTTATTAATTTATTATTGATTTTTAGAGCAATTCATTTTTTCTGGTACATTAGGCACAAATCACTTTGCGTAACTGCTACTAGTGGACGCCAGAATTAACCGTTTAATTTTTTAAAAAAATTTTTAGACACATTTGATACAACACACATATATTACTTATTACACATATATTAGAACACATTCTTATTGTGAAGTTGCACTTTTTCAGAAAAGTTGTGTGAAATTTGTTGATACAATCGAAAGATTAATCCATGTTGATGTAACCGGCCTTAAGGGAGAGTATGCTCAAGATGAGGAGGTCAGGTTAGGGTTCTGTGTGTCTAGGTTACATTAATAAATGGTACTATCGACTGTCCTCAACTACGCGCAAACTCAAAAACAACTTGCATAACTAGAAGTCATGCAGGAAAATGCAGCTACCAACTACGTCTTTAATTTCCCACTACAAAGGCTTCCTGGACTAGTAAATAGATACAAGCAACTTGACGTCTTTGCCAATAACTTTATAATAATCAAATATATTTTAAAAGGTGTATTGAAAGATTACTAGCATTTGTCAAATTGGATTTAAATAATTGATTTTTATTTGTTTTGATTGTTGGTTGAGTGAGATAACAAACTGTTATGTAACATTTTTATTATATTATGACTTTCTAAGCTTGTGCTATTGCTTTTCACTCTATATTATTATTTTATTTATTGAATTTTTATGATTATTATATTATGTTTTCCTTATGCTTCTGCTTTGTTATGTACTTGCTTTTTACTTTTTGAGGGTTTTTGTTAGAAGCCTCAACAACCGGCGAGCATGCATGCGAAGATGTTTGAATGTGGAAGAGGCGAGAGTTGTATGTCAGGACAGAAGAGTGTGGCGCTCTATCCTCTCTGCCTACCCCCACGGAGAAACGGCTTGACGGTAAGTAAGTAAGTGGTTGAGGATGATGGGCGTGACGGATTTGGAGAAACTGCTTTTAAGGGTCACCACCCGTCATGTGATGGGATTCTCCAAAGCTGTAGAATGCTTGATGATTTTACTATCTCGATAAAACTGTTACAAGTTATACATATACATAAGTACGATTACAAAGAAAATGATAGATACTCGAAGGGCGAGAGCCTCCGGCCTTACGCCGGGGGTCGATGGAAGACTGACATGCCCGTATAGAGCAGTTGGTGCTTTTTATATGATTTGCAAATAAAGCAGTTTCTTGAAGTGTGGCTGTGTGCGTGGATAAATCGTCGGAATTGCTGACGGTGCAACGACCTGTAGATAGCCCGTATGCCCTGCTCGTGCCTCGATCTGCTTATGCGGCATTCTTGCCACGTATATGGTTGTGCGGCCTAGATTGGTGGTTTATGAATTGTGGTTGTGCGCCCTAGATTGGTGGTTTATAAATTGTGTATGAAGCCCTGTAGGGCGTTAATAAATAAAAAAAGGTTGTGTTGGGTGAAGACTCACATCCCACGAGCATGACGAAGACCGTGAAGCCCTTCTCAGCGTCCGTGTTGGGCGCCACGTTGCCGAAGCCCACGCTGGTGAGCGAGGTGCAGGTGAAGTAGAGCGCCGTGATGTAGCGCGAGCGCAGCGTGGGCCCGCCGCCCGTCATGTTGGGGTAGTACTCCATGTCCATGTCCCGCGCCAGGCTGTCCAGCCAGCCGATGCGCGACGTCAGCTGCGGCCGCTCGAAGTTGCCTATCGCGTACCTGCAATCAACACCACCGTTACTCACGAGCGCCGGAATACCCCGCGTTAGGTCGACAGAATTCAATTTGGAACAATTTTATTTATTTGTCGTGAAATTATAAAATTTCAGTAACCATAGACGTACTATAAATTTAGACTAGTCACTAAAAAACAAATCTGAGACATCTAGTCTCTGCTGTCTTATATTAAATATTAAATGCATTAGTCAGAAAGAGATAGAAAGTATTTTAAGAACAGAGATATGAGCATAGACATCAAAAGTAAACTCTTCGATACCTGTGTAGCGGTATCTGTTCAACCCTGTGCCATGTACCTGTCGCCCGACCCAGAGTTTTGTTTATATTAACACAATAAAAATCTCCGCGATATAAACAAAGGGGTCGAGCTAGGGACATGGCGACACCACACCAAAGTCGGGCTTCTGCACTAAGATCGGGCAGACTTCTGCGCGTCATCATTTCTCTTTGTCCGATCATTTATATGTTTATGTGTTTGATATTTCTTAACATTTCTTTTATAATTAATTATGAAAATAATTAACCTTGCCCGAATTTGAAAAATATTTTTTATAAGGCTTATGTCATTTTACTTGACTTGCATTAAAGCAAATGAATTTTTAATATTGCATATAAGTTACTGTAGTTATAGTCCAACGTTTCAAGGAAAGTAAGTCAGATATATTAAAAAAAAAATGTTGTCGCTTATCTCCGTAACTGTCGACATTTCACCCAAAATATAGAAAACAATTTCATTCAAAATTGAATAAAAAAGACTTCCCTGATTTTTTTGCTACTAGTTATGTGTCAGTGCTGAGATGAGTAGCTTTACGACAAAAATGAGAACAAAATACTGTAGAAAATTAATTAATTGCTTAGATATTGTACCTATATTTAATACAATCAAACTATAATAATTTCGTTGTCTGTCCGTCCATACGTCTGTCTGTCTGTCCTTTCGTAACTTCGTGTAACGTTCGTAATTTCATTAGCTAAAAAAAATAATTAAACGGCTTGAACCACGGGCCAGCACACCCAAACCGCGATTAACGCATTTTGCTACCGCCCCTCCGTGGACCGCCAAAAGATACTGTAAATATATACTAGGGCTTAGCAAGACGCGAACCAATGTTCCGTCATTTTTGACGGGTTACAGCAAGTTCTAGATAAAAGATCAAAATCTTTTTTTTTTTTAAATAAAGAAGAAGTGAAAATAAACAAACTGATTTTGACTTGGGTACTTGTGCACGTGCAGTTGACATTTGTACTATCAATAATGGCTTCACAGTATAATTTTGTGACAGTAAAAATAAATGTAGAGTGTCCACACTGACAATGATAAAATAGACACCAAATAAAACATTTTAATATCATTATTATGACGCAGCATAATAACCATAATATTTTTTTAAATAATGACAATGTAGGTACCTACTTATAATCTTAATGTTTTCAAGAAGATCGTTAAAAAACAAAGGAGCTATGTAAAAAAGTTTATTCGTCACAATTCTGTCTTGGTATTTATCAGCTGATATATTAGGGAAAAATACATCCTAGTATTTGCCGAATTCTTTTGGTAATAACTTTAATAAAAGAAAAATACACAGAGTCTGAGTCATGAAAAGCTGTGTGTTTGTCATAATTTTATATTCACGGTATAAAAGTTGTGAAGAACAGATTTTTTTTTAAACACAGCAAAATTTGGTCTATTTTGATGCCGATTTTAAAAATGGCATGTTTCCATAACATGGGAAAATATTCTCATTTAAACATTTCACTTTGCTCCTGAAGTATATCATTCGAAAGCATACTTATTCACCGGTTTTTTGGTCATTGCTTTAAAGGATGTGCTGTGTACCAATACACGTCAATAGTGTGTGTGTGAGAACGATATCTATGCGAGAAAGAGACAAAGTTATGCGAAGGCTTCACGCTAGGCAGTAAGGCAATAACGCACTTGAAACGTACGAGTACTTGTTATGTACACCGCGCACTGTTTTTTTTTTAAAATTTAATGTAAATTTAACACAGTGATGGTAAATAAACCATTTTCAACACTTTCTTAAATTTTTTGGTGACTGCATTATGTTAGTAGGTAGGTATAATAAAATATATGTACCCACTGTTATACACTAACCTAAATTTTATTTTATCATTTATTAGTTTCAGCTGATGAAGAGCATCGACAGAGTTATTATCATTATCATCATCACTCTTGTCTCTTCAACCACATTGTTGACTGGTAGGTCTCTTAATTTTGGCCTTCCTAAGCTCCTTCGTCCTATCGATCTGAGTTCAGCAGGGACTTTGGTGCTTGATGCTCGGTCATTCTTTTCACATGACCCAGCCACCGAAGTATTCCCAGTTTTATAAATTCTGTGACGTTTAGCTCATTAAACAGAGTATAGAACTCATTGTTGTGACGTCCGCGCCAAAGTGCATTTTCTAGAACCGGTCTAAAGATACGACTCAAAATTTTCCTTTCAAAAACGTCCAGTGCTCGCTCATTCCTCTTAGTTAGTCTCAGCTCAGTAAGTCTCAGCTGCTGCTGAGTGGGTTTTTTACTTAGAATTTTTTACCCTTACGAATACATGTAAAATATATAAAATACAGAATGTTTATTATAATAAGTAGTTTGCAAAAGTGTTAAAGCTATAGAGCTGACGCACTTGTAGTAGTAGAATAGGCGGTCTGGCCGCATGTAGAGTACTCAGAGTATCGTAGACTCTAAGGAATCGTAAAAAAAAAAAAATGTCTCAGCTGCGTATGTGAGCAGTGGTCTAATAAGCGTTCATAAGATATGATTAATATTATTTGATTTCTATCCATAACATAATTAAACGTTAAACCAATTTTATACTGTAATAATAATAAAAAAAGTTCAATAGTTTCGTCAGTGGCCGAAAATAAAAAGGCTCATCGCATGTATAGTACCGCATAGCACTCGGGGAAAGGTTGGAAGGCTGCTGAGTCGTGATTTCGCAATCTCGGCTTTTCGATTAACGAAAGGGCGTGCCAAGGGTGGTTTATCCGCTTCAGAGCTGGCGATACCAGCTCAGACGACATGTCAGGAGAGGGTAGATCTTCGTATTTTGATGACCAGGCCTTTCTATTGTCTGTGGAAGAGTTGGAAACTTGCACCATTGAGACGCTGGCTGAGAACTTTACGTCCGCGATTGGTAATCATCTCAGGAAACTCGGCAAGGCGTGGAAATTGACCGGATGGGTCCCCCACAAGCCATTAGATGACAACAAGGCCGATGAAATATAATTTACAATAAATTATTACATATTTAGGGGTTGATGTGTCGTGTGTGTGGTAAATGATGATAGTGGTCTCCAATGGGTGATTTATTTATTTTTTATGTCCCACACATTTATTTATTGTTGATTTGGTTATTCACCCTGCCCCTAATACACAGGGTGAATAGTAACGTGTAGACTCCAGGTTGATGCTGATGACGGTATCAATGATGGAAGCTTCCTTAGAGATCCAGAGGTTAGAACCGTGTAGTCCTGCGTGTGTAGAACGTCCTGCGGCGGTGATGTATCGTAGATCCGACAAGGCCTAAATGAGTTGCTCGATACATACGACAAAAGACTCGAAAATTTCCATATAATCTCACTAGAAGAAAGACGGAAAACCACAGACCTTACGACACTCCACAAAATAGTAAACAACAAACTGGAATCGCCCTCAATACTCTCGCAAATAAATATAAATATACTGCCCGGTCTCCGAGATCCCAAACACTATTTCACATAAAGGTCTACAACAACAACATAGGTTATTTCTCTCCTCTACATAGAATGCTAAACCAGTACAACAAGGTCACGTCATGTAACCCCAACATCGACATATTTCACATGACACAACCTCAGTTTAAGAGAGAAATTATATCACTCCTGACCGAAAATAATTTGAGCTTGTAAGACGGACTCTTCGGAAATCAACCTAAACAAAAAAAATTATTGCCACAAAGACGCGGGTATACATTTTTTGACTTGGTTGACCTGGGAGCCTACGTGCCTATTATGTCGTGCGTAGATTGTAAACTTCGTTCATCTTGTAGTCGCATATTGTACTATAATTATATTGTATAATGTATTAATGTTTTACTGTAAAATGTAACTGTACTAATCACCTTGTCCTAAATGATTATCCATTAGGGTCATTCTGACCTGTCGATATTGTTTAAATTAAAAAAAAAATAAAGTATTGCTTGCCCAACGTAAATTGGCGTGCGGCGAATTTGGAAGTAAAACCCGCCCCGCCTGCACCCGGCGGTAACCTCTCGCCCTGTCATTCAGTACAATTTTGTATTTGCTCGGGAGCTGTGACATCTTGATTACCAATATACACTGAATTATTATGTCCAAAACATCCTAAACAGTGCGGGATGATGCAATAACAATTGCCAATGAAGAATTAAAGTTTTGCGAAGCTGAAAAGCAAATAATGGACCGATGTTACCGTCTGACAGTTTGACAGATAGAACCGCCGCCATTACTGCTTGGTTTCTTTAGTGCTGCCCGACCAAATTTCTGTTAAAGGCTACGACACCGGTCAGCGGACATTCTGTACATTATGTATTGTGTAATAAATTTACACTCTGACAACTTCTGTTACGCGACAGGGACGCCCTCCCTCGCACGCCAATTTATATAGTCATACCACTATAACTAGGCGTGCGAGGGAGGGCGTTCCTATCGCGTAACAGAAGTTGTCAGGGTGTAAATTTATTACACAATACATAATGTACATAATGTCCGGTGACCAGTGTCGTATTAAATACAGAAATTTGGTCGGGCAGCACTAAAGAAACCATGCAGCAATGGCGGCCGTTCTATCTGTCAAACTGTCAGACGGTAATATCGGTCCATTATTCGCTTTTTCAGCTTCGCAAAACTTTAATACTTCATTGGCAATTGTTCTTGCACCATCCCGGACTGTTTAGGATATTTTTAACAGGATTTTAGTTCAAAATTCGCCGCACGCCAAGTTACGTTGGGCAAGCAATAGTGGTCGCATTCTAGTAGCTGCGTAGCTCTGCTTTGTGGTTCTGTTGTCCGTAGTCAGTTACTCAGCACTCGAGTAGAGATGACGTCATGGCGTAGATTCTGATGTACAGCGGGACGTTGCTGTGATGTTGGTGCAGATCAGTTCTGGACATAGATACTGACCTCCACCGGCAGCGAGACGTCGTCGGTACAACTCTGTGAGTTACCGAGTATAGTATCGCAGACTGAATGATCACGGATGTTTTGTATGGAGAGGGCAGAGCCTATATACTTCTCGATTCCTTTGTTGTCTGGGAAATTCGCCTTATCAGCAAAATGGTTCCTGACGAATGTTTTCCTCAGCAAGTCAGTTCCTTGAGGGAAGTGTTTATTATTGGGTCGCCTCGTGCGACTTTGTAACTGTTTACGGTGACTGCTACACACAATGATATTACCTGATTTTTCTGTCTACACGCAGAGCGTTTGTGAAATAAGTGTGCCGTGATTTGTTAGATTTATGTCTATTTATTTATTATTATTATTATTTTTTACAACAACAACAACAACAACGATATTTGTATGGTTTTCAGCGAACGAAGGGATTTTTTCTGAGTCTAAATAATTTTTAATATAATATGAAAATTAAAGTAGAAGAAAAAAATTATTACACGCTTTTTTTACGCTTTAACAGGCCAAGAGGCCCAATTACAGAAGCGAAATACATCACAAAACACCCAGGCTTGAATAAAATCACATAGATTAATTGCGATCTCACCGGGAATAGAACCCGGAACCCTCGGTGTGAGAAGCCAGTATCGTACCCACTGGGCTACGAGGGCCCCCTTTTCTTTTTTTCAGCTTTCATTCAACTGTCTTTGTTTGTTATTTGTTTCGTGTAATGGAATCTTGTAATTGATTTTTCCCCAACTTCCCGACTAGCTAGAACCACAGTATACCCAGAACAGTAGTTTATCTCCGACATGTCGGCGAGTTATTAGCCTACTCTTGCGTTGACGCTAGAGTTGTCACTTTACTCGTAGCGTCTGAGATTCCGACGCATAAGGTAGACACGAAACCCGAAAATTTATGTAATTAGTATACCTAGTTTCTGCACTTAAATTGTAAGAACGCTGATTAACATCAACGTAGACTTTTAAAAACTCACAGTCTTTGTGATAATCAACACACCTTTTTAGTAAAGCACCACAAACATAAAAAAGGAATTTTTTCAGGAAGCGCATTTTTTTCTAAAGCGGCGGCTGCGAGCGCGAATGGCACCGAAGGCACGGCCCTTACTGCCGCCGCCTTGTGCCCCCATATTCTATGTCAATGTGTGCGTCACAGTGCGTGCGTACACGGCGCAGAGCACGCACGCACACATTCTAATGGGTAGCGGCCAGTTTGTATGAAGACGTATTACTGTTCTTAGTATACTGTGCTAGAACTCTGAATCTTTCAACATTTACGTAAGGTGGATGACTATACATTATTAAATCGACAAGTTTTGGTCGTTATTTCAATAAAAATGAATAATCACGTCTCTCACATTAAATTAATAGTCACGAAGAACATGCTGTTCGAAAATTTGTCGTAAAAAGTGACGCGTACTCGAGCGAAAATACTTTGCTTGCCACAAATTTTTATAGCACGGAGAAAGGCACAATGACCAAACCTAAAGCATACCTACACGTCCAGTGGGCCGCCCGAGACATAGTTGGGCGAGGCAACTCCAGGATGGGATTACAATGGACGGAGGCCGCACAATCAGCGCAAGACAGCGACGATTGGAGGCGCCATGTCGATGCAATGGGTCCCCGACTCGAATAGGACAATAGGCAGAAGATGATGATGATAACCTCTGTACATATTTGTATAATATAATACAGCTAAATCGTAAAAATGAAATCGTGAAGACCGAAATATTTTTTCATATTAGAAAATTTATTAATATTCATGAAGAATGAAGATGTTGTGGTTCGGAAAGAATAATAATTAGGTACCTAATTAAAAAAATAAAAATGCGAAAACTTTAATATCTCGGATATGTGATGAGACATCCAGAGAAGTGTTAGATCTTGCATCTCATAATGCAGGGGAAGATTGCCAGAAGTCGGGACCCTGGAAGAAGAAGCACATCATGGCTGAAAAATCTGAGACAGTGGATTGGCCGTCTGCTGTAGAGGTATTTCGGGGCGCAGTACATAAAGTGACGATAGCCAACATTACGGGCAACGTTCATTGCACGATAGGACACAAGACGAGTTGTAGATGCCAGCCTAGCCAAAAAAAGTAAAGTCTTCTTCTTCTTCTATCCCTTATCCTACTGGGTCGGGGTCCCTGCGCCGCATAGGAGGTTCCAACTCTTCCTATCTTGGGCTGCGCTCTCCACTAAATCTGATACAAATGTCAGCTGATACGTCACCGTTTAAAAGTGAAGTACAGCTGTTGTTTGATTAACGATTTCTGTGTTTTTAAGATTCATGTAAAAAAAAGAGAAAATTACTGTATTGTGCATTTAATTTTTTATAAACTTGACGGACCGCGAAAGTTGATTGTATCATATTCTTTTCGATAATTAGGTGTGTATTAAATCTGCTACAGTGGGTGTCAGAAGTACTAGTGAATTATAGCTTCGTGCAATACATGGAATCATGTAAAATGCCAAAATTTAAAGGCTTACATTTAATTGCAACATCGCTTCGCAGCAGTCCTCCCACTGTTTCCGTCAGCTCCTCCTAGGACGGTCTCTCGGTCTTCTGCCTTCTGGTCTAGCCTGAAATTCCCGCTTTGGCAGTCTATCTGCCGGCATCCACAATATATGACCCAGCTACCGAAGCTGTGATTTCTCTATAAATGTCAATAAGGGTTCCACTTCGAGACTTTCTCTAATTTGCGTGTTTCTGATTCTGTCCCTTCTGGTGACTCCTACTATTCCTCGTAGAAATCCCATCTCGACGGCCTGCAGCCTTGAGCGGGTTCTTTCGGTCAAGATTCCACACATTAGGGTTGACCTGAAAACTGATTTGAATACTGCCAACTTTGCTTTCTAAGTACGGGACAATACAGGGATCGTGCTACCCGGCTTGCGGCTCCTGTCCTATCCAATTCACTTTCTCGCTTTCCATCCTGGGATGTTATTACACCGAGATATTTGAAACTGTTCACCTTTTAGACACCTATTTTGGCACGTTATGTTCCATTGATCTTCGCTTCTGCCAATCACCATGATTTCGGATTTATCAGCGCTCAGCCTCATCCCTGCGCGATTTGTTTCCTCGTCAAATTTGTCGACGGCCATTTGTAACTCCTCTGGTGATTTTGCCAGCAAGGCGAAGTCGTCTGCAAATAACAGTCTCCCCACTTCCACTTCCCCGATGCTCACCCCATTATGGGCAATGCTGTTTCGGCTGATCTTGTCCGTAAATACCGTGAATAAGATAGGCGACATTGGACCTCCTTGCCTGAGCCCTGTTTTGACGGCGAATTCGCTCGACTTTTGACCTGCTATTCTGACGACATTTGCTTATATAGGGCTCGGATTGCTCCTAATAGTTTGTCGTCAATTCCATATTCTTCGTATATGGAATTGTATAAAATAAAGTCATAAAATATTTAAAAAAATAGTGTTTGAAATGTTTAGTGTATTATGCGGCATTCCTGTTTATTATCAGAATTCACCCTAGTTAGTAGAAAGTTGAACTATAAAGTCATAAACAGAATACAATTCGGAGACAGTGTGGCGGCCGGTTTATAATATTTTGTTCTTTTACGATGCGATATTTTTGGATGTTAAGCGATATTTGTTTTATATGAACATAAAAGAATTTTATGAAATCGCACGGCGTTTCGTAGGTATGTAGATATCGTAGATACTACTTATAATATTTCCCAATGTCGTGTTAAACCTTTTCACTGTACCTATCTATATAAGAATATCAAGTGCCTACTCAGAGATATTTTAAATTTTTGTACATTGGCGCTGTTTATAATAAAGAACTCCATTTTTAATTTAAAATAAAAAAAAGTAACCCATAAAACCAAGTTTTTATTATACTCCCTTTCTTTTAAAATATAACAACAATTAAAGACGAATTAAAACATATAACATAACACTAAACTTACAGTAATTTAATATATTTCTAAAATGTCAGATGTTTTCAGCTTTTGATAAGACACTTCATGCTTTGAAGATTGAATTCTAAAAACATTTGTCAGTCAATTTAGATTTTAGACATTGTACCAGGGCGGTCCAATAAGTACCTAGCCTACAAAAGAAAAACGAAAATTTTGGAAAAGTGGCAATTTATTTCTCAACTAAAACGTCTGAAAAATACGTTTTCTCGAGGTCTGCAAAGTAGGCCTCCGTGGCGGTGATGACCTCCTCATTCAACTCAAATTTCTGCCCGGCGAGTGACTTTTTCAAGTTGGGAAACAAAAAGAAGTCGCACGGGGCCAAATCTGGAGAATACGGTGGATGGGGCAGCAGTTCGTAGCCCAATTCGACCAATTTGGCCGTGGCGAGGGCGGAGGTGTGAGCCGGTGCGTTGTTATGGTGGAAGAGCACTTTTTTCTTCGCCAAATGTGGCGGTTTTTTCTGCAATTCGGCGTCGAATTGGCCCAATAATTCGGCATAGTACAGCCCTGTGATCGTTTTGCCCTTCTCTAGGTAGTCGAAGTAGATCACACCTTGTGAATCCCAGAAAACAGTGGCCATCACCTTTCCGGCCGATAGGACAGTCTTCGCCTTCTTCGGAGCACGTTCACCGGGTGAAGTCCACTGTTTCGACTGTTCCTTGGTCTCTGGTGTGTACCAGTGGATCCATGTTTCGTCGACGGTCACGAAACGACGTAAACAGCGTCAAACACTGCTCTGAAGTAGTCTCACGGTTTCGCTTGTTGTCCGGAGTGAGCGAACGCGGCACCCATCGCGCCGACAGTTTTCTCATGCCCAAAATTTCATGCAGGATATGACTCACGCGGCCTTTTGAGATGCCTACTGTCTCAGCTATCTCGCGCACCTTCAATCGGCGGTCTGCTAATATGAGATCGTGGATTTTTGTTATGTTATCCTCCGTGGTAACCGTTTTCGGGAAACCTGGGCGTGGCTCATCAAAAACCGATGTGCGACCACGTTGAAACTCATTAAACCATTTTTTAACAGTCGCCATCGAAGGAGAAGAGTCACCATACACAGCATCCAAGCGCTCTTTGATTTCACTGCTTTCATTTCAATTTTTCTTTGATTTTCTTTGATTTCACTTCTTTTCCAAAAACAAGAGTCGAATCACCGACCGATATTGCTCTTTTTCCATTTTTCTAAAATCCGCGGACACGCCCACTTCCACACGCGGTCAAAACAAAAATACGAATCCAATTCGACTGAAATTTTTACAGTAGTCGTCTACGAGAATGTACTAAAAGAATGAACTAAACGATAGTAAATTTCTCTTGCGATAGTAGCGCCATCGGGCGGTGAGGCTAGGTACTTATTGGACCGCCCTCGTATATCGACGGAGTAATTCAAATTTAGAAAATATTCCGAAATGATACTATAATTATTAATTTTTAACGAAAATTTGATAGATCTTCTTGATCGTCGTCACGAGTCTACTTGCCAAGTTTCAGCTCGATTGGATCACGGGAAAAAGGTTAAAAATCGATTCAAAGTTTTTTCACCCGGCAAGCCGGCAAGCAAGCAAGCAAGCAGACGCCACGAGTTAATATAAAGGGAGTATAAATGAACACACGATTTTAAGAATTCAATATTTTGATATCCAAAAACGGGACGATCGTTTCGGCGGATTACGCCATTATCAACTAATCATCAGTTGATAATGGCATAATTTTCTGTAAAATATGAAATTTTAAAATTAAATTGAAAAATCTACTCAAAAAATCAATTTCAGCAACACAATGAAAAAAATCTTATCAAAAACAATCATTGTATACTTTTAAATGTTATTACAGTATTTAATTACTTTTTTATAACTTAATCTAATGTTTCTGGATACATTTTATCACATTATATCCTCACGTCACAGGAGACGCTGTCTTCCGGAGAACAGACTACATAGGTCTATTAAAAGGAAGAATCAGAAGACTTTTTAAATATTTATTTTTAAAGCTACAACAGGCCATGAGGCCCAATTAATGTAGCTAAACCTTCACAAAAGAACCCAGGCTTGAGAAAATCACATACATGGTGACCTCGTTGTATTTGTAATATACACATTTGGGGTATAAAAGCAAAGGCAGCAATATCAAAAAATTAAAAAATTGTTTTGAATGCTGTCACCAAGGATAACTAATTTAAAATGCACCGAATTCTAGATTTTACATATCCATCCCTTCCAAAATTTCCTTTTAATTTATAGGTTATGTTTCCTATAAAATCTCGAATTCAGTGCATTATAAATCACGAATCCTCGATGACTGCATATTATTGCCTTTGTTTTTATACCCCATGTATATGATATGTAATTAACATCTTTATGTAAAATGTAATTCAAATTAATAAAAATAAATTATCATACATAATAATTTCATTGTCCGTCCGTCTGTCCATAACTTCGTATAACGTCCGTAATTTCGTTCGAATTCACGGTTAAAAAAACAAATTAAACGGCCGGAAATGGGAACTGAACCGCCTTGCCATGGACCGTCAAAAAGATGCTATAAATATATGCTAGGTCTTAGCAAAGACGCGAACCATTGTTCCGTGATTTTTGACGGGTTACAGCTAGTAAATAATAAATGGCATTTAATTGTTTTTAGCCGTTTTATCTTCTTTCAATATTCTACTAATTTCAACAACGTTCGATAACATTCCATGCGATGTTCCATGACATTCCAGAACGTTCGCGATTCTTTCAGAATTTTTTATAAAATTTTCTGTTTATGAGAAAATACTAGGCAATTGACTTAGGCGCAATACAACATTATGAATTACGGAATCATAGCGCAGGGCAAAAATTTGAAAGCATTTTATTATACTTATCATTTATTTATTTTACTTTGTTTGTAATGTCGGAGGGGGTTCATCCTCCCCCATGGGTGCACCATTGTTTCGAGTTAATTAATGAATCCCAGTAGACCTCATACAAAGAATTCGCTATTCAAGTACAGCTTCAGAGAAATTATTTTATGTAAGCGTATGGCAAATAAAGCTTTACAAAGCGTGCTTTTTTCAGTAAGGAATTAGTATTGAACTAGTTGTAACCCGTCGAAAATGATGGTACTTTTTACATGGCGGTCTCTAAAGAATAAGTATTTACTTATGCAGTGTTATTTGGAAAACATAAATAACCTCGCAGGACTATATTACTGCCTTGATTATGAGTTGAAAATGTTCAAGCGATTATGACATGATATCAATAGTTAAGGAGATATGCGACATCAAAGTTTGCATTTTTTTTTCAATATTTCTGACTTATTTTTTGTAAAACATTTGACTATCATTAAAGAAACTCATATCGATTACGAAAAATTCATTCGTTTCAATACAAGTTAAATAAAATGATAAAAACCCTAAAAAATTCCAATTGGAATGATTTCCAATTGGAATTCAAAGGTTTTTATTTTTTTTATTTGACTTGTATTAAAGAGAATGAATTTTTCTTATTTGATATAAGTTAGTGTAATGATAGTCCAATGTTTTACAAAAAATAAGTCAGAAATATGAAAAAAAAAAGGAAAACTTTGATGTCGCATATCTCCTTAACTATTGATATTAAGTAATAATAGCTTCGACATTTTCGACTCATAATCAGGCAGGAATATAGTCCTGCGAGGTTATTAATGTTTTACAAATAACCCTGTATATAGCCGCCATCCATAAAAAAGTAATAAAGACTTTTATTAAAATATTCGAACATTTTTTTTATATTTCCCCTGCCGTCAGTTAATGGCACTGTTTCAAAGCCTGGCGATTACGCTGGGCGAAACATGAAATGTTTCGCGTCTTTGCTAAGTCCTATATGTACTGTATTTTTGACCGATGACGCAGGCTAGCAACATCGCTAAGTTGCGGCCGGTTCGGATTTGCTGGTCCGGGGTTTAAGCCGTTTAATTTAGTTTTTTTAGCCGCGAATTCGAACGAAATTACGGACGCTACGCGAAGTTACGGACCGACAAACAGACAGACGGACGGACGGACAGATGGACAGATAATGAAATTATAATGTTTGATCATTCATTTAAACGTATCTATCTACCTACTTCATTTTGTACGGAAATCAAACCGAATCAATATATTATGTATCGACTTTTATGGTATATATGGTCTTCACAGATTAAGATACGATGAGATAATTCTCAGCGATTTAAACGAGTTAAATCTCAGTCATATAGTGATATTTTGTTCTGGAGACAAATTCAGAGATCGCCGCTTGAGATTGGTAGGACCGACCAGCATGACAGATGAACGTCATACAGAACCATAGATACTGTAGCGGGGCTATGTACCTACTTAAAGTGCTAAAAATAAACATCGGCGGCACGCGACAGCGCGCAGTCAACCGTGTCGGCCGGCTGTTATGCAAGAAATCCGGGTCACTCATCCGTGACCGCGCTGTCTCTCCGGAGTGATATACCACATAATATTTCATAGTAAAGTGTACGGTAGAAGAGCCTAAAACACACGTTTCTCGTTACCCCTAGAATGAATCGTTCGGAGGAATTTTGCTATATAAGGAGTCACGCGACGCGGGCTCGACCAATTCAGTTTGTGAAGTTAACAAGGCGACATCTCCGTGATCAGTGATTCGTGATATTACAACACGCAATATAAGAAGATGACACCAGCGCAAGTGAATAAAGAAAAGAGGAAACCGGGGCGCATTGTCTCTACGAGCGACCATCTAACAGAGTTAATCAGAAGTGATCTAAGAAATAGAAATAGCGTTAATTAGTGTGAATTAAGAACTGTTTAATAATAAGTGCGTGAAATATTCGAAAGAAATTTGGCGACTACCAAAATGAAGAACAGTACTACCTACAATTTAACCCGTGTCCAGGACTTTATTTGGTAATAAATTAAACTAAATTAATTTCTAGTGTTTTCATTTGCCTCCCAAAGTCACGTCCCGTGACAATACTTATTCTGAAATGTTGAAAAAACGAAAGACAACCAATTACAAATATTTATTCTGCTTTTACTACTTAAGAAGAGTTTTTAATTCATCTGAGGCATATACAGTACGTTCTGGTCTATTATCTTAACGATTGTATCTTGGCCGATATAACAGAACTAGTCTACAATACTTAACAGATAAATTCCTACTTAAATTGTGAGTCGAATATTTTCAAGCAACAATGTAATGGAGTATAGTAATGGAGATAATCCACTTCAAAGTATGCATTTATTTTTACTCCCTTTATTTTAACTCGTGGCATCTGATTGATTGATTGGTTGACGAAAAAACTTTGGATCGATTTTTAACCCTTTTCCCGTGATCCAATCGAGCTGAAACTTCGCAAGCAGACTCGTGGCGACGATAAAAAAGATCTATCAAATTTTCGTTAAAAAAATTATTTTGGTTTAATTTTGGATTTTTCATACAACTCAGTAAGTTGTATGGAGATTCCGACGCATCTGGTAGACACGGAACCTGATTATAGTATGATTTTAGATTTTTGGAATTTTTTTATTACTCCCTTTCGTAGCGTCGCCCGACCGAAGCCCAATGTGTAGGTTAAGCGCCAAACCAGTTTTCACTAGCAAATGAGTAAGGGAGTATAATAAAAACTTGGTCTTATGGGTTAGTTTTTTCAATATTTCTGACTTACCTTCCGAAAAAACGTTGAATCACCATTAAAATAAATGTGGTGTATGAGGAGTGCGTAGTGATAGTGTGAAAGAGATGAATGCATGCGGTAGGAAGCGGGGGAAACGGGCGACGCCATTCGGGCACTGACGGTCGCACGCAGAGGATTGTTTATAAATAAAGTGATAATAACTGAACAAGATCGGGTATTCAATTTCTTCCTTATTTCAAAGAAGACTTATCATACTCAGGAAGTGATTATACCACAATAAATTATATTGAAAATTCAAAAAAATATTCGCTTTAATACAAGTCAAATAAATTATTAAAACCTTGCTGAAATTTGATCATTTTTTACAAGGATTTTAAATATGTTATTTGACTTATGCAAATGAATCATCAATATTCGATACAAGTTACTTTCACGATAGCCCAACGTTTAGCGGAAGATAAATCAGAAATAGCGCAAAAAAATTTTGAAGCAGATGGCGCAATCTACCTGTTATCTAAAGTATTGCGGAATAGCTCTGGTACACCTTGTATAAAATTATACATTTCGTCAATTTTGACGGGATGAAATTTAACAGATGTCTTGACTTTTCTCATAGACACTTTACGATTTATGATTTTACGATTTTATATGTCCCCAATAATAATAATTTCGAATGTCCATCCGTAACCGTAACTAGAATCCGATAGCCGACCTCATTCCGTTTTCAAAATTGTTATAAAATAAATTAAAACGTTGACTTTATGCTTTTTAAATAAAATACTCCGTGAGATTTAAAAAAAATTTAGTTTAATAAAAATTAAAACCAATAAGTGCATCCATTACTAGTCGTTGGTATTAATCGTTAATAAAAATATATAATTCTCTATGTAATAATGTCCGTCATTAACGCTACCAGAGTGCGCAAATCATAATGAGGTAGGTATAAGAAGCGAAGAAGCATAATTTTCATCTTAATAATATCCATCTCTAACGTCATCACGACGCTACGCTACTTAATCTATTAGCGCTGTTCTCAACTGGCGGCTGAAATCTATACTAATATATACGGCCCGATTCTGAAAATAACAATGTCTGGATCTTTAAGATCTTTATCCCAACACTTAATAGACGATAATAAAAATTAAAAATAAACAAGACATAGCTTTACGTCGGTGTTTGTTTCTATAAGTTTCTACATGAGATAGATATATAGGGAGGGAGAAAGATGTGAATTGTTATCTGTCAAAAATCAAGATGTGAAGATTTGAATACGCGGTAACGCCGAACACGGTCATGACAAGTTTAGCCATGATATTTCATCTGGACGCTGTGGATGAAGAAATTAATACGTTTGTAAGAAACAATCTTTCTTATATCATCTTTTAATACAGTGTATTTGAGCCGTAGAATTACAAAATCCGCTCTGGACATTTTTAATTTTTATTATCGTCTATTAAGTGTTGGGATAAAGATCTTAAAGATCCAGACATTGTTATTTTCAGAATACGGATGATAAAGAGGTAAAGTTTTGTAAGTTTGGTGTAGGAGGTAATCTCCGAAACCACTCATACGATTTCAAAAATTCTTTCACCAATATTTAGAATGGACTTTCAGGGAGGACACGGGCTACATATTATCCCGTTAAAATTAAAGGGATTTTCGAGGTGACCTATTTTACAACTAAAGTCGACGAAAAAATGGTCGAGCGATGTATTTTTTACGAACGCCGCCTTAACGGTAAGAGATATTTCTAAAGAGAAGTTGTAGAACTCAAAAAGTTCTTTAAAAAAGTCCACGACGACGTATATGTATATGTTAAGATTAATACAAGCGTGCAAAGGCGCGGGCACAGCTAGAATATAAAAAAAGTACGTCATTTTTGAGGGGTTACAGCTAGTGTACGTACAAGTACCTACGACCGTCTGTTTTTTGTTGAGATGTAATAGCAATCTTTATGTTTTGAGAAATAGGGGCATAATTTGATGACACAAGTGTAATGAGTAGCTTGTTGGTCTTGTGGTTAGGACACTGGACTCGTGATCCAAAGGTCGCTGGTTCGAACCTCACTCCAGACTAGGAAGTTAGTCCTATTTTCATAGCACAAGCGTTTAGCTTAGTTTGAAAATAGTAAGAATATTGATGTGACACGTATTCCGTGTTCACATCTCTATTTAAAAAAAAAAAAAAAAGGTGAGGCGCGTAGCAGCAGATCTCTGAGAAGTGATGTGTCTACGAAAACTGAGAGCCGAATTAAAAATTATAAAACTTTAATGTTGCTGTAACTGTAACATGTCAAAAATGATGGTACTTTTAAATATTGGTTCCTTAGGAATAAGGAACCGACATGCAAAAGTATTTATTCATTTATACATACAAAAAAATCGTTAAAAAGAAGATATAAGCTAAAATATATCAAAGTTACAACATCCACACGCTTGACACCAACCTCGCAACTTATATACAAAATCAGAATCATCGGCTGGTAGTGTGCGTCTTCACTGTGATGGCAGTTGTTGGAAATTGATTTGTTTATAAACGATGATTTTTTGTCCATCGTGCGCGCTCCTCTCGCACTCATTTCTTAAATGAAATTACATGCGTCTTATTTCCTGTTACGCATTTCCGACCTTTTTCACGAAATCACTGCCACAGCTTGCAGGAAAGCGAGAGAAAAGATGTTACACATCAAAAAAATCTTAAAAAAAACTTTCGTAAAAACAAAAAAAGGATCGTGAAATAAATTTGTAAAAAAAAAATTACGTAAGAAATACTATAAAGAAGTTACGGACGTTACATGAAGTGACGGGGACAGACAGAGAGACGGATAGACAGACAACGAATTTATTATAATTGTGTGGGATGTGTGTCTAAATGAACAGACGCGTGTAGGTACTAGATACATGTTCGCGTCCGTGTTGGGAAATGTTTTAAACTCTAGAAAATAAGTTCACCGTTTAACGTAAAAGAACTGTGAAGTGATGCAAGCGGCGGTGCTTGAGTTTCCGAGACTTGGTGTATACGCAATGGAATAGAAAGCCAAGAATTACCTCCTAGACATCCTTTGAATCTCAAAGGAAGCATAATAAATCCATGCTTAAGAGATTGTCTTGAGTCGAAAGTTTTATAAAAATCTCATCCATGGATTACGTACAATTACTGCCAAACTCCCTAAATTGTGATTTCACTCTTTGTACATTTAAAAATTTCGAAAGATGGTATAGGTCCCTGCGCTTGCATAAAGGTAGATAGAATAAAGAAGGGATAGCTGAGATGGTTTGGTCATGTGGAATGTACGAGCGAAAAAAGGATTACGGTACGTTAAAAGAAATATTGCGGAAAAAACTCCACTTTAAAAAATAAAATACAGAGGTATCTTTACTAGTTACGAAAGCTGTGTATACTAACTTTTTAATGAGAAAAAACCAACAGATGTCTCTAGCGGAGACCATAGTAATAAATGAAAGGTTCTTGTTTCGAACATATATATAGAACTTTAAAAAATTTGTTAATGTGTGAATGTTCATACGATGGAATTGGTGAACGTTGCATTGTGGAGAGTTATCATACAAGCCAGCTCATACAGGTTGTAAGACTTGAGCCATCGTACAAAAGACTTCCATGCAATTTTCTCATATATTAATTAGCTTCGTCTCTGTGAGACTTCTATAATCTATCCTTAATTGAAAAAAGGATGGTTAAGAAAATATATGAGGCGAGCGTTGAAGGCAGCAGGAATAGAGGGCGTCCACGAAAGACCTGGTACGATCAGATACTAAAAATATTGGAGGATGGCCCTGTTAAAAGCCTCAGCAACCGTTGGAGCATGCACGAGAAGACGTATAAATTAGCCGAAGTAAAAGTAGTGTGCCAGCGCAATATTTCGGTCATTTTATGAGACTTCCAGAGAAGTACCAGGTCCTGCATCTCATCATTCAAGACACAATTAAGAGTAGAGGAGGTCCTGGAAAATGAAGGACGACTTGGCTGGAGAATCTTAGGCACCGGTTTGGGAAATACGCGGTCCAGCTACTTGAAGTCGCTGCAAGTACGATGATGATCGCCAACATGATCACAAAGTTCGATAACTGAACATAAGTTATACATAAGTACGGTTACAAAGACAATGATAGATACTCGATGGACTAGAGCCTCCGGCCTACGCCGGGGGTCGTTGAGAGACTGACATGCCCGTATAGGGCGTTGCCTGCTTTTTATATGTTTTGCGAACAAATAACTTTATTGAAGTCTAGCTGTATGTGTGGATTGACTGTGCGTGACCTGTATAGACGGCCCATGTAGACCCTGCTGTGCCTCGATTTGCTTACGCGGCATTCTTTTCACGTCTCTATGTGTGTGTGTGGACTAGATTGCGTTTTAAGAAGAAGTTACACCCGTCTGCCAACCCAAAGAGCATCCGCAATCATTCCTCCAATTAGAGGAAGCTTATCCATACCAGTTAGACTATGACGCTCAGATGGTCTGGGAGTGTAACGAGTCGTGAAAGAGTGATAAATGAGTACATCATTTAAAAATCAGAGGGATAGTTTTAGAGTGGTCCCTGTTAATGAAAAGGTGAAGGAATTGCAACTGAAATGGCGTGATCATGTATGGCATGGGAATCATGCAGTGCATACCGCACTCAAAATACAAGAAACCAAAACAGGTAGAGGTCGACCCAGCGCCGCACGGTGAACTAGTGTGTAAAAAGACCCGAAGAATGCTCAGTTGGACGAAGCAAAGGCCCAGAATAGGGAATCGTGGAAAAAAGTGTAGGGAGAGCCGAACCCAAATGAAATGGGAATTAGGAGAAGAGAAATAAGAATAAGAAGATGAAGGTTATCGAAGAAATTCGTGAATTCATAACTCCGAAGTCTGATCAAAAAAAAATCCCTTCCAACGCTGACTACAAGAATCCAAGTACCGCCTGTATGTAAAAGGAAGGGATGTTTTCAAGTTTCGTACAACGATATTCTATAACATTTTATGACTTTTTAACCGAGTTATGAATTTTTAAATTTTTAACAGCCATCATTTTGATTCAAGATGGTGACTCAGGTTAGAGTGGTTCGAATAAGGCCAAGATATTTACAGGGTTAATTTTTTAAAATCAAAATCTGATAAAACATACCGGAGTTATTGTTTCACACAAAATTCCATAAATCCCAATCATGGATTATTACTTACATTCTATAATTTCTCCCGTTCCCTCTGAAATTTATTGAACTGCATTTACTTTCATTCATTCGCTTTAATACAAGTCAAATAAAATTATAAAAACGTATGCAGAACTTTGAAATATAATTTTTGTGCAAGGTTTTATTTATATTAAATATAATGTCCCCTGTAGGAGCAGCACTATGAAAAGTACAACATTTCACTGCGATAATGTCAATACGAATTATCTGTACGGTTCACCTATCAGAAGGCTTCACAGATTGGAAAATGAGTATTGTAACATATCAGATATCAGTTTTTAACAATCTCTGACAGATTATTTCAAAAATGTGTAAGTTATGTAATTTTTAGTATTATTTTATATTTAGTATTATGATATATTTAGCTTTTGTCTTTGTGTCTGTTTTGAATTGTTAACTTTTTACTTGAATTTGTTTTACTATAATTGAATTGAATGTAGTTCTAATTTGTCATATTCCATATTTGGTATTAGTTATGCAGAAAGCATTCAGCCCAAGAAATATGAAACTGAAAAAGAGAAAACGGCTTCTTAAATTTGAACCTACAAAGACTTAATACGTTGAAATTTAATTCATTATTGCATATTTTTTGCATATGGCTAATTGTAGAGATTTATTGGATAGTTTTGAAGATATAAGCCAAAATATATCAAAGTTACAACATTCACACGCTTGACACCAGACGCGCAACATATATATATATATATATACAAAATGTTGGAAGAGTGCGTCTTCGCTGTGATGGCACTTGCTGGACATTGATTTGTTTATAAACGATAATTTTTTTCCATCGCGCGCGTTCATTGGTCAAATGAAATTGCGCGCGCTTCTCCGGCGTCTTATTTCCTGTTACGCATTTCCGTCCTTTTCCGCGAAATCACTACCACAGATTGCAGGAAAGCGAGAGAAAAGATGTTACACATTAAAAACTATTATTTACGAAGATATGACGCGTTTTACAGTAGGTACTTATTTTTACTCCCTTTATATTAACTCGTGGCTTGCTTGCTTGCCAGCTTGCCGGGTGAAAAAACTTTGGATCGATTTTTAACCCTTTTCCCATGATCCAATCGAGCTGAAACTTGGCAAGTAGACTCGTGGCGACGATCAAGAAGATCTATCAAATTTTCGTTAAAAAAATTAATAATTATAATAAAATTTCGGATTTTTAGAAATTTTATTGGTTTTTTTCAAATTGGAATCATTAGAAAAGTTTGATTGACGATAACGTCGCGGAATATTTTATAAATTTGAATTTCTTCAGTATACATAATAGGTACTTCACCACGAATGTCGAAAATCTAAATTGACTGACAAGTGTTTTTAGAATTTAATCTTCAAAGCATGAAGTGTCTTATCAAAGCCCAAAACATCTGACATTTTAGAAATATATTAAATTACTGTAAGTTTAGTGTTATGTTATATGTTTTAATTCGTCTTTAATTGTTGTTATATTTTACAAAGAAAGGGAGTATAATAAAAACTTGGTTTTTATGGGTTACTTTTTTTCTATGTGGGTTCAATGTTCTATGAATTTGATTAAGTATTAAGTAAAAAGTATTTTATCTTGGCATAGAAAAAGTTCAATTCCCTTCGATGTTATTTTACAAAATTATTATCGTGTGGTAACAGTAGAATTAAAATAATGCATAATGCGTCCATACCACATGGGTGTTTTTAACCAATATTTTTGTTTACCAAGGATTTGTAAATTTGAAGCCGTAAAAAACACTCAACCACTTTCTTTAGTTTGAGAATCAATTTAACAGTGATTGCCGTGATGTGAGTAAGAAAAACATTGAATTTACATAAAACTATAGAACTTAGAGTTTGGACGTTTTCAGCTCATAAAAATATCGTATTGAGCTGTCCAAAACCGTACACAACTCATTTCGAGCATTTTGTGGGTTGGATGCTTTCTGCATAACTACGTCCATTTAATCTTTTGTTTTTCTATTTTAAGTTTGTTATTATTAGAATTAAACTTATATATTTTCTTTCTGCTACTTGAGTTTTCAATTAAGTTTGTATTATTTCCGTTAATTTTATATTTTATACTATTTAAAAAATCGTTCCTTGACGTGTATTTTTTTTCAATGGTACTTTGACCGTATGAGAAATTAAATAAATGAATACACTTTATTTGAGAATAAATTTTTAATATTCGATATAAGATAAATTCTTGATAGTTCAACGTTTTATAGAAGACAAATTAGAAATATTGACAAAAAAATTAAACTTAAAAAAATAGAGATGCGAACATGGAATACGTGTCACATCAATATTCTAACTATTTTGAAACTAAGCTAAATGCTAGTGCTATGAAAATAAGACTAACTTGCTGGTTTGGAGTGAGATTCGACCCCGCGACCTTTGGAACATGACATGTCCTAACCACAAGACCGACAAGCTACAACTTTGAAGTCGCTTATCTCCGTATTTACTGATATTGGGACACTAGCCGTAACCCATCACTATGAAATAGGGTTCGCGTCTTTGCTAAGCCCTAGTATATATTTATACTATCTTTTTGGCGGTCTACAGAGGGGCGGCCGTAGCGACATGCGTGAAGGGGCCAGTTCGGGTTTAGTGGCCTGGGGTTCAAGCCCCGTCTCCGGTCGTTTAATTCGTTTTAGACATGAATTTGAACGAAATTACGGGCAGCCAAACAGACGGACGGACAGATAGCAAAATTATTATGTTTGATATGTAGATGTTACGACATTTTCTACTCATAATTTAGACAGGAGTCTGTCTACCTGTAAAGTATTGTGGACTACAAGGTTTTCACGTTTGCCGGCATTTTATATGTGTGGTTTTCTGGGATATTCTGCCGTATATATCTGACCTCTCTGGCAATCTCTGGATCCCATTGCAAGGTCCACCATCAGAGCTGATGTTGATGACGTCAGCCTGATGATGGAACCTGCAATGAGATCCGAAACGTTGACTAGAGAGGTCAGATATTTACGGCAGAATATCGCAGAAAACTACACACAGAAGATATTATGGGCTAGCTCTGTCACACCCTGTATGTTATCAACTATTATTTTCACTAGTCCACGTTAATTTAGATGATTCATGTAATGTTCATAATTTTTTGTGTTTACGTATTATTGTTTGACTCACTGCCATTTTAAATTTTGTTTTTAATGAGACACTAACACCAGAAGCGTGCAGTAAGAACAAGAAGCATGACTTTTTCTAAGCATATATTTTGAAAAAAAAAAATTAAATAAGAGATATATCTCGAAATATTCCTATCACAATAATTAACGTATTATTCATATTTTAATACATCATAATATGCTGCCGGATAAATATTTAATTTCGATTTTTTTTTCACCAAATTAATGTTTACATAAAAGTCATGCTTCTTGTTCTCACTGCACGCCCTGCTGGATGCAAAACACATAAAAACAATACAATAAACAACCGTTTGACTTGACCTGGTCATGATCAAAGAGAACGTATTAAAAACTTTCTGGAAATTGCGTAATGAGACCTATTGAAATATGTACTATTTGTACTTAGGTATAACGAGTATGATAAATGCCTAAAGAAGAAATACTTGTACTGTTGAAGAAGTCTTCATTTCGGATTTGTTTCAACACCGTTGGGTACATGGAGTGCTAATATTTTCAATTCAATTGAAAATTGGGTCCCAATGCAAAACGTCAAACGTGGTATCCATTAAATACTGAAGCGAGACTGGGTATCTACTAAATGCTGATAACAACGATGTCACGCCGTCACGATGTCAACCGGAACCGTAAACTGATACGCACGCACTCCAGGGTCACTCATCCGCGACCGCGTTATCTCTCTAGAGAATTCTACAACATTCTATCTCATGGTGAAAGACTACGTAGATCCGTCTAGAATGTTCCACAGGTTTCTCGTTACCTCTAGAATAAACATTTCGAGGGTGCGACATACGCAGCGTAAAGCAGTGTGATTCGTGTTATTACAACACGCGATATTAGTAACCACAAACACAGTGTGACTACCAGTGAAACCAGTGCAAGTGAAGGAATGAATAAAACGGGGCGAGTAGTTTCTACAAGCGAACATCGAACGGAATTTACGAAAAGTGATCTAAGCAATAGAGGTTTAAACAATGCGAATTAAGGAACAGTTAAAAAAATAATGTGCGAAATATTTGGAAGACATCTAGCGACTATGAAATTACGAATGCTACTACAATTCAACTCGTGTTCAGTGACTTTCCTCGGTAATAAATTAAACTTAATAAATTTCCAGTGTTTTTTTTGTGCCTCGCAAAGCCACGTCCCATGACAATACTACGAAAAAAATAGTCTCTTGTCTTCTATAAAAATCACACATAAATTAAAAAAGTGTGTTTTTATGTGTTGATGTGCACTCACGACTGAAAACAATCCTTCCTTCATTTTACGGCGAAGGTGTTAAATTTTATACTTCTATTTATCGTAGTGGTGGAATTTAAAAATTATTTAGAACTAATAATATAGTCCATATTATTAGTCATCACCGTGTCCACCCAATACACGGAAACTCATAATAACACATTCATAAACTGACACACCATCTAAGCGGGCTGTTGGCGCCTGTTGATATGCAATTCGAACGCATGCATTCCTAAGCCTAACATATATGTCCATCTCTCTTTGTCTGCCCCTTTGTTGCCATATATGAATAATGAAAATATAGCTTTTTATAAGTTGCCATGTCTGTGCATTCTGATTATACATAATTATATTAGTTCTATGATATTTGACCGTATTCTGAAATAAGCAATATCGCTATTTCTGTATCTTGACAGGCATGTATAACATCATGTTGCCGCCAATTTCGATGTTTTGAGTTTGACACGTTTGAAATTGATGAATTAAATCAATCAGAAAGCTTTAAAACGTAAACAAACGTTAAATTATGCACAATTACGAATAATTTAAAACATGTCAAACAAAAGACGTCAAAAAAACGGCGACACAATGTTATACAATAACTGTCAAGATACAGACATTGCAATATTGCTCAGTTCAGAATACGGATGATTGTATAACATTGTAATGCCGCCAATTTTGACATTTCAAGTTTGATAAGTTTGAAATTAATGAATTCAATGAATCTGAAAGCTCTAAAACGTAAACAAACGTTAAGTTATACTATTATGAATAATGAGCTTTTTGATTGAATACATTGATTTCAAACCTGTCAAACTTAAAACCTCAAAATTGGCGGCATTATAATGTTATACAATAACTGTCAAGATACAGAAACAGCGTGTAGTAAAAACAAGAAGCATGGCTTTTATTGTAACATATATTTGGGAAAAAAATTGAAATTAAATATTTATCTGGAAGAATATTATGATATATGAAAATCTGAAAAATATATTAATTATACGCGGAATATTAAGAGATATATCTTTTATTTCGGTATCATTTCAAAATATATGCTTAGGAAAAAGTCATGCTTCGCCCATGAGAAATAGTAATACAACTTGTTAAAAAATATGGCCGAATGTGTGGTGCATGTCATTGGTACGCGAGTCTGTAACTTATTCGTTGTAATATGCAAAACTTTCATGCATATACTGTATGTGTAATGCATATAAGAGTAGCTTGTTGGTCTTGTGGTTAGGACTCTCGCCTCGTGATCTAAAGGTCGCGGGTTCGGACCTCACTCCAGACCAGCGAGTCAATCCTATTTTCATAGCACAAGCGTATAGCTTAGTTTGAAAATTGTATGAATATTGATGTGAATATTCCGTGTTCGCATCTCTATTTAAAAAAAAAAACTGTATTGGAACAATATATTTACAATAAATAAATAAATAAATATTAGCGCTGGAAAGTATGGAGGGGCATTAAGGGTACGCACGCACTACGAGTTTTTCGCCGCGCGGCAAAAAAACCTGCGACGTTTTTGACGTGCGGCGAAAACAGCAGGCGCGCGCACTACGTCACAATGCCGCTTATCAGTTTGAAAATGGATTTAGTACAAATTGCTTGTATTTCCACTCTCATACTTAGATTTCTGTTTAATGTTTCTATCACTATATTCTTTTAACGTAATATCATACAATGGTGGTCTTCTCTCAACTTCCGTAATTAGCATTTCAACATATCGTCGCTGTATATATAATTAAGCCTAAGTGCCGTTTTACTACATTCTGAAATAAACGAATGAAACTGTTTTAAAAAATAATTGCACAGACTAGATTTATAAAAAAAATATTTTAAATAATTACTGGGCAGACTTGCCCGATGAACGGCAATGTTTTTTTAGTATATCTCTATTATTTATATGAAAAATTGACAAATTGATTAATTCATCTGCGAATGTATTAAACGGCACATAGGCTTAATTATGTATACAGTGATGATATCCGGATCAGCAGAATTATTGCTTGTAGCCATTGTTCTTTCACATAAAATATTATATGGTACAGCGAAACAGCGCGTAGTGCGCGCCGTCAAGACTTTAAAAATATGCGTTATTTTGCCGCTGACCGCCGCGCAATACGATTCAAAACCGTTTGATACAACACTGCGGTGCGACATTATGTCGCAGCGTTTTTTCGCCGCGCGGCGAAAAACTCGCAGTGCGCGCGTACCCTTAGGCCTCTACCTAACATGGAAACCGATGCGCCACACTGGATGCGTTGGCGTAGCTTCTACGCCAGTGGTTTTCAGTATTTCTCTCTGAAAAGACTGCGCTAAGGTATGCTTCACTGTGGCCCTATTGTCAATTCCATTCTTTTCATAAAACACGGCCCTCGTTTGGTCACGATCCACGAAAAAGTGGGGGCTAAAAAATGTAGGGATACATTTTTTTGAGAATGTATTTTTTCATTTTTACGGGAATGCTCTCTGGTATTTTGTTGCGCGTAGTCCTGATACGTGTCGATATTTATTTTCTATTCGGAAAAACAACGGCACAAACATATTTATTTATTTATTTAACATCGTCACGTTACCGCGGCGGTGGGAGACAAATGAAACACTAGAAAACAGTTAATGTTTTATTAAATCAATCGAGGGTAAATAATAGAAGTCTCACAGAGACGAAGCTGAATATATGAGAAAAATAAATGGAAGTCTCTTATACGATGGCTCAGAGCTTACAACTGCATGAGCAGGCTTAAGTGATCACTCTACACAATGCAAAGTACTAAACCATCGTAATAAAATCCACATATTATCAAATTTATTCGAAATCAGGAATCATTTTATTGTAACGAGATGCTAAAAAGAATTACGTACTTATACCACTTGTCACAATACTTTCGAAAAATCGAGAAGAGCCTAGCGTGATCTACAATCTCCTAAACACAAGAAAAACCCAGAAAGTACCAAGTATCAGCATTTTTCAGTTATAAATACGACCGCGCGCGGCAATTGTTGTGGTTGTAGTTGAGTCGAGTTTGACAGCGAAAAAAAAGCGAAGTCGGCCGCAGGCCGCGAAGGTCGGGGTGGCCATCCGGAGAAATAACTCGGGCGAGTAATCTAGCTTATCTATAAGTAGTGAAATAAACCGGAGCGATTAATAAAGACAAAATCTGGATGGAATGTTCTAGTGAATGTTAAATAAAGTGTCCCAGCGATAATAAAGCGTTTCTTTACGAGTGATAAATTAGAAATAGTGTTATTAAGAATAGCGTTGAGTTTAATAGAGTTAAGTGACTTTGTACTTTTAATAATAAATTAATCAGTAATTGATAAATCGCTAATTAATTTCCAGCGTTTTCATTCATTCCTCCCGCAGCCACGATACGTGACAATATATTTATATGGTCTCTGCTAGAGACATCTGTTGTTTTTTTCTCATTAACAAGTTAGTATACACAGCTTTCGTAACTGATAATGATATTTTACTTTTAATGTGAAGTTTTATTTTTTATTTTTTTATTTAGCAATATTCCTTTTAATGTATGCATGATATTCTTTTGAATTATTATACATATCAACTAGAATACGCCTGAAAATCAATATTTTCAATTGTTAACACCTGTCATGCACCAGAATACATTTATAAACAATATTTCATATTAAGTATGTTAACAGTTAACAACAAAGTTACCGAATATTGTCCCCAGAGGCAGACGGATGCTTAATTAATTAACGATAAATTATACAAGTCTCACAGAGACGAAGCTAATTTATTTATTTAATCGCTTAAATCACTGGACACAAATTTAATTCGAGCACTGTTCAGCGTAAGTCATGTTTTTATTTGTGTTGCCCCCCTTTTTATCCCGCAAGGGAGTGCTCCCTTCCAGTTCCCTTAGTTGCCCCGGTCTGTTTTGCTCCTCACCCGTGAATCGTACACTGTGTTTTATTTTTTCTTTCTCTCTTTATGTTTTTGCAATCTGTGTTTAATAAAGAAATGAATAGCCGGGACAATGGGGAAAATTTTGGGTGGCATTTTGGCAATTTCGGCTCGATTGTTTTTCACAACGACGGGTCGCACGGGTGCTTTTAGCATAAAAAATGCCAATCAGGCGGCAAATACATTACGAGATTACCGGTTGAATATAACTCGATCACTTGGTCGCCTCACTGTGTTAATCATTCATCGGCAGTTGAACGAATCCAAAAAAATTCTTAAGATTTATTAATTCCAAATTAAATATACGCTTGGAAGATATCAATTATGAATATCTCCTTAGTTATTTACATCTATTAACTTGTTGAGGGCCAAAAAAATTCCAAAGCAACATATAGGCAAAGGCCGGAAATTTTCTGAATTTTTTTTCTGATTTTTCTTTTTACGAAAAAACCATGAAAACATGCGCATATTAAAAAAAAACACACACATTCATATTATTTTATCGTAAGTGTCGAAATGCAATGATTTTTTTATCATTTAAGTAAAAAAATAATCTTTTTTTGAATTTCGATAATGTTGCCAGCGCAACATTTTCTGAAAAATAATAATTATTTTTTATTTGTTTATTAGAGACAACACTACTATTAATAATAATAATCTTCTTCTGTGTGGTATATTTTGTTGCACGGCACGGCACACGACGGAACATCGCACTCATAACACATAAATATGATACACTTTCACACACACACATATTTCAAATAAACGCAACAAAATTGCGTGTATTTTTGTTAATAAATCACTATTAGTATTCAATTGAATCATAAACCAACAAAAACTGACAAATATCGCAAAACATATCGTATATATTTGTATATACGTGTACAAATAAATCGAAAATCGAAAAAAAAAATCGTATTTCCCGCGCACATTGCGCGTGACCTTGACGATGGAATATTTGAATTTCGATTACACAACACGCGATCGGGGCGCCATCTATAACAATTCTATACGATTTTGACGGCAGAAAAACTTCTGTTTTGATTGTTGATTTAAAATATAATCCGTGATGTTTTTGAGTTGAAAATGGAACGGCAGGTCACAACAGGATTTCTCTATTGGGAAAAAATTACGTTTTTCAAATTCGATACGCGGCCGTCGATAAATAATTTATTTTGTGCCTGTCGTATATATGCGACGCAGCCCCTGGGGACAGTCGCGCTCCGTCGCATATATGAGACGCGGCCCCAGGCTCATTAAACTTGTCTGTGAGACGTACTGTGACAGACCTAATATTTCTTTATAGGATCATAAATAGCATGATTGATTGCCCCCAGATTGTTAGTCTGATCGACTTATATGCCCCATTGAGGTCATCAAAAATTCTCCTGCCAGGATTCGAACCTGGCATCTTCTGATCCGCAGTCAGACGTGGTATTCGTTGCGCCACAGGACCCGATAAGCAACGTGGCAAAATTATTGTATACAAATAGAAATCATCATCCAAATGCAGAAACGTACGACATTGGTTGGCGTAATTATACTAAAATGAATGTTCAAAACCAATAATGTAATTAAAATTTCAACAAAAAAAATATTCTCGACCGTAAAAAAAAATTCTCCTGCCAGGATTCGAACCTGGCATCTTCTGATCCGCAGTCAGACGTGGTATTCGTTGCGCCACAGGACCAGATAAGCAACGTGGCAAAATTATTGTATACAAATAGAAATCATCATCCAAATGCAGAAACGACATTGGTTGGCGTAATTATAATATAGATATTATTAGATAAATAGTGTTCAAAACCCCTCCTAAGGTGCGCAAGAAAGGCGTATGTACCTACATAGGACGGTTTTTGTAAAAAAATTTGAAAAAATATAATAATTTAATTATATATACCAACTTTGAAATTTGCGACACTAGAGATGGACTTGTTTTATTTTATATTTAAGAATGTGCCTTAAGAGCACTTAGCACTTATATTAAAGGAAAATGATCTCCTCCAATGTGATTTCCCTGCAAGAGACATGTACTTATGTGTAATATTCAATAATATCATGATATCAATGATTTTAATTATTTTATATTTTATTCTCTTGTTTATAATCTAAAACATTTCTAGCCGTAACCTAATAGGCTGATCTCATATATCACATACTGCACGATATTTTTTTCTACTAATAATTCATATATCTATTTTTCATAATTTTATATTATCACTGTTTTAAATAGATGTTGTACCTATAATATAACATTCCTCACTTAGTTATTTTATATGTTACGATCTTCACCACGATGGACCGCAAAAGAAGTAGTTCATAACTAACAAACTAACTAACTTTTGCTTCTGCTACATTCATACATGTCATCTTCTCATGCGGCTGTTGAGGCTTTTAAAAAGGCCATCCTCCAATACTTGTAGTATCTGATTACGCCAGGTCTTTCGCCCTCTATTCTTGTTGCCTTCAACACTTGCCCTATATATTTTCTTAACCATCCTTTCTTCGCTCATACGTTCTACATGACCATGTCATCTCAGCACCCTCAGCATCTCCCACCATCTCAGCACTCCTTTCATTATTAAGTAGTTCATAACAAATGAAAATATTTTTTGCTCAATTTTAGAATAAAATCGAATCAAACAAAGAACCATCAGCCAAAATGAACAAAGCTAGCGCAAAAGAATCAGAGATTTTCAGTTTTTTCTCTGCTGCACTTGTCTTAGCGGAACAATTGAAGATTTTTTGTAGTCGTACTTCTTGCGAATTTTCTCGTTTCTCTGTTTCAACATCAAAAAAATTGATTCCCTTCCCTATCATACATAATAATTTCGTTGTCTGTCCACCCGTCTACCCGTCTGTCTGACTGTACGTCCGTAACTTCGTATGACGTCCGTAATTTCGTTCGAATTCACAGCTAAAAAAACCTAATTAAAACGCCGGAGATGAGGCTCGAAACCCAGATCAGCAAACCCGAACCGGTCGCTCTGCGCATGTTGCTACCATCACCACTTCGTGGACCGCAAAAAAGATACTATAAATACATAGTACAGCTTAGTAAACACGCGAATCGATGTTTCACAATTTTTTACGGATCACAGCTAGTTGATAATAAAATGTTGCCGATGATACATAGAAAAATGCAATTGTGACATTGCAAGTTTTATAACGTCCTTAAGGTCTCTTACATTTTATTTTATGATATTTTTGCATTGCGTTAATACGATCGCGATGAGAGACGTGGCGTGGGGTGGGTGGGGATGAGAGGTGGGTGAGAGTCGAAGGCTGCACTTAGTTATCGGATATGAGAGCCTTTGAGCAGAAGAAATTGCGACCGGGGGATCCATTACGACGTCTCGGTTCTAGTATTATTACACATCCATGTTGGAATATCAATCGGGAAAAATTTACATACGTCGATTGGAAAGGAATTCTTTCGTACTATGGGCATGTTGCTAGGCGAGAGAGAGAAATAATCTGGAGAAATTGGTGATCGCTGGCAATGTGCCTGGACAACAAATCAGAGGACAAGTCAAACGACAAGTCAAAATTAATAATGTCACATTTAAACCTCTTGTTACTATCTTCGGGGTCCCACAGGGTAGCGTACTAGGCCCGATACTGTTTTTAGTTTATGTAAATGACCTCTGCAACATCTTTACAAATGGTAATGTTACATGTTTTGCAGATGATCCCATCCTTACATAGAACTCGACAAATTGTAACATTTCATCGCCAGAATTCCAGTACTAATAATCTGACAAATGCTGTATTCAGTAGAATATTAAAAACTGATAATGAATTTGGTCATATGGTTAAAGTACCTATTCAATGATAGTCTAGTGAGAATAAAGTTTATACTTAAAGAGACAATATTATTTCGTTACTAACTGCTGTTAACATATACATGTAATAATGTGTAATTTAGATATATTTTTATACACATCACTGCTCCGTATTTTATATTTTAAATTTATATTTTTAATTTTAATTTTTACACTAATATATTAATGCTTATATTATGTTTTAAATTTATATTTTTAATTTTTATTTTTAATTTTTATACTCATATTTTAATGCTTATACCTGATACTTTCACTGCTTATACCTTTTATTGCTTTTTATACATGTACTTTATATTCATATATTTTAAATTTTACTGCTTATTTCCAATATTGTTTAATGTATATACTTTTTGATTTTATGTGTTATTTTTTTATGTAAAAGCCTGTAATGTGCGTAAAAAAGTAAATAAATAAATGATGCTGTTCTACAACACCAAGCTGATTAATGGCCACCTGCATTTGAAAAAGCTCAAACATGTATAAATTCTGAAAAACTTAGCTTAACAATAACATTCTAACACTTTACATAAAAACAACAAAGATCTTACTTCTAGTACCAAAGATAATACCCAACCTTCCAATGAATTTAACATTGTAGTACGTTCCAATCCCCACGACGATAAAAACCAGTACTTCTATATTAATTGTTCCGATAAAATAAAATACTAGAGAAAATACTGAAGAATTATCATTGATGCTAATCTTAAATGGATGACCATATAGAATTCACTGCCAATAAAATTAAAAAACAATGTACTTTTTCATAAATATAAGAAATTTCCTCGAGATAACATTTAAAAACAGCGTACTATGCTTTCTGTCAGTCAATCATTGAACACGGAGTAATTGCACGGGGAGGAGCGACGATGACCTTAATTGACCCTTTTATTGTGGCTCAGAAAACGATTTTAAAAATAATCATAAAAATACCAATCACTATAAAACAGACGAAATATTTAACAAATTAGAGTTTTCGATATGAGACAAATCTAGGCCGAAACTGTCTTAGCTTACATATGCAATCACAAAAAATCATACTTCAAATAAATTTAAATCACAATTCCTGTACGCAGAAAAATCACACTTCAAATAAATTTAAATCACAATTCCTGTACGCAGAAAAATCACACTTCAAATAAATTTAAATCAAAATTCCTGTACAAAGATTCAATTCAAGTCCTAAGAGCGCGAAACGCTTTTGGACAAAGAAATTTTAGATACTTAGGCCCTTAACTACGCATAAATACAATGGTGGAAAATTTTTCAAAATTTAAGTATCCACAAAATGTAAAATCAATGATTAAATTTTGGATAAGAGAGATGGGTCGATACTTTAGATTTTTTAGTGAAAAATACGTCTTTAAATAGTTCAATGATATATTAAAATTAACCTCCCTCATAAGCAACAGATAGGCCAAGAGATTAAAATAATATTCGAGTATAGACCCCCTTTCCATATAAGAAAGACAATCTAATTAGTATGTGTAAGCCGTGCGTACGAGGCACAAAGTTCCGTTGTGTTAGTGTTTACGGGTATGAACAACAACACAACAAAACGATGTGCCTCGTATCACGGCTTACACATACTAATTCGATTGTCTTTCTTATATGGAAAGAGGTTAGGTACATAAAATTCGAGTGCACTGAAAGTTCGACGAAATAAAAACTGGATTGTACGGTACCAAAATGTTAAAAATGTTGTGTATATTTGACTTAAACTTTGAAAGAGGAAATAATACGAAATCAGACCGAGTTCTGCGGAAGTGGTGTCACCGAGAAAGAATGAGAATTTTATAAAGGAGCTCATACACGTAGAAACTTTTGTCTGGGTTCCGGTCGAATTCTAAAGTAAAAATACAATTGTAAAGCTAATATATTTATTTGAGGGTCATGAATTGAATTTTATTCGAAGAAAAAATGAGAAAATAAAAGAAACCAAAATTATGTATCGACTATCATACACATACTGTCAACCAGGCAGAATTGTGTTTGTACATGACAGCATGAATTTAACGCAAATGTACTTTTTGGAAAAATGGCTAAATAAAGTATTTTTCTGAAAGAAAATTATGATATTATTACGACTCGCACATATTGTATTTCGATTTATTTCGAAGAAATTCTAGTTAAGTACAGCTTACTACGAAGTACTGACAGCACCCTTGTTGTATCGACAGGGGCGGGCTGGAGTTGCGAGCCACGTTAAACGAATAAATATTTAATGTCCTCAGATCAAATTAGTGTCATTTCGTGGGTTGATGTTTTAAAAGATTCGTAAGACCTATTTTCCGTCTTTAATTTCTCGTAAAATACGTCATTTTTTGCGGGTGGATGTAATTATTTATAGTACCATGATGAACATGGACACAGGGCGACATCTGGTGTTAAGTGATGCTGGTCAGCGGACGAGGATTCAGACATAGTCAGGACGACCACCAGGAAGCATTTACCTCCATTTAACTCGTTGTTGTGCGAGTTTACAAGCTTAAGATTTTAAAATCAAGTAATTTATTTTTACCGAAACTTAGTGCAATAAACAACAAGCCTGTTGTAAGTGGCTGATATGTTAACCGACCTATGAAGCCTGTGGAAGTTGCTTACGAAAGTAAACGGCTCGATAGCTAATGGTAAATACCCCATGGTAAAAATAATTGCCGATGTTTGATATACAGTCGACACTCTCTATAACGAAATCCAAGGGATTGAGAAAATTATTTCGTTATCTATAGATATATTAATTTTTATCAGTTGAAATGTATTCTAATTTATTTCTGAAACCTATTTACATTAATGCATTCAGCGGTCGCCAAACTTTACTTTAGAACCTCAACGATCACTAAATTCATAATTCTAAATATCGCGGACCACTAACAGGATTTTTTTAGTAATAAATATATTTGGAAAAATTTTCTCGCGGACCACCATTTTGACGACCGCTGCATTAAACCATTTAAACTATCATCTTGGTTTGGATTGATATACAGTCATCACTGTAACGAAATCCAGTGGAGTGAGGAATTTAATTTCTTAAAGAAAACGATCGCCATAAAGAGAGGAACTAAATTAATTTGTATCCGTTTAAACATCCGTATAAGTATCCGATGAAGATACCTGTACAATTATTTGATATGTTCAATTTATTTTGGTTGATGGTGAATGTTTTGCGGTTGCACCCTATGTGCATATTCCCACAGTGAACTGACTTTGTGATTGAGTTTGGTCTCTTTTGACTGCTTATTATATATTATTGTTTACTTGACTGCTTATTCTATATTATTGTTTACTTGACTACTTATTCTATATATTGTATTATTAATTAAGATTTGATATATTAGATTTTCTTTTCTTTCTTTCTCATTGTTATATAATTAGATTACACTACCTACCTATACCTATGATTGTAAGTGGTTATCCCTCACCACACAAGAATCGTAACTCTTTTTGGTGAGGTATATACACACAAAAAAATATCGATTTGTAAACATGGTTTAATTAAATAAATTTAAAAAAAATGTACTTTTATTTAACTCAATTTATTAACCGCCTGTACTGTCATCCGGTTTAAATTCTTCTCTTTCTTAAAGAATTTATTAAGTAACTTGATCGCGGCTAAAGCTTGCTGGATGCTGGGTTAGTCGGGTTCTTCTGCGTAATCCTCCCTCACTTCTGGAGTTCTCGTGTTCCACTTTATTAGATACTGGCTGTGCCCGCAGCTTCGCCCGCCTGGAATTCACTTTGGGACTACAAGAGTATCAGTGAAAATCAATATAATCTAAACAACTCGTCCAAATAATGTCGTGTAAAAGGCAATTTTTAATCTGCATAAAATTTTCCTGACGATAAGTAAATTTATTTTGTTAGGAAGTTAACATTACCTACTTAAATTACCCCCGACAGATTAAAATTAATTTAAAATATATATTTTATCAATTTGTGAATAAACCTTAACACTTTTTCAGTTGACTGAGCAACATTGTAGATTGACAATTTTAAAAATATTGATTATTTAATTTTTACATATCTAGTTTTATATTAGTATTTCACCTACATATTTCGGAAATACTTTTCCATAGTCAGGGTGTTTGTTATATGTATGTCAAAATATGAAAATTAATTATGTATTTTGTTTTTCTAAATTATTTGAAAATTTATTTAAAAAATATTATAACTGAAATTCTTGATTACTCGCAATTATTGGAAAATTTTTAGAATTGGGCTAGTAGTCAAATTCAATTGATTATTAATAATATTTTGTTTACTATTACATGCTTTACTAATTTCTAATGATTCTAAATTATTCAATTAATTAAATGATAAAAAAAAACTTAAATAATAATTTAACTAACCAATTTTTATACAATTCACGAATAAATATAAATAACAACAACTGAAGAAGAATTTTATATATTAATACATTTTCCAATCAAATTTCAAAATATCTACCAAAAAATATTAGACCTGCATTTTATACAAATTGTAATATAGGGAAACTACTCATAAATGCAAAAGATAAAGATAATATAATTAACAATTCGGGTGTTTATAAACTGTCGTGTAAAGATTGTACAGCGTTTTATATTGGAAAAACCGGTCGAAATTTCAATGTAAGAGTTAAAGAACATTTAATATGTCTGAATAATCATGGTTTTTCTGAATTTGAATTTGAAAAAAATCGTAATTGAAAAATACTTAAGTGCTTTTTTACTCCCTTTCTTTTAACTCGTAGCGTTTGCTTGCTTGTCTGTCGAAAAAACTTAAGATCGCTTTCAAGCCTTTTCCCGTGATCCAATCGAGCTGAAACTTTGCAGGCAGACTCGTGGCGACGATAAAAATGTTCTCACAAATTTTCGTTAAAAAAATAATAATTATAGTATAATTTTGGATTTTTCGAAATTTTTTATTACTCCCTTTCGTAGCGTCGCCCGACTCAAGCCCATCACTCCCCTGTCACCTGCCAGCCTCTTCATTTCTTGGTAGGTGCTACAGCGCACATCTCCGATAACCTGGTCTATGTAGCTTGATCTCGAGCGGCCTCTACGATTATCGCTTTTAATATTTCCCTCAGCGATGGTAAAAAGCAGGCCTGGGTGCCTTACGTTATGGTCTATCCAATTCGCTCGTTGTTGGGCGATTCTGTTCAGGAGCCGCCTCTTTTCGCCCACCCTGCTCAACACCTCGTCGTTTCGGATATGTTCCGACCAATGGATCCTCGCCAGGCGTCTGTAGCACCATATCACGAAGGCCGCTAGCTTCCCGGACATGCTCTGGCTGATGGTCCATGTTTCGCTGCCATACAATAGCACGTAGATAAAAAAATAAAAAAAACGAGCGAGCCTTATATATCGCATATGATGTGTAAAAGAAAATGTATGTGCATTGATTTATTATTGAATTTTGCTGGAATAGGTAGGTACCGTATATCTACATACGCATTTTTATTTAGAAATGCGTTTGGTCAATTATATGTTTTTATTTATTTTCATACATGACGGTAGTGTGCCGCTATACATATTGTATGAAAACTGAATAAATATTTAAAAATAGTCACATAAATGACATAAAAATTGAGAATGTAAATCATTAAGGGTAGTTATTGTTTACATTAATGTAAAAAAAATAAATAGGTATTTGTTGGATGGTTTAGAAGATATAAGTCAAAAATATCAAAGTTACAACATCCACACGCTTGACACCAGACGCGCAATATATATACAAGATTAGAAGCGTTGAATTTCGGAAGTGCGCATCTTCGCTGTGATGGCACTTGCTCGACATTAATTTATTATGAAGGAAAAATTTTTTTCATCGCGCGCACTTCCCCGGCGTCTTATTTCCTGTTACGCATTTCCGTTCTTTTTCACGAAATCGCTGCCACAGATTGCGGGAAAGCGAGAGGAAAGATGTTACACATCAAAAATATTTATACTTTTTTATGTAAGATAGCTTGCAGATATTAGTCGACTGTAAAATGTTTACGAACAAACAATTGACTGCACATTGAACAAGGATATTGGATTTTCTGCAATCTACGCAGTCATTGGTCCGCCAGCCGTGCGGCCGAGCGGCAGGGGGAAGGGGGGCGGGATGCAGGCGCCGCGGGGGAGGGGGGAGGCAGACGGCAGCCAATGAGTCGAGGGATTAGGTCAGTCGAGAGAGGGAGAGAGAGAGAGAGAGAGAGAGAAAAACTAGATATGTAGGAAAAGATTATGCCAGAGCTTATTTCGTCTTTGGAAGACGATGCTATTTATTTGGGAAACACGTATGGAAGTCTTAATAGGGTGGCTAACGACCTGTACTGGCTGGTCAATCGATCACCGATTTACACGATGCAACGTTCACCGATTCCACCCTAAGAACAACCACACATTATCAAAATTTTGATAGTTGTAAATATATGTTACCAATTTGACTTATTTCAAATAATTGATGCAACTATGCTATCGCTGTCTATGGTTGAAACCAATAACCAATTAAAAAAATAAAAATCGTTAATGATTATGAACCATAAAATAATATCTCGTCGTAATCCTGTGATTGCTGGCTCGAGCTCCAATCCAGAAAACCTGTGTACTTTCATAGACCAAGCTTAGCTTTTAAGTTAAGTATATTAAAAATAGCAGTATTATGGATGTGGTATGTATCTCTATTTAAAATAATACAAATCGACAGACGTCACCGGAATGTACAATGACCGATAAAAAAAACTGATTTTGTAAAATTGATGAATGATTGTTGTATCGTTATCCGGAATACGTCTCTCTACCGAATTTCAGAGCGATTGTTTGCAAGTTAGTGCGTCAAATATTTATAGCAGGATTTCTAACTGACAGGCGAATGAAGCTAAATAAAAGAGCGTAAATATATACATTACAAATTATACAAAAGATACGTTACAAAAATATTTAAAAATAAATACCCAGTGCCAATAGGATCCGAAATTTGATCGCCCGATTTGAGAATCTGGGATAAGTGGAAGATTGTCGAGGAAAGTGTAGATACCGTACTTCGCTTGGAGCCAGAATAATTTCAGTTATTGAATATTTCGCTAGGCTACCTCTTTCACCCTCCCAAACTCTTTTTAGCGGAGTCATTTAAAATACAGGGTGTTCGCTAGCTAATTAGGCATGACGGTTTCAGTTCAACAGCTGAATGATGATGATGATCATGATCAATGACTGAAACATTGCGCCTAGTAATTCAAAATATATTAAAAGAAACATAACCTTGACGATGGGAATGAAAACGGTGTATGAAGGATACATTCTTCACAATTAATTAAAAAATGTGCCAACGAAAATGTATAAAAGAAAACATCTCTCAAATAAATATTTCAAAATTAAAAATATGTTTGCGTCTACCTACATACATATTTTTAATTTTGAAGTATTTATTTGAGATATGTTATCTTTTAACCGTTTTTGTTAGCGCATTTTTTTATGTATGTAGGTACCTACATACATCTTCTGTGTATAGTTTTCTGGGATATTCTGCCTTGTATATGTGACCTCTCTGGCCGACGTTGCGGATCCCGTTACAGGGTTCATCATCGGGGCTGATGTGAAAACTATACACAGAAGATTCCGAACGGCCGTGAAAACCTGGGAACATTTTTTACCTACGTACATATTTTTAATTTCAAATATTTATTTGAGATATGTTTTCTTTCAAACTTTTCTCTTGGTACATTTTTCAATGTGCATACGCATAGTTATCAGAAATTTTTTGCGAAGTTTTGATTATTGATTTTGACGTTAAATTGACATTTGTCGTAATATAATGCTGTATTATGATTAGTAAATAAAAGTGTACATCGAAATATTTCACAAATATATCACTTTGAACCACTTCTGGAAAGGGTGGAAGGCTGTCATTTCGAGATCTTAACAATCATTTCGAGATTTCAATAATAATTTCGAGATATCAACAATCATTTCGAGATCTCAACAATCATTTTGAGATTACAACGATCATTTCGAGATTTCGACAATCATTTCGATATTTCAACAATTATTTCGAGACTTCAACAATCATTTCGAGATCTCGACAATCATTTCGAGATCTCAACAATCATTTCGGCGAAGGAACGATCAGCGGAAGGGCATGCCGAGAGTGTTTTTTTCGCTTCAGAGCTGGCGACACGAATCAGGAAAGGTTCGATCTTCGGGTTTTGTTGATCAGGCCCTTCAGGCGGTTGTGCAAAAGGACGAAAGTTGCATCACGAGGACTCTGGCTGACAAATTCAACATCGATCACTCCGCGATTGTTCGTCATCTCAGAAAAAATCTGCAAGGTGTGGAAATCGACGACATGGGTCCCCATAAGCTCTCGACAACAGTATAATTTAAACAACGGAAGATAATCAAGCATTAACCTAATACTAACGAAAGTGTTCTGCACATTGTAAATACAGATCTGTAGTTGGGACCAAACAGACTGACGACTGAGGTTGTAAAACATTTTAATGAGAAGTTCGAGGGAGCTCTCGCTCGCTAGTGATGGGTAGAATATTTTTATCGACACATCGACATTTTTCAATATATTTTTTACCATTTTTTACCCCTTTCACAATAATATGTCTAACAATAATGTGTCCAACAGGTACCACTATCCAGTAACATGCACAGCATAAAAATGTGACAGTGCAAAGTAATACTGTAAAAAATAACAAAAATAGTCTGAAAAAGATATCTATTTTGAAAAGTATTCTTAATAGGCACGCATAAAAAATTGGAAAATAAATAAATATTAAAAACTATTAGTGATCCAATTCTTAAAAGCTGGATAATATAAAAAAAATACGTACGGTAGCCGGCAAACATCTTGAAATTTTACGGCGTAGTGGGGGGAAGTTCGCGCGTGTACCATTCCACCAAGGAGACCCAAATTTCGTCTTCTGCGCATTCCCCCACTACGCCAAAGAATTTCAAGAAGTTTTCCGGCAACTGTACAATAACTATAGTATATTTATACACAACTATATATCGTCACCGCCATCATCATCATCATCATCATCATCATCATCTATGTCGCTGTCGTCATCCTATAAATTTATAATCAATGACAGTGATCGATCTAGTAAAATAGCCTCTGGCAGTTTTTCGGTGTGTTTTACGCACTTGACTAAAATTTCGCGAGTGCTTATGCAGGTAGCTAATTGTCAACAGTGCGTTCACAGCGATGCGCATCCCTACTGATACTATGATTTAAGCCATGTATTCACTAGGGGACAAATCGCGAAACATTCCGCTCGGCATGTCGCATCAACATCTACGCTCATGTTTCGGGGACAATGACGCGGTCATTTGACGTGTACACACCGGGACTCGCATATCTTGTCGCGGAAATGTCACCCGATGATTTTACGATGACAGCTGCGGTATCTCATTTGGCGAAAACGGGGTTCCGCGCAATTCGAAATGTTTTTTGGGTCGCAATTTCAAATTAACGAGGTTTTACTGTAGTAAATTGAATATTATTAAAAACAAAGTCCTTTTTGCAAATAATTATTGTTTTCCAGACGTCGCGGAAATATATCGCCCTATGAGATTATGATGACAGCCGCGTATCTGTTTATGTTAATAAGTTTATCGAAAAGTAAGAGGAGAAAAAAGAGGAGAATGCGAAATTATTAACTGCAAAGAGGAAGAAGGACGGACATTCTATGCGATCTTCGATCGATACAGCTCGATGAGTTCAAGAACGATTTCGTTTCCCCGCATTGTCATCTTGACAGATGCAGCGCATGCGTATTCACTTGTAAACATAGCACGTGGTACTGACGCTCCGCGGAATGTTGCAGTGAGCTCGCTTGGGTACCGTGCGCATGGCAAAGTTGCCACGGCACGTAGAAATGCCGCGCTATGTTGTGCGCGACGTCGCGGAACAGTGCACGACGTTGCAACGTCACGTAGACTCTATGCCGCGCTTGCTGTTGAGGGACAATTTGTCCCCTAGTGAATACATGGCTTTATGGTCAGTCAGTCCTCAGTTTGTTTGTTCCCGACTATTGTCTCTTTTCTATGGTCCCGACTCAAGTTCAACTTCTTTCTGGTAAATTCCTGCCTAAATATGACACGAAAATGTTATACCTAACGTCAAAGTTCCAATGTCAGTAGTCAATTCCAATCTAATAGGTGATAAGCGACTTCAAAATTTGCATTTTACTTTCAATTATTATTCTGGTTCAAATTTCTGTAACGTTTTAATCATTTTCTTTCTTTAAAAGAAATGTATTTTTTATATTCTAACTATTTTTTTTCAATATTTATTTTCTTTGTTTATCACATATATACATAAATTTATATGCTATACTACACAGCCGTTTTACGGTATGATTGCCCTTAATATCTTTTAATAAATAATTTTTTCAACATTATTTAAAAATTTTTTTTTTTTCATGAATATTACAGAGTTTAGAGTAAGAGTTTTTTTAAATGAATATTACGTTAATAATTACATATTATAGCTTCTTTGATCTTCTGGTTTGTGTCTTCTGGGGTATAATGCCGTGTTTTTACGACCTTTCCGGCTGACGTTTCGGATCCCATTGCAGGGTCCATCATCAGGGCTGATGTTGGATCATTATTATAAGTGGAGATATTTAGCATATAATTTAAATATAGCACGATTGATAAATAAAGAAACCGTACATAAGTCTACGTGGTTCAAAGGACATACAAAATAGAAGTTTTAAAATAACTTTGGTGGCTTCATTGATTATTCTGTTTCATTTGAATTTGACGTTTGAACTTCAGCAAGAAAAAGAATTCCTCTTTAACTAGAAGGGAACTGAAAAAATGCGGTAATTACGGAAATCCTCCCTAAAAATAAGAAGAAAAGAAAGGAAAGGGAAATATATAACAACGCGTCAAACGAAATATCAGGAAGCTCGAGGGAAAAGTAGACTTTGGAGCCAATTATTTCTCCCACCCGTCCACTGTAGCAAGATGGAATGTATAAATCTGTACTTTGATGAAGAAAATAATAAACAAAGGAAAGTTTAAAAAAAATATTAATAAATAAGTCTCTACGAGTAAATCGGACGTATTTCTGCACAGGATTCAACTCACAAAATTATAAAAATGAGTTATATATATATATATATAAACCAAAGTGAAGAAAAAATGGTTCTTTATATTCGTCGATAAATATCACTGCTGTACGGCATTTTAGAACGAAATATTTACGTTCTTAATATTACCAACCTCTACTGAGATTCGTGGCTTGGAAAATAAAACTGACATTAGTAATATAGCAATGATTGACAGTAAAGTAATAACTTTACTTTACTTTAATAAAAGACGATTTGGATGGATTTTGAGGATTTACTGATAGAAAAAATGATGTTTTATACAGCATAAATGATAATGTTGAATTATGATTATTATTTAAAGCGACAATTATATGAAAAAGCACTGTTTTAACTGTACTAAGTTCATTATTAATTTTGAAAAGGAGTTTTTTTTTTAAAACATTGTTTTCAATTATTAGAATATAATCAATAAATTTTAAGAAATTAAAAACTAACTTGTTTTCTCCTCACGAAAACACTTAAATATTATTTTTTATTGTAAAGTTTTCGACGCTCACTGCGTCATCTTTAGTAATAAAAATAATGTTTTATTACTGAAGATGACGCAGTAGGCGTCGAAAACGTTATCATAATAATTTTTTTTTAATTAAAGTGTTATAGTGAGAAGAAAACAACGTTGATATTTTTTAATTTCTTAAAATCTATTACAATGAACTTCCATAAAGTTGGTCACGATAATTTCTAAACAATATAATCAAAATATCATCTGTCCCACCCCCCGCGATATAATTATAAAGAATCAATCCACAATATTGTAGGTATGTTATTTAAAAGATCCATGGCCTATTTTGCTGATAGCTATTATTTCTCTATTTCAGCAAAAAATTTAAGTGATACTTTTATACAACACATATTGTATGGACGAATAGAGTGCATTTGGATAATCTAGTAACAAAATTTATAAATTAATCTTAAAAAAATAAAATCCGAATTATCTTAGAACGGTCCCCATGTGGGCTGGATTTGGTTTGCAGAAATACGTTCATTTGAAGGACCAAATTACAATCAAAAGATTTTCGCTGTCATTCAAAATTTTCTGTGTAGGGTAAAGAATTAAAAATAATCTGACTACAGTAATCGATAGGGCTGAGTCGAAGAAGTAAATTTGAAATATATTAAACAATATTAATACTGTGGCCATGTTGGAAGATTGCCAGATGACAGGATACTTAAGATTATGCCCAGCGGAAACGACTTAGAGGTGTAACAAAAAAGAAACGAGTGTATGGAAGAGAACTGGAGCAGAATTTGAAGTTCCGCGAACTGAATAAAGACAGAAAGGAATATAAGTCATGGAGAGCAGTTGAAGAACAAGATATATTGAAGATATAAGAAAAAAAATATATATACAAAAGAAAGAAGAATATCGATAAACCCTACTTAGCGCAGTTTCATTATATCGCGTTTTTAAATTTCACTGGTGCCGCACTAAAATACGATATTGAAGGCATTACTTCTTAGGGTGATACTTCCCCAAGTATATGACAAAGTCGATATTTCGACCGTGATATGAAGCGTGGTGGTTTATGCAGGAGTAAAATAATGCGATCGGTATATTATATAACACAAATTTATATAATATTTATATAACACTGTGGGAGGAATTTGTGAAAACGCTGGAATTTAATAAAGGATTTATTAATTACTGATTAACTATTTATTTGATGTACAAAGTCACTTAACACTTATTAAATTTAACGCTATTCTTTAAATTAAACTGTTTCGTAATTTATCACTCGTAAATAGACACTTTATTATCGCGTTATTCAATATTCACTAGAACATTCCATCCAATTTTCGCACGTATTATTCGCTTCGGTTTATTTCGCTATTTTACAGATTGTTCGCTGTCGAATTATCGCTCGGTTGGTCACCCTGGCCTCCGCGATGGTTTGTAAAGTGCGCTGAAACAACAACTACTTTACTCGCGAACGCGTCTTATTTATATCTGGCCAATGGTGGTACCGAACCTTCTAGGCGTTCCCGGTGTTTATGAGACGTTTCTCGTGGCTTCTAGATTCTTGTAGAATGTTTCAGATGCTTTCCGAAAGCCGTAGAACATTGTAGACCGTTCTCGATTCTTCGATAGTGTTTGACCACTTCAAACAACTGTGACTTGACGGGAGCGCGTGATTCTTTTCAGCCTCGTTACAATATTTTCTTATCTTGTGATCGTTACATTAAGTAACTAGTCAGAGTTCTTTAGAGTAAGTCAGGATCCTAATAATGTTGGTTATTTTTCTCCCATCACAAGAATGTGTCGTACGTATAATATGTACTGTGGTTACATTGATGCTGATATTATTGCAGAAATCCTCATTCATCATATCAGCATTCAAAAAGTCACTCCTACATAACATCCATTTTCTTGACAATAAATAACACGAACCCAATGAACACATATAATAATTTTTTTTTTATTATTCTTAAGAAAATATATGAGGCGAGTGTTGAAGGCAACAGGAATAGAGGGCATCCGCAAAAGACCTGGCAAGATCAGATACTACAAGTATTTGATGATAGCCCTGTCAAAAGCCTCAACAACCGTAGAACTTGTACGAGAAGATGTACGAATGTGGCCGAAGCAAAAGAGGTATGCAAGGATAGAAGAATGTGGCGTTCAATCCTCTCTGCCTACCCCTGCGGGGAAACATTATGACACTACATTGATACTTCAAATTTTGTGAAGTATTCGATTCGAAGTATGGTAAGTCGGTGTAGATAAATGAAGAAATTTCTGGAAACCGAAAAACAACCCCCCCCAAGGAATAGAAAAATTTTGGAACTGAACGACAAAATGTATGGAATTTTGGAATTGATCGATGAAAACTCTGGAAACTGAAACTACCATGGTTTTGAAAATTTTGTAGTAGCACACTTTTCAAGAAGCACTTCTTTTAGCTCACTGTACTACAATTAGTTCACTTTATACTACAAATGTAGTTTACATTTAGTCAAACTGGTGAGTGTGCGTGTGCTGTAGTCTTCATTTTGAAATGTAGTTTCCCCTTCGCTAATATGTGCTTGTTGTCAGAGCAGACCGAAGACACTTGCAATCGTGATAGGGAGCTGAGTTTTAAATAATAATGTCTTATGTTTTTATGTATTTCACATCCAGTATTCTGTTTTTGTCTTATTAAAATTAAAATAAAATAAAAAACTGCCAAATTCACCACTGAATACGAACATGGAATGTTAAAAAACTTAGTAAAATGCTTTGTTTGGAAATTAAAAATGGTTTAAGAGTAGAAGCCGGTAGCCATTTTGTGATTGTTTGCGGAGATGAAGCCGTGAAAAGTGAAAAATATTAAAAAAAACCAAATGGAAAAATTAAATCATTGACGAAGATTTTGAAGATGTATTTTTTTAATAATCATACATTTATTATGTTTTTAAGTTGATTAAAAAACTTTGAGAGCCTTTTTTATTTAAAATGGGATGCGATCACGGTATACGTGTCACATCAATATTCTTACTATTTTCAAACTACGCTAAACGATTGTGCTACGAAAATAGGACTAACTTGCTGGTGAGAGTGAGGTTCGAACCCGCGAACTTTGGATCACAAGGCGAGAGTCTTAACCACAAGACCAATGAGCTACTCAAATTGTTATTATAATAAACTTGGAATTATAATAAAATTGTTATTATAATTCCTCTACCCAGGCGGACTTTCAATTAACGTGGATTGTTTGGGAACGCATTCATTTAACGCCATGTCATTTGTCGACAAAATTAAATAATTTAGTTTCTAAAATAAACATTGTTTTAATTTTTTATACATATTTATAGTTTTATGATGACCGGCCATAAACGCGTGAAAAATCACGCGCGCTTATTGGCGTGTCACATTCGGGCGTTAGCGGCTAGTTATCATCAATGTTGTTGTTGTAATTCCACTCTAAATCCAGCAAGTTACGGATAGACATACGGACATTCGAAATGAGGATACTTGATTTTATCATTAAAAATCCGTATAACCGAGATTTAAAAATTGAATTTTGATAAATGCTGTTTTGAGTATGACGCCATTACTTTACCTAGTGATGCGTTTAAATCAATCGAGCCTTTTATACAGGACTCAAATATGCATCATTATAAAAGGTTTTATAACTTTATTTTTTCATATAAACACAAAATTAAATAATCCTATTACCTAAATTGAAAAAACTTATCGCAAGTATTTTCTACATAAATTACACTGTGAGAGAGTCAATATTCTTATTCCGTCGCAATTCCGTCGGCATACTAAATTTTTATGAAGCACATCAAACTTATTATTAATATCTAATGTAGACTTAATAACTAATTGGCCAATCGAGAAAAAGTACAAAAAAGTTCAAGTATTATCCCCCCCCAGCTACCATATTGATTTTATTTCAAATAGGGAGACTTAAGGGTCCACAAAATAAAATGAAGAGAGTACTCATACTAGCACGTATTTTTATACTTTTATTTGAATTGACATTACTGTGTTGTTTATCGGATCTGCAATGTTGTTGTGTTGGCAAGAGAAGAGAAGTTTGATGATGGTGGTTTAATGATATCCAATCCAGCCCAATCATGAAACTATGGACCGGGATGGGCCACGACCAGCTAAAAGTCGATGTCGAAGCCATCGAAGTCGCTGGACTTTTAAAATCCTTTGTATTAACTTCATCGCCGATCTTGATTGTGGAAATTTTTTTAAATGAAAATTAACACACTTTCCGTCACCCAATCGAGCTGGAATTTTGCACATCGACTTGATGTCGATGACAGTATATTCTTACATGGGGTCACATATACACAAACAAAAAAACAAAAAAAAAGTCCCCGTTGAACTCAAGGCCAATAGGGCGAAGGAGCTTAGGAAGGCCAAAATTAAGATGGAGTGACAACGTCCTCAAAGGCATATCTGCCTTAAAGCTTCGGAATTGGAGAGAGCTGGCACTAGACCGAGATGAGTGGAGGAAAATTATTGAGGAGGCCAAGACCCACCAAGGGTTGTAGTGCCAAGAATAATGATGACGATGATACACAAACAAACACACAACACACACACAAAATTGGAGGAGCGTGTACTCAGGTACGCGCAGTAGAAGTTATACTTCTTTGGCGTGATTGTGATAATTGATATACATATTTGTTAAAAATGTATATTAATACAAAAATACGATGTCTAGGAAGACGATGAATATAATATATAACATTTTAAATAATTATTATTTATATTTGTTTTTGAAGTAGTAAAAATGTAACTATTGATTTTCGACCTAAATCAGCTTTGAATTTAAGCCGATGTTACTTTTTGAGGAGTGGTTCGGTTTAGTATGTTTTAACAACGCCGAAAATTAATCGGGCGGCAGCATTAAAAACCATCTGCAGTCTACGAAACTAATGTTTTTTGGCTGCGCAAATGGCATCACAAATGCATGTATTAATGTTTCATGTAAATATAATAAAATGCATGAATTCCATACAACGTGCTCGGAAACAAGAATGTACATGAAAGGTTTTTACGCGCGATCGCCAATTTTTCCCAAGTCCGTATTTTTGGACATTCGCCCTTAAAGCTTTCAAATGGAAGAAATTAGGTAACAAAATAGTAGTGGAATATAAATACATTATAATTAAAATATGTTCGAAAAAATTAAAGATAAGATAAAAATGAAGGTCACAGGTACCTAACCAAACGAGTTCAAAAATGTAATCTTATGCAATCTATGTTTATGAACTGTTTAAAAAATTAGAGAAAGAAGAATTAACATGAAATGGGGCATGATATCTAGTGCCATGACGACAGAGTACACGATAATTAATCATGTTCACCAAACTAGGGCAATCCACAAGCCCCTTTATTACATTAAATAAACATAGAATATTACAAAATTTTTGACGCTGCTATATGTTTGTTAAATTAAGTAATTGCATTAAATAATTGTAGTCAAGGTTACCAAATAGAATAATGTAATTTAAAGTTTATGAAGCCATTAAAAATATGCATTTTTTCAATGCTGTAGGAATGACATGGCAGCTTCGAGGGATCCAGTATTTCGGATCGGGGCAAACGAGTGGATAAGTAATAGACTAAGAGCCAGTAACCGCCAGACTTACGTTATAGTGTCAAACCTGAAATATTTTCTGTAGATCTACACTATAGTAGGTAAGAAGGTTTGGATATTATGACATTTGAGTTCACAGTATTTTGGCAGATAACACGTAATATAAATACAAAGAAACGAGTAAGTAAAACGTAAAAATTACAAACCTGATCTTTTAATATGTATATTTAACGGGATAGTACTACACTTTATTATTCTGTGACAATACTATACACTCATATTATTCATTGCCGGATGCTGTGAAGTTTATAAATAATCATGTCCTTACGTTATAGTATAGTACATTATAGTAACAAATCTAAATTTTACTAACTCAATTCGGGCAATTATTTAGCAATATTACATGACAACTTATATTATAACGTTTTACTTGCAGATTATTTTGTACCTATATTAACCGTTATCTGCCAAAATCCCCGAACTCATGTGTCATAATATCGAAACCAACTATTTATTTTATTTACTTATTAATTTTAGGAAAAAATAATAGCAAATCTTAAATTAACATATAAATTATGCCAATTATAAAATTTCCAGGATTTAATTATTTGACATAATGAAAATTTATAGTTTCATTATATATTGTAAGAGGGGGAGGCGGAGTGGGATGTAGGATTAGGATAAAGGAAAATATAAATTATGTCAACTAGTTAGGTGCGGTTGTGAAGTTAATTTTCGTTTAATGTCCCGAATAGTCGAGTTAAAAATATCTATGCGGTTGCAATTTACGTTAAATGAATTTGTGGATCTATAGATGAATGAGTTGGTCTCGCAAAGAGGGAGATGAAAAGTAAGTGACTGTCTGCTGTTACAATTTGGGATGTGCAACGATAGACGTTGAAGGAGATCTGGAGTATCAACCAAGTTGTGTGCGATTTCAAATAACATTACAGAGTCCGCTATATTTCTTCGAAAAGTTAAAAGTCTGCATTTCAAAGTATTTTTCAGCATCTTCATCGCTTACATGAGATCGAAACGAACGAAAATTGAGGTATAGTGTAGTGTAATTTAACCATGTCCTTAGGTTTTCACGGTGTATAGTTTTCTGGGATATTCTGCCGTGTATACGTGACCTCTCTGGCCAACGTTCCGGATCCCATTGCAGGGTCCATCATCAGGGCTGATGTTATCATTAGCCTGATGTAAACATCAACCCTGATGATGCACCCTGCAATGGGATCCGAAACGTTGGCCAGAGAGGTCACGTATACACGGCAGAACATCCCAGAAACCTATACACAGAAGGTTAATTTAGCCGGTTATTCATGGTACAGTTATTTGAGAATTGTAACTGATGTTGATGATTGATAACTGACATAGAACTGTGTTGTATAGCACACATGATTGCCTTTCGAATAGCGAAAAATCAGTCACCAACCATCGATACAATCAGGTCCAAATCTCAAATAACGGTTAGTGTGCAACCGGTTAAGGTACCATCACTAAGTCATCATTTATGCTATACATATATCTTTTGCACTTCTTTTTATTCTTATCTCTTGTCCTTTTTACTAAGTAGATTTGTCCTTTCCTATCCATTCCTTATTCTCCTTTTACCTCTAATTCTTTGACTCTCATAGTTTGTCCATAACTTTCAATTTTTTTGTTTTTTATTATATAACTCAAGTTATTGTTGCTTTATGTTAAAACAAAACATGTTAATTCTGTGGAAACTTGTAAGATGGTCTCTTTACTGTTCAATAATCATGTATAATCTCTTTATATGTACTGTTAGTTTCCCATAAATAAATAAAAATAAAAAAATTAAAAAAAAGAAGTCTGGCGGTCGCTGGCCCCTGCTCCATGAGCGGGAATCGGAAAGGAGGTCCACGGGTACTCACCAGATGCAGGCCAGCCAGTGGGCGATGAGCACGAAGGTGGCCATGAGCAGCAGCAGCACGGCGGTCCCGTACTCGGAGTAGCGGTCGATCTTGCGCGCCACGCGCACCAGCCGCAGCAGCCGCGCCGTCTTCAGCAGCCCGATCAGCGTGGTGGTCTGAAACAGTCCACAATCGCCACGCTTGCTCACCACGGCTCCCCAATATGCTAGTCTAGACCATATTCTACACTTATTACAGTATGCCTGTGTGTGTGCGTGTGGGTGTGTGTGTGTATGCGTGTTCAGTGTGTGGAATCCCATCCCGGAATATTCACGACCAATCCCGAATCTTTAATATGAGTTAAAAATTGAAAATATTTATTTTCAGGAGTATTCTAGTAGATATGAAATAATTCGAAAGAATATCATGTATACGTTAAAGGAATATTGCCAAAAAAACTCCACTTTAAAAAATGAAATATACAGATTTCATTACTAGTTACGAAAGCTGTATATACTAACTTGTTAATGAGAAAAAATCAACAGATGTCTCTAGCAGAGTCCATATAAGTATATGAAAGGTTATTGATTCGAACATATATATTTATATAGAACTTTCTAAAATTTGATAATGTGTGGATATTCTTACGATGGAATTCCATAGAGTAGACTTCCATCCACATTTCTGATATATAAATTAGCTTCGTCTCTATGAGACTTCTATAATTTGTCCTTAATTAATTATTATTCTGACCTGATTTCGGGGTACCATAAGTGACTAAATGCTATATTCATAATAAAAAATGTTTAAAATTCAAATAAATATAATACTAGCCATTACCCGTTAAAAATGACTGAAAATTGGTTCGCGCCTTCGCTAAGCCCTAGTATACATTTACAATATCTTTTTGGCGGTCCGTGGAGACAACAGAGGTGGCTACATCGCTATTGTTGCCGCCTTCGGGTTTACTGACCCATTCAAACCCCATCTCCGGCCGTTTTATTTGTTTTTTTTTACCGTAAATTACGGACGTTGCACGAAGTTACGGCAACAGACAGGGAAGACGGACAGAAAACTTATATTTAAAATTATTATATTTAGATTTCGCACTCCTAGAACAATTCTGCCACAAACCGAAAAATGACGCTTGTGAATGTGAATTGTGAATGCCATAAAGGAAATTCTCAACTGAGAGCCAGAATGTATACCCGGACCAGGGAGATTTTTGATTTCACCGCTTTTATGACGATAATCTTCGCTTAAAATTTCGTGAAAAATTGTGCATGATTGTCTCTGTCTACTAGTATTATTCCTTAAAGAAAATTTCTAATACTTCGAAGATCAAACACAGTTGATGCTTGAACATAATCGGTTTTCTTCCAAAGTAATACTTTTTCCAAAACTTTTTTTATTAGCATATTAATGTGTCAATTTTGTTTGGAATATGCTAATAAAAAATCTAAAGCTAACAAGTAATGTTAAAATGCGAAAACTTTTATGTGTATGTTCCTTTTTTCTTTGAGATTGCTTGTAAACAGTGAAAATATTATAATCGCGAAGATTTCTATATATAAAATTTTTAAAATATGCAACTCGAGCCATTTTTGAATCTTTATATGCTACTGCTAAAAAATATACTACAAAATTCTAGGTTCACTAACCGGCTTTGCTTTTTACAGATTTTGAATTTAGCATGTTAATTCCATAGTCCATTATAATTCACTGGAAAACGAAACAAATAGCAAATTATTTATTATTTAAATCGAGTTTCAACACATTCAAATAAATTTTTTGCAAGTGTCCTTTAAAAATAATATTTTTTAAAACCTATGGCAATAAAAACCTATTTTTTTAAGTTCTACCTTTTTAATTTTCTGAGATGCGTTTCGCCTTATGAGGACATTATCAATCTGAATATTTTACATTCAACAACTTGTATTTATATTAGGTCCTTACATATGAAATTGATGTTTTGCCGTACTGGCAAATTTGATCTCAAATATCTTCTCTTTGGTTAGGAATTCCAAATCCAAATTTATACAGCTATTTACTCATGTATTTGTGTTTTGAAAATTATAATTCATTTGTTTTTTCCTCAATTGTTTTTTTCTTTGCGTCACTCAGTTTACAAAATGAAAAACTTGAAATATCGCGTTATTTATGAGTACGAGTTCCACCGTGGCACCAGTGCTGCAGAAACGGCTCGAAGGATTAATGATGTGTATGGCGACGGTGCCGCTAAAGAAAACACGGTGCGTTTTTGGTTCCAACGTTTTCGTTCTGGAAATTTCGACCTGCAGAACAAGCCCCGTGGACGGCCGGAGACCAAAGTTGATAATGAAGAATTGAAGGCTATTGTGGAAGCGGATCCATCGCAAACCACATTCGAGTTAGCTGCAGGCTGCGGTGTTAGTGATAAAACTGTTTTAATCCACTTGAAGCAAATTGGTAAGGTGAAAAAGCTTGAAAGGTGGGTACCTCACGAATTGAGTGAAGCAAATCAACAAACGCGCGTTGACTGCTGCGTTGCATTACTCAACCAGCACAATAATGAAGGGATTTTAAATCTTAAATCTGGCCATATGAGTACGGCAGATGTCTATTGTCAGCAACTGCAAACCATGATGGAAAAGATAGCTGCTAAACAACCGAGGCTGGTTAATCGCTCTAGGCCACTGCTGCTTCATGATAACGCTAGACCACACACTGCACAACAGACGGCTACCAAATTAGAGGAGCTTCAATTGGAATGTCTAAGACATCCACCGTACTCTCCGGACCTTGCCCCAACAGATTACCATTTTTTTCGAAATTTGGATAACTTCTTTTAAAGGAAAAAATTCAACTCCGATGGGGCAGTCCAAACCGCCTTCAAAGATTTTATTGATTCCCGTCCGAATGGTTTTTTTAGTAAAGGGATCGATGAACTACCTATGAGATGGCAAAAGTGCATAGATAGCAATGGTACATACTTTGATTAAATAAAAATATTATAATAAAAAAAAAATCGGCTTTATGTTCCTCCCATACTAAACGCCAATTTCATATGTAAGGACCTAATATAAGGCATGGAATGTATATGTATAATATATTAAATCATTAAGCACCTTAAGCGTCTTTAAATGCCAGTCTTTTCATGTTGCACCAGGCCATGACCGCATTATTTATTATTTACACAAGTGTGATCAAACTGTCATTATTCAAAATTATACCATCAGCTGTGTAAAAACTTAAACATTGTGAAATCTACAATTTGTTAAGGCATTTTCTTTGCTTTCAGAAGATTACTAGAGTCAGTAAATATGATGTAAAGAGTATTCACAATTTTTTTTCATGTTTGGACGTTTTATGCTTTAATTTTTTTTAATATTTCAAAGTTTTCGTGATTAACTTTGTGGAAGTTCATTGTAATTAACTATGAATATAACACAACATTGTTTACTTCACACAATGACACTTTAATTAAAAAATTTAAATGTTTTTGATGCTTACTGCATCATCTTCAGTAACGTACTAACTCTTACTGCATGGGGTTGGGCGGTCGCGAGCGAGGGAGGGGGAGGGGTAGGTGAAAAGGGAAAGTGGTTGCTGGGCGGGGATAGTACGGATAGGAGGGGGATGCTATAGGTGGTGTTTGTATGTTGAGTGCATTATCATTATTTAGATTAATTTCTATATTCTCTAAATGTCTAATTTTCTTTTTTTTTATATACGTATAACACCTCTACGATGATGATATCTCTGAAGATGATGCAGTAAGCATCGAAAACGTTTCTATTTTTTAATTAAAGTGTCATTGTGCAAAGTAAAGAATGTTGTGTTTTATTCATAGTTTTTTTTTTTGTTAATCGCTGTCTGTACCTAGATTTGACTGAATTTCTTTCTCTCCTACACAAGACTTGAAATTGTTAACTTTACACAATTTACAATGGCATTATGCTGATGAAATTGAAATCCAATGTGGAATTTGAACAGGCAAACTTTATGAGTAGATACAGACACAAATCATATAATTAGCTATGTTTCGGTAGAGAAAGAAAGAATTATACCATTATCTATGTGAAGAGCTATGATTTGGTCTTCCCTCAGGGCATGTTTTAATAATGCAGCACACACTGTTGAGTCCACTCCGCCGCTCACTAGTACCTGTCATTTCGCCAAATATTCAATTATTATCATCAATATATTATTTACATTCTTATACAACAGACACAATATTTATATATTTGTGGGGTACCGTGTCCCGGATCCCCACTTTTGTACATGTAATGCAGGATGAAAACGGCTGATATGAACAGAAATACACAGTCAGTTTTATGGTGTTTATTTTATTTTACGGCAGATTTACAGTGAGTGCTTTGTCGCTTGACCTTGGTAGATAATGACGGTCATCGGTGTGCCAGCTGATTGGGTGCGCCTGGGGTTGTCAACTTTTTTCCTTGTCGTGTGCGTAGCGGGTGCAGGAAGCAGTCAACTTGAAGATCGTGCTATGAGCTGGAGATGGTGCTGATGACTGATGTAAGTGGCGCGATTGGTCGTATGGCGTGGAGAGAGACGAGCTACATAGCTAGGTGATGCTACGGGCAGTGGTCGTCGGGCAGCGTGACCTCATGGTAGAGGCGAATGAAAGGAACTAACTCGAGACTACGCTACTACATCTTTTATATCCCGATTTTGGTGTAGACGTGTACAAAAAACCTGTGTGAGAAAGAGGCTGTCAGCATATTTACATATCTTTGTCTGCGTGAGATTGTGCCATCCGCAAAATTCGCGAACGTGTAAAGGTTGCGTTAGCATTTTGTATTTCTGATAACTGGGTGTATCTTGCTTCATCATCATATTTTCAACCTCGCTCCGCTTGCTACTTTTGCGTGCGAAGCTCGCTGTCAGCATTCTTCATACACGTGATGCTGGTGATTAATATCGGCCAATGTTATTTTTCCCGTGCGAACTGACGTCGTCAGCGGTGGTTATGGAACGTGGGGAAGCAGGTCGTTGACCCCACATATTTAAAAGAGTACTGTTCACATTCAGAACAGGAAAAGTTGAATGAAGATAATTTAAAAAATGTTATTATGAAATTTACATACCAAAACTTTATTATTGCCGATAGTTTCCTTAATGTAGTTAACGCACGCCTCCTTGCGACTCGACAGTGTATACGTCCGAGACAGGCCAGCTATATCAAACAAAAAGTTTGATAATATCTGTTTGCCTTTTGGAGTTAAATCCACCTGAAAAAAAAAAAGAAATAAAGATTTGCTGGAATGAATATATCAATGTTCCCCTTTGCGAAGTACTCTTTCTGCAAATCTAAAGTTTATAGGAGAAAGTTTGGAAGATTTTTTCATTATATTTCTTTTATTAATTGACTTTTAAGTGAAAAACTTAAGTCTTATTGCATATTGCAACATGTTAAATCATGGTAAAACTTAATAATTTGTCAAAATTAGGGAGTTAGGTTAGGTTTATGTTGTTATGTCGTCGATAGATATGCCTGTAAATTATGCTTAAAACATTTTTAATATTTTTGTTTGTTTATATTTATAGATATCATATCACAGATATCATTTACATTAAGATACACCAAATATCTCAAAATTGTCAAATATGTAGTAGATAGAGCATGTCGATGTTACAGAATAAAATGCAAATATTTTTGTAAATTTGGAGGAACAACTACATATCTGTGGACTAGGTTTTATATTGAGTCTGAAAATGTTTTACGTTTTTACAAAAAATAAAAATCCGGTACAACCAATAATCTCACCTCCGGATGAAACTGGACTCCGTAAAGTCTGAGTTGCTCGTTGTATATGGCTGCCACTATTTCTGTATGTGAACGAGCAGCGGCCTTCAACCTTTCCCCGACCCTTTCCACACTATCACCATGGGTCAAGAGTACTGTTTCACGGGTCTCTAGGCGACTGAAACATTAAATTGGTTAATCAAAATTATAGATAAGTTTTCATTAAATGCAATACAACAGTTTATTTAAATTTAGAAAAATTGTGTAATTATTAAATAAATTAACAATTAAGTAAACTGAATGATTTGTTGGGACTACCAGTTATTGATGAGCTTGTTTATTATTAACATTATTTTAATTGCGATGGTAATGATTGATTAACTGATTATTCATAATAATAATAATCAGTTATCCATTGTTACAATCAGGCGAGCAATCACTGGTATGCTAGAAAGTAACAATGGTTACAAATGAATACCAATAACTCAACCATAGTCACAATAACGGTTTGAGTGAGGTGAAATCTGTTTGTGGCTTACTTAAATAGAGGACACGTGGTGTCTACATCGATCTCCATCTGTCCATCTTCTCTCATGTCTTTACGATGTACTGTGCCACCGAATTCCTTATTTAACATCTGCATTCCATAACAAATACCTAAAAAGAGAATTTGATTACAATTACCAATAGTGCAATGCAACTGTTATTTTACACTTTTTTGAGGACTAAACATGAATTGAGGGGAACAGTAAATAGAAGATAATATAATAAGTAGTTCTTGCTGCTACTCATTATTATTGCATCTAATTCAAACTTGATAAATGTTATAAATACGTAAATAAAAACCCCACAAGTCGAAACAATGTCAGCGAGCACTACCACAAGCCCGGTTGTTTAACAAATTACAGAATATTTGTATCTCAAAATAATTCTGAGCATCTTAAAACACACATCAATACATTTTATCTCACATAATTTAAAAATTCTGAGAAGTGATCAAAACAATACCATTTGCTAACCAAGTTGCACGGAACATCACAATACGACCTTATGTAAGTTAGTCATCCCCAATCCGCATTAACCTCTTGATTCTATTCTGATTATACATATATATTTTATTTTATCTATAGTTTTTTTATGTCCTAACATATATTATCCAATAATAATAATTTTGTCTGTCTGTCTGGCCGTCCATCCGCAACTTCCTAGAATTTACAACAATTTAACAATTCCATTTTCGTGATTAGTATGTAGCTGACCACATTCCATTTTCATTATTAAATAAAATTAACATTATTCCATTTTTAAAAATAGTATGATTTCAAAAAGTTTACATTTTAGATTGATTTCTCGATACACTTTCTTATTTTGATTAAGAGCCGGTTGCATCAAGTTGGATTAAAATAAAATTTTGTTTAAAGTATAGATTTTTGCATTTTCCAACAATCAAAAAACTCGTTTCCTAAAAATTTATGCTTTTAATTAACAAACTTTTACTGTAATCCAACTTGATACAACCTGACCTTAGTAATAGATATACGATAACTAATAATGAACCAGTTGTAACCAGGCGCGTGCAGTGGGAACATTGAAGAATGACTTTTTTGTATATTTTGAAAAAAAAAAGAAATCAAATATTAATAATGCTACAGATTTTTATGATATATGAATATGTATACATAATATGAATACTATGATAATAATTATGATAGAAATATTATGAAATATATGTATCCGATTTTCTTTCCAAATCATTGGTTACGTAAAAGTCATGCTGCGATGTTCCCACTGCACGCCTCTGGTTGTAACCCGTCAAAAATGACGGTACGACATGCCGGTTTCTAAAAATTTTTGCATTTTCCAACAATCAAACAACTCGTTTCCTAAAAATTTATGCTTTTAATGAGCCTGGGGCCGCGTCGCATATATCCGACGGAGCGCGACTGTCCCCAGGGGCCGCGTCGGATATATCCGACAGGCATAAAATAAATTATTTATCGACGGCCGCGTATCGAATTTGAAAAACGTAATTTTTTCCCAATAGAGAAATCTTGTTGTGACCTGTCGTTCCATTTTCAATTCAAAAACATCACGGATTATATTTTAAATCAACAATCAAAACAGAAGTTTTTCTGCCGTCAAAATCGTATAGAATTGTCATAGATGGCGCCCCGATCGCGTGTTGTGCAATCGAAATTCAAATATTCCATCGTCAAGGTCACGCGCAATGTGCGCGGGAAATACGATTTATTTTTTTCGATTTTCGATTTATTTGTACACGTATATACAAATATATACGATATGTTTTGCGATATTTGTCAGTTTTTGTTGGTTTATGATTCAATTGAATACTAATAGTGATTTATTAACAAAAATACACGCAATTTTGTTGCGTTTATTTGAAATATGTGTGTGTGTGAAAGTGTATCATATTTATGTGTTATGAGTGCGATGTCCCGTCGTGTGCCGTGCCGTGCAACAAAATATATCACACAGAAGAAGATTAATATTATTAATAGTAGTGTTGTCTCTAATAAACAAATAAAAAATTATTATTATTTTTCAGAAAATGTTGCGATGGCAACATTATGGAAATTCAAAAAAAGATTATTTTTTTTACTTAAATGATAAAAAAATCATTGCATTTCGACACTTACGATAAAATAATATGAATGTGTGTGTTTTTTTTTAATTTACGCATGTTTTCATGGTTTTTTCGTAAAAAGAAAAATCACAAAAAATTCAGAAAATTTACGGCCCTTGCCTATATGTTGCTTTGGAATTTTTAGGCCCTCAACAAGTTAATTAACAAACTTTTACTGTAATCCAACTTGACCTTAGTAATAGATATACGATAACTAATAATGAACCAGTTGTAACCAGGCGCGTGCAGTGGGAACATTGAAGAATGACTTTTTTGTAAACGTATATTTTGAAAAAAAAAGAAATCAAATATTAATAATGCTACAGATTTTTTGATATATGAATATGTATACATAATATGAATACTATGATAATAATTATGATAGAAATATTATGAAATATATGTATCCGATTTTCTTTCCAAATCATTGGTTACGTAAAAGTCATGCTGCGATGTTCCCACTGCACGTCTCTGGTTGTAACCCGTCAAAAATGACGGTACGACATGCCGGTTTCTAAAAAATAACACCCATGAGATAAGACTTTTGAGATAGATGACGACTTTACCAAAAAATTTGAACATTTTTTTTATATTTCCTCTGGCAGTTAATGGTACTATTTTACCCTGGCAATCGTGCTGGGCGGAACATGAAATGGTTCGCATCTTTGCTATGCCTTTGTATGTATTTATAGTATCTTTTTGGCGGTCCACGGAGAGGCAGAGGTAGCAACATGCATTAAGCGGCCGATTAGGGTTTGCTGGCCCGGGATTCAAGCCCCATCACCGGCTATTTAATTTGTTTTTAGCAGTGAATTCGAACAAAATTACGGACGGATGGACAGACAGATAATGAAATTATTATGTTCGATAACTTAATGTAAAGTTGTAATTCAAAAATAAAAAGGCCTTTTATTACTTATTTGTGTGTATATTACTTATTTTCGATTTCCTTAATTCATGTAGAGGATGGCCAGATATATGTATTTTATTTATCGTGGAAATACTTTGATTAAAAAATAATTTGATAACAAGTAACCTTTTCCGTGTCATAAAAAAATACTTATTGCATACACACATTTTTTTTCCTCCAGATGTGTGAGTAAATCCACAAATAGATGTTTGATAAAAAAAAATGGAACAAAGTTCGATAAGACATATTATCTCTTACTCTAGATGTTATACATTTTTTCACAAAATCATCCATAAATTCATCTTATTCTCATTCCTTATCTCTTGGGTGGAAAGTCGTTTTATATAAATATCACTTTTTTAATTACGCCCTGAAAAACTTCTATAGTAGACTAGCCCGAGGTTCATCAGCCATAATGTTCTTTACTTTTCTTCTTCTGGAAGAATCTTTTCTTGCATTATGCATACAATTCATATTTGGTTATCTCTTTACATGTCCGAGATATAAATATTTTAAGATTTTAATAATTATGTATTTAAGTTTTAATTATGTAGATTTATTTATTATTATTTTAATTATTTATTAAATTATTTAGATTTTAAAATGCAGAATAGAGACAGCCCGTGCATCTTTTAATAAGATGAAAAGTCTACTCTGTAATGACGACTTAAACTTGAAGCTCAGGCAGAGGTTGATCAAATGCTATTCACGGTCAGTTCTACTTTACGGTGTTGAAGCATGGACGCTGAAGGTGACTACTCTAAATCGCCTAGAGGCATTCGAAATGTGAATACATCGTAAAATGTTAAGGATATCTTGGACTGACATGAATAGTAATGTTGAAGTTTTACGTAGAGCAAATACAAACAGACAGTTACTCAACATAGTAAAGCTCCGTAAAATTTCATACTTTGGTCATAAAATGAAAGGCGAAAAGTACTCCATCCTTCAGCTCGTCATGAAGGGGAAGATTGAGGGCCGTAGAGGGGTCCGAAGGAGGCGGCATTCCTGGCTTCGAAACATCCGAGAGTGGACCGGGATAAGAAGCGTGGAAGAGCTGTTTCGCACTGCCCTGGACAGGGAAACTTTCTCCCAGATGATCGCCGACGCCGGGGGGACCCGACAGGGCACATGAAGAAGAAGAATTTACTTTTTTTCAATTCATCAAACCGTGACATTTTCATTCGTAATCCTGTTCATCCAGATAATTATTAGCACTTTTCTGTTTATCCACATCTCAAATACACTTTTCTGTTTATCACCCCAATTATTTCTTCGATAAGTATCCATGCTTCCTTTACCTAAAATAATACCAAAAAACAAACTTGCAGACCATTTGCAACCTCAGGTTTAGATCATGTTTGTAGAATATCTTGTTGCAGAAGTTTGCTCAGCCACATTTGATTTTAGGAGGTTAAAGAAGGATACAACGTGTATATGTCTTTTCATTTGTCCTTGCTTTTCTTTTAAATTGCTATAACTTTTATTCTCTTATATTTTATGTTGTTCATGTTATGTAATATATTTTATCGGACAATGTCTGTTAATTTCAATAAATAAAAAAAATATATATATTGCAACCTAGGTATACAACGGTTGGTATTTTTCCAATTTCATTCAATATTAAAACTTTTGTCGTTGACTTATTGTTTATGCTAATAATGGGCATACCATTTGTTTTACTTACATCAAGTTATAACCTAATATTCTCGTACAGTAAAACCTTGTTAATTTGAAATTAAAGGGACCCAAAAAATCGAATTACGCGGAACCCTGTTAAATTGAAATTCTAGATACAAAAAATTTTTAAATCGCAATACAATTGCGAAATTCGCCAAAAATCGTAAAACTCGTGAAAAAAGTCATTAATTTAGTGAAAAACATCTGTATTCTTATATATTTCAAGAAATCATTTTGAAAACGCAATATTCATTATGCTAACACGAAGACCACGTCATTTATATTTCTAAAGTATATATGTATTTGTTGTTCTTACTTTCGAAAAAATTAAAATATTTTTTCAATTACATCAAATAAAAATAAAAAAAAATCAAATTTTGTTAACGAAAATGTATTGATTTATGCCGCAAGGGACTAAAAATTATTTCGAAAAATCAAAAATCGCGATACTATTGCAAAATTCGCCAAAAACCAAAAAATTCATGAAAAACGATTAATTTTGTGAAAAACGTCTGCATTTTTGCGTATTTCAAGAAATCATTTTGAAAACACAATATTTATTATGCTAATACAAAGATCGCCACATTTCAATTACTAAAGTATCCAAAATTGACATATCTGCTGTTCCTGTTCTTACTTGCGAAAAAATAGAAATATTTTTTTAAATTTCATATTTCAAAAAATAAATCAAATTATGTGATCTAAAACATACTGATTTATGGCACAAGCGGCTTAAAATTATTCCGAATTACCGGGGTTTTCCAATTATCGGGGTTAATCTACTATGAAATTAGCATTTTGAGACTTGTGGGTTTTAAAAATTTTGAATTATGGCAAATTTTGAATAATCAGGGTTCAAATTTACTGTATCTTTACCGAATACATAACAATTTTATTATATGTATACATAAGCTCATATAGCAATTTTATGTGCTAGCGTAGGATTAAAGATTTTATGTAAAATTTTATATGCTAGCATAGGACTAAAGATTACTAAACTAGAGATTAAATTTTTGATGAAAAATTTGCTCAGATAGGCTTTTATCTCCATAAAGTAATGTAGCTGAAGGTGTCAATAGCTAGAAATAAATACTATGTATAAAAACAATAAAAATTGGCATTTTGCATTCTGATCAGTTCAAAGCCGTTACGGAAGCACAAGGCTCCTAGTTCTCGCATAACTGTATTTACCTAAAACGGGAAGCCCAATTTTGAAGATATCTGCGTCGTATCTGGGGGCATCTTCAGCGTACACAGAACTCGGCCCACCCGAGATGAGCAGCGCCCCATACCCAGCCTCTTTGAGGTGGTATGCGGGCGTGTCCAGGGGCAGGATGTCGGACTCCACGCAGAGCTCGCGTACCTTGCGGTCTATCACCTGCCAACACCGAGAGAACAATTATTCAGTGTGATAATTAGCAATTCGAAATTACACCACAAGAAAGCACATTTTGTACAAATCAGTTTTTATGACATAGGTACTTCATTTTCCCTTTCAATAACTCAAAATATTTTTCAATCATAGACCACGTAATCTGATCAAAGAGACATATCGGAAATGTGTTTCCAGCGAGTTTTCAAAAGTCAAAATCCAAAGTGTTGTCAATGAGATTTAGAAATATTTTTTACAGGACAAAGAATCATTCATGATAGAACTGTGGCAAAAAAAAAAGATAACTCTTAGTTTTTTATGCAGCAGGTATAATTTGGAGTTTTCTGGGATATTCTGCCTTAAGACATTGCATGCAAAAGGAATAAATACATACAGTAAAGAGGGTATTATAAATTTGATGATAACTTGAATTGTGCACCTTTCCATACTGAGAGCCAGCATCCAGGATGGCCACTCTATCGTTGCCATGCGCACCGCCGTTTGTGGTGCGGTACCTACCCTCAGGGCTGGAACTGTGCATGTCGGACTGTTCCCACCAACACTGGAACAAAAATAGCATTATCAGTAAGCATTCGACTTTCTGGATGTGATGAAACTAAAATAGTTCGCTTGTGCAGCAATGAGAATTTAATATAGAGTTAGTAATTTAATGTGAGAAAAAAAGTTTAATTGCTAAGCATGTATAGTTTTATAAAACCAGCAACCATATTCCGGGTTTCCTACTAGCGAAGCACACCTTTAAAAAGTTTCGTGTTGACATGGGTGAGGCGCGTTTTTCAAATAATGTAGTAGAACAAATTATATTAATAAGAAGTAGAACAAGTCATATGAATAATGATGTGTGTGAACATATTATGTATTAATACGAGCAGTCTAAATTTTACACACATAACAAAAGATAGAGAGCTCGGATTGCTTATGAATGCGCATCACTAGAGCTAAAGTTGGAACTGATTAATTAACCCGCAGTTGATTCAAATACCAATCTGGATATTTTCCCGATCTCTCTTTAGCCAGCGCAAAAAGTATTTGTAGTATGTATTAAGTTGTGAATGTAAGTAGAACCTATCTTCAGTGCTTGGAATTTTCTTGGTAATATAATAATTTACAATATAAAAAGTAGTCGAGTAACTTGTTGGTCTGGTGGTTAAGACTCTCCCATAGTGCTCCTTAGGTCGGTGGTTCGAGCCCTTCCAGGAGACCAGCAAGTTGGTCCTATATTCATAGCACAAGCATTTAGCTTAGTTTGAAAATAATAATAATATTGATGCGACACGTATTCAGTGTTCGCATGTCTACTCGTATAAAAAAAGCTAATTTCATTTTTAACCCCATAAACCCAGTAATAAAAGGCATTACATCAAGATTATCAATCCCTTGGGTGTTCAAAAGATCTTTTATCTCATCGATTGGTAGGTTTGATCTATGATGTTTTAAATTAAACCCTCTCATAGGCTTGCAAAAATTCCTATTTCAGGTAAAATCTAATTTAAACAATTTTTTAACAAACCATTATCAGATCCAAGTGTTCAGGAAATTGTGACTTTGGAATGAGAAGATTAATATATTTTCATTCTTAGAATGGTATTGTGAATTAGACAATATTAAAAAACCGCCGTGAACCACAAACTCTGAAATCAGAGACAAGAAGATATTATAAGGAGAATAAATAATATGGTAGAGTGCCCTGTATAGCGTGCCTTGAAGTAAGGAGCCCTTAGGTTCCAGGAAAGAGCCATGGACTGCGAAAATTCACCCTTTGAAGCTCCCTTTTTTCGCTTATCAATGCACAGTCGAAAATAATGCACTTTACATTTAAAATACAATAAAACCTGCGTTTATGGGCTTTAAACAAAATTATCTTATATTTTCAGTAATTATTTATTTACGTAAAGAATACATGCAAGGAAAAGAAAGAAATGATGGAGAGAGATCACTGAAGGAAGCCTGGAGTAAAAATAATATTTCTAATTCCACAAGACTGAATCATCGATGGCTAAAACACTATTTAAGAAAATGAAGATATGTCAGAACTACAGCCTGACTCGGATGGTTGAGAAATTTTGGACTGACGTTGATGGTCTTTGCAAAAAAGTGTCCAAGGTTGACTTACATCTCCTCCCACAATTTTTCATAATAGCAATCATGATGAAGCCAGCGTGTCACATTACGGGAGAGCACATTGGTAATATAGAAGGGTCTGTTATAGCGAGTTATTCAAGGTACAGTCGTATTTAAACATTTATATTAGGCGGCAATGTCAAAATTCTTAACCTGTTCCAGGCCAGCGTCGTGTATACCGGGGCATGTCATGAATGAACGATTTGGGCACGGAATGGGTTAAAAACTGACAAATGTGAGTAAATTGGAATAAATATCATTACAGGAATCAGGTGATTTCTTACTTATTGCTTACTCTTATAAATTACGAATAAAGATGTTCATTATGTAATGACTATTAAAAATATCACTCCACAAAGGAGATGAAAATCTGATATATGGGTAATTCCCATTTTTTATCAAAAAATACGTAAAAAAATGAAAACGTCCTTGTAGTAAAAGTGATGATGGATCTTATTAGTTTTGGTCTTTCTCTTCAAGGGAAAAATATTCACCGAGCTTGCGTGTGAATTATAGGGGTTTAAAAAAAAAATGTCCTCCATAGTAATGACCTCATGTCCGTGGAAGTGACATTTCCTACATGAATGTAATACATATATGGGAGTGACATACTACAAGGAGGTGATACTTTTTGGAAATAACCTTTGCATTTCAAAACTGTATTTATTTTAATTCGTTTGCATTTGTTTCAGATTCGTTTTCGTTCACAGTTGTGTTTTCGTTGAGGTATCCCTTCGGCAGTTTTTGAATGCTTTTTGTGTTTTGGCATCTAAAATCAACAATAAATGGATAATAAACAATAACAAAATAAATAAATGAAGCAAGCATTCTGTAAAGTTGCACCCGTATACTATATAATTGTCAGTTCCATGAGTCAACAGTCACATCCATGGGTCAATTTTTATCCACGGATCCATGGAAGTGACGTCCATGGAAGTGACTTTTTCCATTAAAATCGTAGAAACATAACCACTTAATCAACCATTAGCATACAAATTTAGTATAGTGTTTTTGATACATAAACGCAATTAAACCACAAAAGCAAAGTTCATTATTGAAGTGTACATACTTTTGATGATCAACACGGTTGTGACCACTTATGCTTTACGGATTTTGACACTAGGAAACTAAATAAGATTTTCTCGTAGCGGTAACAACGCCGGTAGAAACTGCTAACTGAGTCAAGATGGCAGAAGATTACTTAGTTTATTCACAGTAGCGTTTGTCAAAAATACACAATATTTTTATAAAATATGACTGGTGTGACACACATCCATGGAAGGGACAAATAAATTGATCACAAACTTTTATCTATTAAAAAAAAAAAAATGTTTATAGCTATAGACATTATGTTTATATATTTAAATAGTAAATTTATTGAAGTTCATATTGGAAATCTTTTTTACGTATTTATTATAAGGAGAGAAAGACATGATATTTTTTTTCCCACAAAGCTAGAGTAATCACACCCATGGGAGGGAGATTTTTGATGGTTTGGCACTTAATAAAAAAATAACTATGCACTTAATTTACATATATATATTCTAATTTTACAATATATTACTTATATTTTGTGAATATAAATCACGATCCCGGTATTTAAGTACTACAGCTTGGAAAAATGATAGTCACACTGGTTTTTATCAAAAATGGGAATTACCCATATACATATGTGATATACAATGTCCCAAAAGTTTTGTTTAATTGAGCAGTATTTTCATGTAAATTGCAATTAGTGTTCACACATAAGTCCTGACTATGAAGCCTGTAATGGGATCCACCATGTCAGCTAGAAAGATTTTATGCACGCGGCACAATACCTGAGAAAATGGCTATGACAACCTGTTCTGCAATTAACATTTTTTTTTAAATAGAGATGCTAACACGGAATACATGTCACATCAATATTCTTACTATTTTCAAATTATGCTAAACGCTTGTGTTATAAAAATAGGACTAACTTGCTGGTCTAGAATGAGGTTCGAACCCGCGACCTTTGGATCACGTAAGTGATAAAATAAAAAAGGTATACATGAAAACATACGTGCATTGTAATATAGGATCTTACAATAAATATACATATAATAATATATTTTTATATTTAAAAAATATTTAAAAAAATATATTTAAAAAAAATTACAATTTTAGTTGAGATCTCAGGAAATGCAATACAGAAGTCTGGCAAGACAAATATCTCTTTTTCCGCAATCAACAACTTAAGTGCAGAACGATGCAACACTGAGTATTACTGGATACCTAAACGGCTCCAGTCAACTTTGATAAGATTAAAAAATTACATTTCTCAAAACCAATTGCATGAAAACTAGTTGTTAAAATATCAAATTCCTCAAAAGTAAAATGCATCTGTGTAGATAAACTCAAAACATTTTATTATTTTGTTTCTATTAGAAATGCCATTTAATGCCTTAGGATGCAATATGATTGGCTCACTGTAGGGGAGATGTGCCTCCCACCTGTCCTGCACTGGAAAACCGTGCTATATAGCTGGTCATCAGAAATGCTGAATTTTTTTTAAAATGCATCTGATCTGTGTGATGTATGCATGCACAGTAAGGCACATCCTAATGGGATGTAAAATCACTCTGGAAAATGGCAGGTACACTTATAGACATGACAAGGTGCTGGAGATACTCGGGGAAAATGTCAGCCTGGCAATAACTGGAACAAGCAAAGGTTTGACCAAGGAACAAAGATCAACTTTGTGAGATCTGGGTAAAAGGGAAGGAGAAAATCAAAGTCTCATCATCAATGATCAAAAAAGCACACAAAAGAACACTTAAGCGGGTCTTCTCGGTTGACCTAACAGTGTCTGGGAGATAAACATCCCCAAAGACCACACGTACAAATTGAATAAATACAAGAGTGTATTGGATGAGAATGACAAAGAAGGCAATTACCTGATCATACCATATCTGGTTGCGCAGGTCTGAAGAATAGAATACTCTAAGGGCTCATAACGCTTCTGAACTCTAATAAAAATGACACTCTAAGGGGAGGTGAAAGAAATGGTGAACCTAGCCATGGTGTAAAGGATCCTAAAACCTCCCAACGGCAAGTCGTAACCCCTGTGGCTTCCGTCTCTTCCTTGATGGCGCGGCGGGCCCAGATTTGAGGACCTCTGGTCACTTTCTGTTAAGGCCATGGTTGTTAATTTTTCATAAATTCATATACATTTGTTAATTTTTAAAATTTGACATTTTAGTCGTATCAGAATTTACAAAGTCACCTCTAACTCCTTAATACGCACGCCCACTTCATGAATCGGTCAATCACTGAATATGCCCTAATATAATTATTTTAAGTTCAATAACTAAAGTAAGTATGTACTTACTATTTTGTTTTAATACATAAAAATAATTTATAAATGCTTCAAAGACTAATTATTTATTTGGACTATCAATACAAATCAATTCTGATTCTTGAATCTTGGTAATATAAAATGTGTCTAGATATTACAGCGGTTATATGTGGAGACATGGTTGAACAATTGTTTGAAAGTGTGCGAGAATAATGTATAAAAGTCAGGGTGGACCACTCGTCAAAAACCTGGCAATTTTGGAACTTTAAATACTTGCAGGCTGGTGCAAAGTGTGTTGATATAGAAGATGGACAATAATGTGTATCATCTGCATATCCTATAATACACAGGTTTTGTATAAATTAATCAGCTCTATTAATAAAAGCAATAAAATTGGATTGAGCATAAAGCAAAAAAAAAAATTCATTAATAATGGTTAAAGCAGAAGAAATTTTTATAAATAAATATTAATAAAGATTGAAATACCACTATTTTGACATAAGACAAAATATGAGCAGTGAAAGATCAGTATAAAGATTTTCGAAGAAAAATTTGTCAAACTATTCAAATTTCGAACATTTTCTATTTACCTCCATACCATTATGCAGCAGTTTTTGACAAATTTAACTCCCATACCACGGTATGTAGAAAAACTACTACACCTAGGTTAGTGTGACAGATGTGGTAGATGTTATTGTGTCGTTGGCCAGAAATCTATTTTCGGATGCTCTTCGGTATTGCCACTGCCCAGACACACATAAATTACTTTTAATGTCATTAATAAAATGCAGAAATCTATATAGTTAACAGAATATAAGAATAAATATCAGATGTCCATTATATGTTGTTCCAAATTTCACAAAGTAATTGGATTATCTGCTGGACAGCTAAAGAAAAATCCATAATGTGTATAAATATGTTTCATGGACATAGCTTAAGGTGGTTCTAAATGTTATATTAATTATTTGCGGTAGAATACCACAACAATATACAGCATAACCCTGTTAATTCGAACCCTGATAATTCGAAATTCGCCATAATTCGAAATATTCAAAACCCACAAGTCCCAAAATGCTAATTCCATAGTAGATTAACCCCGATAATTCGTACTTCGACATAATTTTTAGCCCCTTGAGCCATAAATCAATACATTTTAGTTCACATAATTCAATTTTTTTTTTAAATTTGACAAAATTGAAAAAATATTTTGAATTTTTCGCAAGTGAGTACAACAGATATGTCAATTTCGGGTACTTTAGTAATAGAAATATGGCGGTCTTTGTATTAGCATAATAAATATTGCTTTTATATAAATTTTCGAAATAATTTCTTGAAATATGCAAAAATGCAGACGTTTTTCACAAAATTAATAATTTTTTTCATGATTTTTACGATTTTTGGCGAATTCCCCAATCGCAATCACGATTTTTGATTTTTCAAAATAATTTTTTGTCTCCTGTAGCATAAATCAATACATTACAGTACACAAAATTCGATTTTTTTTAATTTGATGAAATTGAAAAAATATTTCGACTTTTTCGCAAGTGAGAACAACAAACATATACTAAAGTAATATAAATGTCGCGGTCTTCGAATTAGCATAATAAATATTGCATTTTCAAAATGATTTTTTGAAATATGCAAGAATACAGATGTTTTTCACTAAATTAATAACTTTTTTCACGAGTTTTACGATTTTTGGCGAATTTCGTAACTGTATCAGGGTTCGAAAAAATCTGATTTTTATAATAAAAATTAAATACTCAGATTTTTTGATATATATCCAAACTTTTTTCTCCTTTTTTGCACATGTCGACTGATACAAACTCAAAATAATTAGGAAATTTTTATTTTGTATATGTATTATAATTTATTAAATAAATGAATTGCATACTGAAATAAGCTTATTGCGCAATTATTATATACTATTAGTTATAAAAGTTGCTCTTTCTAATGTAGTCTTATGGGTGTTTGTTTCTTTGCGTGAAATAAAAAATGGATTATATGAAACAAATGAAATTAAAAAATAACCGTAGCACTTTTTAAAATACAACTAACGCCATCTAGTAACAACCGCAGATATTAAAAAAACAACCTGTAGCATTTTTTAAAATACAACTAGCGCCATCTATTAACATTTGCAGAAAGTTTTCTTGGATATATATCACAAATAAAAATCGAGCCATAAATATCGTGCTCCAACGAACGAGGCAGTAACTCAATATTTTAGGTATTTGAGTTAGTACCATTTTTAGGTTTAGGCCATGATTGCCTACCCACAGCAAAGACAGCAGTATCTCAAATGCAATATTTAACAGATAAAAATATGAATTTTACAAAACTAGTAAATCAGTTAACCATTTTTTTCCAAGTAATATCGATGTAGGTAGGAATGTAAATTATAATAAAACATCTCAATTACTAATAAGATCGTCTTAAATATTACCTACACACAAAAAAATAATTGAAAAGATTAAAAAAAGATTTAGAAATCCAGTTCGAAACTTAAAAGTGTTCCCCTGAAAAATCGATTTATTTGAGTTACTGCCTCGTTCGTTGGGGCAGTCGATATATATCCGCGGATATATATCCTCGAACCCTGATTGCGATTATAAATTTTTTTGTACCTTGAATTTCGAATTAACGGGGTTTTGCGTGATTCAAAATGTTTTGTTTTGGGTCCTTTAAATTTCGAATTAACGAGGTTTTACTGTACAATATTTTAATATTTGTATATTACATACCTATATCCAAATAAAATGCAATTTTAAGAATTTTCCCCACCTATTGTAAACAAATAGATGAGTTACTACTCCAAGAGCAATCTTTGACTTTGTTATGAGTATGTTTAGGTATGAGAATTTGTATAATTTGTGCATAATTTGATTATAATAACCGAAATCAGTAATTTTCTCACAACTTGATTTCAGTTTTAACCGTTTACATTTTTATTTTATAAGTACAATCTTGACTGTTATGCTTTAAATCGTTAAAGGGATCGTCAAATTTATCACCGCACTGAAGAGACAAAACGTATATTAGAGGAACTGTCTGAAAGTGAGTGAATGTCTGACAATGACATGATAGAGGAAATCATTGAACCCAGAGTCCAACAGTGAATCTGAACAATCAGGGGATGACGACCAGGAACCTACAGAACATGACATTTTATATTGTAAGTATACAACATAAGTGGACAACAATGTGCTAAAAGAATGTCTACATGAAGATGCATCTCCTGTGACGTTATTGACCAGCAGATGGAAATAAATTCTGATTAAACTAAACTTTGGAATATCATAATTTGTACTTTTTATGCCTGAAATACATCAACTAGTATGGCAACGACTTATTTCCTTTCAATTATTACAATCTGTTTTTTTACTAAAAAAGGATATTGAATGAATTTTGAAGTTGTGGTGTAACAGCCGCAGCGCGCCCACCTAAAGTCTTCACTCAAAAAAAGACTCAGACCCACCAGAGGGATAAATTTACACAAAAAGGAAAAGATTCGAGTGAATAGATAACAGTGATTCTCTTAGTGACATTGACATCTTAGTGATCTTAGTGAAAGTCCTACACAATTTAAAAATAAAAAACAAAACTTTAAAAATGTGTTTTGTATTAATCATTTTTATACAAATATTTTCAAGTTGTGGAAAGAATCATCTGAGTTTCCATTATTTCTTATGGGGAAATTTTCTTTGATATATGAAAGAGAGCTTTGGATACAAATACGTTTCCAGAATAAACTTTGCTCACAATCCAAGGTTTTACTGTATTTTTATTAAACCGACATGAATATACAGGCGCATCCCAGGTATGCCATTTCACGATAAAAAAACCCGCCGGTACGACCGTTATATATTTCCACCCTGTATGGATGATTATACTATATCCACCAATGATGCTTTGCATGTTCCCCGCTACCCATTTATTTTTATATTTTTATGTTTTATGTCAAGTACCCCGACTTCACTAAGTGACCTCGACCTACGATGGCCCAGATTGAAATTGCAACATTTAAACATCACACAGACCACCTAATGAAGTAGGAAATTTTCTCAACTGATTGAGTATGGACCAACACTTTTCGGAGGGATACGAATTTAGTACACTGTATTGAATATAGAAAAACTTGAGATGAGGTCAAGGACTCCACGGGGAATAGATCACAGAGAAAGCTCTGATCGCAATTTAAAAATTAGATGCTGGTGAAACAATATAATGGAGAAGCAAAAGAATTTAGAAGTTGATGCTGCAGACATTAAGAGCTAATTGAAACCCATGGGTAAAATTGTCAAAAATAGAATTGAGGAGATACATGAAGATAACATTGTAGACTGTGATACATTACCCAATTGGCGAATGAACAGGTCCTAAGGAACAGGCTGCTTATGCTGAACTGAGGACTGATTAAACTTAAAGAATATAATACAAAATGACCACCCATGTCACAAAGCTTCAGCCCAATTATGCAGTACAGTAGGGTCTTTGTTTTAGGTCAACTCATATCATTATGATATTTGAGAGGGTAATAAAAATGGAAGTTATCACATTGTCTGTGGTGGTGGGTCTGAAGGGACCTGTGTGTTTATAAAAATATGAATTACGCGATAAATATTTGGCTTAGAGTATTGTTCTTCCAGCTAATCTTTTATTAAATATTTCTGAGATATGAATAGGGCATCCAAATACCCTGCCTAATTCATTGCCCAGTTCTAGGTATTTTTTGAGTAAGAACCGGGTATCGGTTTCCGTTCTGGGTAATTTTTGTAAGCTATTAAATAAACTACTTTTGTAAGCCATTGAGCGTCCAATTTTTATTGTATCTGAGTCTTTGATTAAATATGACATGACATATTTAATTTAATATAAATCATAATTATAGAAATATTATAGGGCTTATTATTTTTAATGATTTATAAAAATATATTTCAAAAATATTAATGCATATAGTGTATCGAGTGTTTTTTACAGCATTTTCTTCCGAATTTTTATGAAAAATGTAATAATAAATGTGACAAATAATTATTATTTGTTGTTATTATAAAAAACAATATTAACCACGCATGATAAAGATTTTTATTTAAGACTATCAGTTTTTAAAAAATTCATACGTCATACTGATATTTAAATATTTTTTTTAAATTTTATCAATCAAAACAGAGTGAAAAAAAAGAAATTGCGATCACTATCATGCAAACATAAACCTTTTTACACGCTTACAATAATTCAAAATGAAAATATTTTTAAAGATAATACCTTGAATGTTCGCGATTCTTGACGTGTCTTCGTGGTTATTGAGCCGACTGCTCGCTTAACGATTAACAGAAATTGCATTTTTCGATTTGCAGGCAATATATACCAATGTTTCAGGTACAAATGGATTGATCAACCATAAAACGACGGATATCGCGAGGAAAGCCTAGAACTCTCGGGCCACGGCTCATCTGCCGGTCAATGCAATGTAGATAAAAATATTTTGGGAAATCCCACATTCGCCAGTGCAAAAATAAATGGCTAGTATTTACCTGCATCCTTTCAAAATAACCCTTATTTGTGCATTCGCTTATCTCGAAACCTATAGGCCGCTAAGTGCTGTCCCTTTTTTTGTCATTCAAAGACGTTAGTCATTTAAGAACGCCGATTCGGCTCTTCCATTTAATTTGAAATAATTCAAAAAATCGCCAAGACAAATAGGAATGAGCTGGGCTGCTTTTGGCAAACTCAAACATATCTTCAAGAACAAAGATATCCCAATTAGCCTAAAAAGAAAAGCTTTTGAATCATGCATACTGCCAGTGATGACATATGGAGTGGAGACTATGGCACTTACAAATAAAAGTGTAGAAAAGCTCAAATGCACGCAACAACCATGGAGAGATCCATGCTTCGAGTAAGCTTAAGAGATAGAATTAGAAATGAGAAATTAAGTGCAAAACTAGAGTAGTGGATATCATGAATCGTGAAGCGAAGCTAAAATGGCAATGGGCAGGACATGTTGCAAGGCAGGATGCTACAAGATGGCCTCCCAGAGTTCTGAAATGGAGGCATCGGAAGACCTCAAAAGAGATGGGCCGATGATATAGCTGCTGTGGGGGGAAAGAAATGGCTACAATTAGCAAACAACAGGGAAGGATGGAAAGGGAAGGAAGAGGCCTATATCCAGCAGTGGGGAGACGAAGGCTGATGAAGAAAGAGAATTGAAAAAATTATCTAAATGAAATTAACCGGATACCCGTCGAAAATTACCCGGTTTTCGGTTCCATGAAAAGCATGGCGGGTACCCGGTTTCGGTTCTACCCGGTTCGAATGCTCTAGATATGAATATGAAATTTAACTGAGTTATAGATAAAAATGTGAAATAATGCCAAAAAACTAACTGAGGACAAGTCTGTTTTAGGGCGTCATCTTTCACAGCTCTTGCCATCATATATTGCAAACCATTTAAGCATATTTTATTGCCCATTCTACCGGTGGCATTCCTCGCTACGAGTGAGGCCGCTCGCGCAGTGATGTGAACTTGACGTATTTCCCGTCATATCTAGAGGATTGGAGTGCCCTCGCAACGGGAGAATTCCATGTCTAACGGGATTTACAAGATGACTGATTTTCTGGCGGAATCGAATAAAAATATTTTTGGAAACTGAAATACATTTTTTTTGCGATATATCAAATATCGTCATTTTTTTGTATGAAATTAGTATTTTTTTTGATATGTTTTTTCCAGTGACCTTTTTTTTTAGTCGTCGAATATTATTTTGGGAAAAAATGTCCGTATTTCCCATCGTCTTATCAATTATTTTCTCCTAAAAGCTAAAAAATGAACAGTTGTGAACATATTCCGTGGTTCTGACGGAATTTCCTGTAGATTCTAGCGACACACAGTCCCACTTCAATCGTTTTCTGGAGCCTGGGAGTATCACACCTTGCATTAATTACTTAAGTTATTGGATAGGAAATCGTATTGATATTTGTTTTTAAAAATAATGCATATTTATAAACCACTTTGATCAATTTTAACATGGACCAGTTTCGATACCATTATATTTTCTACTTACTGTTCTTTTTGTAACTATTGCAATTTTAATTTTAACATCGGTAATATATTTGTAAATTAAATCTGTGATCCAGTGCTAATATTGGAGAGGTAATTATTTTATTATTCTACCTTTATACTATACTTATAAAATTTCTACTTAATGGAGACTATATAAATATATTTTCTGAATTGTGTCTTCTGGGATATTATAAAGTAAAAATAAATAATTTTTTTGATTATTTTATCATTATGCGATTATATTATTATATTTATATCATTATGCGATAAAATATCATTTATGTGATGATGATATTGAGCGACTTCTTGTAGTTCGGATAGTGAAATAAGTGAAGATTGTGACTTAGAATTCAAAAATTTAGACCCAGAATACCAAAATGAAATGGAAGATTAATAATATTGTTCATTGAATTTCATTTTAAAAAGATGTGTAATTTTTAAAAATTTGTTCTTACTTTTTATGTGAATATTTTTCATTCTTTCAATTACTAACAATTTACTACTTAAAAAATAATATACATAAAGATTATTCATTTCATTTATTATAATCTTTTTTATACAAATTACGTATTGTTTACATGTTTTACTTATATTTGACGTTATGTCAATTCTAAATGCTTTGTTTTCGTAAATTATGTATTCGTATAAAGATGGAAACTTTTCAATATTTTTTTATTATACATATAATTTATTAAATTTTGTCTATTCTGACAAAAACAAACAATTTACTGGTCAGATTGTAAAGACAATAAATTAAGCTTTATTTGTATATTGCATATTGTTTACTTGCTTTTACTTAAAATGTCTTTTATATTATGTTTTTTTATATTTATAATATGTCTAATCAATTTGGTTTATAATATTGTTTCTTACTTTTTGAGTAAAAAAAAGGATGTTTAATTTTTTATCTCTTATTTTATTTTTTCTATTCACTTATTTTGTTCAAAGTATTTTGATTCGTGGTATACATATTTTAGAAAAAAAATTAATTAATTACTGATTAATAATTCAGAGATTGTAAAATGTTTAAAACCACTGTCATCCGTTACAAGATGCCAGCCGGCGATGAGACAAGTGGCGATCGCCTAAAGTCTCATGGTCAGTGGATCATTCGGCTGAGCCCAAGTATGACATGTATTGATGCGCGCGTAATACGTACATTTTACATGTAATATCTTTTAAGACTTAAATTTTAGAATAGAAATCCCTACGATACATCGTGCCATTCCATGAAATCGTGATTGAAATTAAAAAAATATAATAAATGACATGAAAAATAGTTAAAAACAGAAATTTCGTACTGGGTCAAAAACGACCCACCGTTGCCAGACGTGTTTTGTTTTGACCCATCGGGCTTTATGGGTTATTTGACAAATAAACTATTACAAAATTAACTTGTGTGTAGATATATTATTTTAGATAAGAGTAGTCTTTTGTTAGGAACAATGGTATACTGTAATGAAAAAAACAGTACTAAAATTATTTATCAAGATAAGTCTCACATAAGAATTGTAAAAGTTACAAAATTACCAACATAGCTGGATTTAAAAAAGTATGTGAATCAATTAGTACAATTTTGCATACATATTTATCTAAATATAATAATTTTGTTGTCTGTCTGTCCATAAATTTGTAACTTGTTGGAATTAAAACTTAAGATAATTACAGTGTGATGCATTCAGCGAGCGGCTTATGTTGCGCGGTCACGCAAGGATCTTTATTAATTATTAGTACATATTTCCCGTGATTTTTCACGGGTACGGCTGGTATAATAATAATTTCTTGGACAATATACAGTATAACATGATTTGTAAATAACATAATAAATTTACATATAAATATAACAACTGTAATGCCAATTACAAGTTGTCTTCATGGAATTAGGTTTGGTTTGTAAGGGTGCGCTTGGTGAGGGGTGATATTTTTAATTTTATGAATTAACATAATTTACGACCTCGGAAGAAATAATCAGTTTGGCCTCCACCCCCGCGGTGATAGGACGCTTTCCTGATGACGCTGGATAAGAATTCAGTGAAACGTCGAGATGGCTTCTCAGTGAAATATACGGCTCGTATAAAATATCCGTTTTATTTAACATAAATATGTTCGACGACCGTATTAATAACCTTAACTCTTTAATAACATTTTTTATCATAAAATTTAAATATAATATTGAATATGAATCCTTATCCTTTTCCCCGGAATCATTACATTCTCGAAAGACTCGTCATAAACTTGACATTAAAAGTTAAAGCGTCAACAGAAGTTGCCAGGTTGTAAATTTATTACACAATACATAATGTACTGAATGTCCGGTGACCAGTGTCAGAGCCTTCAGTATAAATTTGGTCGGGTAACTGTCAGACGGTAATATCGGTCTATTATTTGCTTTTTCAGCTTCGCAAAACTTTAATACTTCATTGGCAATTGTTCTTGCACCACCCCGGACTGTTTTGGAATAATTCGGTGTATATCAAGATCAATATCAAGATGTCACAGCTCCCGAGCAAATACAAAATTGTACTGGTTACCGCTGGGTGCGGGCGGGGTGGGTTTTAGTTCTAATCTTGCCGCACGCCAAGTTATGTTGGGCAGGCAATAGAGACCGATATGAACCATTGAGTCAAGTGAAATATCGTTTGAATGAACACATCTTTAAAACTTTTTTATTTGATACAGATCCACTGATACATATATCCTTTTAGATTTAGTCTAGATTCAACACCAGTTAATCCATTGGAAATTATGGGACTTGCATTAATTTGAAACAATAATCAACTTTTCGGACATAAAAGATCCTGATGAAAATAAGAGGACTACAGTAAGGTAAATCTAAAGAAAAATTACATACTTTAACATAAATTAAATTAGAAACTTTAAGGGCCGGTTGTTTGATCAGTAGTGAAGAGTAATAATTAAGAAAATCATTGATTATTAAAGATTAAGCTCCTTCAATCAAACAATTTTTCTTGTGCTTTTTATTAATTATTACCACTGAACAAACAACCGGCCCTAAGCGATGCAAAGAAGGCAGCTGTCTGATTAAAGTTAGACTATTTTTTCTAAATGATGTCAACATAAAATAAATAACTTTACTCCAGTTCTATTCACATGTAAAGTTATTGCGTAATTCTATGAAATATAAATATGTATATGCAAGCTTTTAGGTATTTTATTTCTTTATTGATATTTTATACATTTATTTAAAATTCAATCTGGATTCGTAAAAAAATCTGTGTGGGAAATGGTAATTTACAATACAAATATTATTTGAAGGATGCAACCTGGGGTACGTCTATATTACAAAAATAAATAAAATAAATAATTATTTAAAACAATATGATTATAATCATAATAGCATGTTGGATGAAATGGTTTTCTACATAAAGTTAACTAGATTTTATAGTTCTCTGGTTGACATTACGAATTCCAGTGCAGTCCACAAGGGCTACCGTTATCTGTAACTTTAAATTTCTATCCAGAAAGCATGAGAGAATTCCAAGATGTCTGAAATTGCATGCTGTTTTGTGCCTTTGCATCCGTGAGATTTATAAATCTGTACCGTAATTTCGCCAGTTGATTACTTAAATTCCACAATAGGATCAAATATTTTCAGGATAGATATGAGGACCAGAAAGTTTAACCCGATAATTATATTTTTTTAAATAGCTTAATATATATTATTTTTGTTTAAACTTTATATTAATAAATCCTGTATCATTATATGAATAGAATATTAGAAACTATGTAATAAATACTTTCCATTGACTATTTAGTTTTATTTTATCATGGATGTTTCTACTAATAAAATGTTTATTTGACCTCTTAAACCACCAAGTGAAAATAGAGAGGATTGTAAATAAACTATATGAAAATGAAATGACAAAAGTAAATGCACCATGTAGGAATGATATGAAAACTAAAATATTATGATTAAACAACGTTCATGAAAATACTTAAACAGATTGAAATTATTATGCTGGAGTCTTCTCCAACATAATCATTTCACCATAACCCAAATAAAAACATGGATGTAACACAGGTAATCAGTATTTTTCACTTGTTTTATAAAGAATTCGGCATAGTAATAAAGCAAATTAGAATATTATCTTAAAGGAAGGACATTGTATGTTCAATCTTGAACTTTATCTTTAAATATGATGTAGGTTAGCAAAGATGTCAACACTAGTGACTTGAGCATGGTTGGGTCAGGATTGATAACGTAAACAGATTTATAAAATAACACCAAATGAAATTTAATCAACGAACTAAAAAGGAGTTTTGTGAAAGCACATGCTAAGAAAAAGTGTTAGTAAATATTCATTGAATTATTTATACTAGTCTGTCAAATTTAAAAATTGGCATGTCATCAAAACACTTCTAAAATTGCGTAAATTACAAGTCATTGAGATTATTTTAAGTATTTCAGGGTAACAAGGAGAGATTGTAATTCAAAAAATAAGCAGTTTATAACCTTGTAAATATGATGAGAATCATGTTATATCAAACCTTTATACGCCCTTCGTTTCTGTGTTTCGTCATAAACAAAGATAAAGAAATTGCAAAAAAAACTGTTTGTGACAGAACGTGCAATTAAAGACAGATTTGGAATGATACAAAAAATGACAAAAATCTGTTTAGAAATGTCATTTCTGGGTCACATTATGCAAAATCCAAAATGCCGCAAGAAACCCGCGGACGTAGATAACTCAAAAACTAGCTGACTTATATACAAAATACACATTGAAAATATAAATTATAAACTTACCAAATATCACAATACTGAAATTTATATCGATTTAGTCATGCAAAACACAAAAATGTGGCAATCGTACACACGACTAAAACGAATTAATGAAGTACAATAATCTACCACAAATAAACTACATCATAATCTACCGGCAGAAAGCATATTCGTTTTTGCACATTTCGGACAAATTTCAGTACGAATATAGTAACAAAATCTTACGAAAGATGTCCTTCGTGTAGATTCTTTGTAAGCTGGTACCAAGAAAAATAATTTCAACGTGTGGCACTCCACACACACTTCACTATACAATAGTAATTTTTGACGTCTTTAATAATTTAGACAAATGGATTTATTAGAAGATAAAATTTGGTATTTTAAAACTGGCGGTTGAAATGGCTGAACTATTAGAGAGATTTTATGGAAGTAAAGCAAGATAAATAAAATTAAAAAATATATTCTTATACCGTGGAATTGGATAAAAAAGTGTTTTTTAAAATATATTTTCGATTCATGCCGTAAATATAAGAAACACTTAGGGCCGGTTGTATCATCTTTGATTATAGTAATCTTTCATAAAAACCATACATTTTTTATGAAAACGGGTTGTGTGATAAAAGGTTACTATAATCTAAGTTGATATATCGACCCAATTGTTTGATAATTATTGGTAATGGTAATGGTCTAACAAAAAGCAAAGATTTTTTTTAAAAGAAAACAGGTTGTTTGATTGGTTGAAAACACAAAAAATCTAAGCTCCGTTTTTAACTAATACTCTTAAAACTAATAAAAACTACTAAAACTGTTTGATAATCAACTTCCCAAACTTTAAAAATGGACAAAATAATATTAATCACAGATTTGAAAATACAGAAAATTAAAAACTTCTTTCACAATTGTAAAACACAATTATTTTAAAACTATTTTTTAATAAATATAACGAATTCGTAAAAATATTTTTAAAGAATTCTTGCTGAATGGCGTATAGGGCTATCGAATCGGATATATGGAACGAATTTTAGGATACGTTTTAGGTTTAAGTATTACAGAGTTTATAGAACATATTTACGCTTAAGTCGATGGGAGTATGTGATATTATCGATTAGTTTTTTTTTACGACATTGCCTAGACCACCAGTTTTTATGGGTTTTTTCTTTGAGTATTCAATATCCTCCTCGCTGGCATCTCCACTTTGTCGGGGTGAGGAGGCTTGAGTATTCCAAGGATTCTGAGAGCTATGCTGGCGGTAGTGTAACTACCAGAAGGGCCTCCCAAGCCAGACAGGTCACAGATGAGGAGTCAGACTGAGTGATCCACTGCTAGAGGGCAACAGTACCTGGCAGTATTGAATCAAGGCGGAGAAGAGTAACTTCGTTACGGCTTGGTATCAAAATTTTGCAAGAGATGATAACTAGGGATGGGTCGTCGACGTATTTACCGTCGACGAAACGAGACCGTCCACGTCCATCCATCGACGAGACGATCAACTAGTTGAATTCGTCAACTAGTTGACGCGTCAACTTCGTTACGGGGACGTCGCGGACGTTCTATCTAAACATCGGGACGATGGTCAACTGTCTACGGTTCGACGCGACGCTGCTCGACGGCTCAATCGTTGGCTATTTTCATTAGGTTAATTTTTAAAATTTAAAGAAGTTCGTAGGAATATAGTTTTGGGGATAGTAAAACCGCTATTTGTACTCATATGTAAAAAGTAATATTTTATTATTTATTTGTTTACGCACATTATAGTCTTTTACATATTGTTTTATATACGTCTTTCTATATATAATAAAGAAAGAAGTAGGTATACACAACAATATCAGATGTAAGCAGTAAAATATTAGTTCAATAAAAAATAAAATAATTTAACAGAATTGTTTTATTTTATACAGCGCAAAATTGGGAATTCACCGAAACGTCAATAAAAAATCGTGAATCGTCGAAAAAAAAATAGATAATAGCTTATTAAGCCTATCTCGCCCTACGCATGCATTCAAATTTCAAGTCTCTGTCAGTTAATTTCAAGTCTCTGTCAGGTCTCAATAGTTCAGGTACACAGATCTGCACTCTATGATCTACAAGTCGACAGCGAGAGATGAGAGAGAAATAAACGGAGACGTTTTGTCTTGCTCTCGCTCGTTGCTTTGTATTACGTTGAATCTTGAATCGTCCACCGACCACGGCGTCCGCCATCCACCGTCTACGAATTCAACTAGTCCATGCGATGAACGTAAACCGTCGACGCGTCGATGCAACGTTAACGGTTGATTTCAACTAGTCCGTCCATTCAACGCCCATCCCTAATGATAACGTATTTATCTAACCGGTTGCAATACTGCGATGAGGAAAGCAACGGGAAACTACCTCATTATATCTCCCTAGGAAAAATCATTTACTGATGAAGGACTGATGAATACAACGGCCCCGAGTAAGGGTGCCCCTTAAATGGGGCAGGGACGCTAAGAATCTCCCGGTCAGCTGCTATCAAGATAAACAGAAAAGAAGAAATGAGTAAAATAGGAACATGGAATGTAAGGAGTATGCTCCAACTAGGAAATATTCAGAACACCATAAAAGAAATGCAAAGTATACTTAGTATAGGAGAGATGAAATGGGAGACTCAGGAAAATGTACTGTGGATGATTATACTGTCTACTACTCTGGTGATACTAAATCCCGGAATAGAAATGGAGTTGGCATTATCGTTACAAACAAAGTAGCAGGAGCCGTGAAGAATATCATTCCATATTCAGACAGGGTCATTATGATTCAAATTCAAACATCAACAGTAAATACTATTATTTTACAAGTATACGCACCTACATGTGACTGTGAATAAGAAGAACGAGAAAACTTCTATGAAAATTTAACGAAAGTTCTTTCCTTCACAAAAAACATGAAATTATTATAATAATGGGCGATCTTAATGCAAAAATTGGTAAAGGTAAAGAAGAAGACGTTGTCGGAGAACATGATATCGGTATAAGAAATGAAAGAGGAGATCGGTTCATTCAATTCTGCTTAGAAAACGAATTAGTAGTAACTAATACATTCTTCAAATTACCAGAAAGGCGTTTATATACATGGAAGTCGCCAGCAGACGCGGTCCAAAGAATTGTTCGATATCAAATTGACTTTATCACTATCAACAAAAGATACAAGAACTCGATTAAGTCTGCAAAAACATACCCGGGTGCTCATGTACCATCGGATCATAATTTACTTCTGGCAGAATTTAGGTTGCGTTTTAAGAAAATTGTTAAAAAAGAACGGGCCTTGAAATTAGATAATAATAAGCTAAAAAATAATGATCTATGTACAGAAGCAACATAAATATTAGAAACACAATTCGCCGACCTCCAGACTCAACTATACAATAGTGAAGAAAATTCTGAAAATATTGAATACATCTGCAATGACTCAAAGAAAATCATCACAGAGATGGCGCAGGAAAAATTCAAAGAAGAGATGCCGCAAAAGAAACAGAAATGGATGACAGACGAAATACTAAACCTCATGGAAGTAAGAAGAAAATACAAAAATCGAAACATGGAAGAATACAGAAGAATCCAGACGGAAATTTGAAGTAAAATTAGACAAGCAAAAGCTGATTGGCATATTCAACAGTGTGCTATAATTGAAACCCATAATAATAAACATAATGTATTCCAAGTACATAATAAAATTAGAGAATTGACTGAAATAAGTCGTAAAATCGACATAGGACAACTGGAGGATCGAGATGGAAAACTTCTAATCGATATAAACGATAAACTAAAAAGATGGAAAGACTACATCTTGGAACTTTTCAATGATAATAGAAGCGAAGAATATGATAGGGAAATATACAATAGGCCCACCAATCACAACAAATGAGGTAGAACATGCAATTCGTCTCTCTAAACCCAGGAAAGCAGCGGGCCCAGATGGAATACAGGCTGAGATTCTGAAACTTATAGGGAATAAAGGCATCCTAGTGTTGACAAAGCTCTTTAATTTAATATATAATACAGGAATTATCCCTTTAGATTGGCTTCGATCCACTTTTATTACCCTCCCAAAGAAAATGAAAGCAAGAAAATGCAGTGACCACCGTACAATTAATTTGATGAGCCACTTATTAAAGGTATTTTTGCGAATTATACATGGTCGCATATATCGCAAAGTGGAAGAAAAGATAGGTGTAACACAATTTGGCTTTCGAAATGGGTTAGGTACTCGGGAAGTGCTTTTTACTATTCAGTACAGTTACCAGCAAACTTCCTGAAATTCTTTGGCGTAGTGGGGGAATGCGCAGAAGACAAAATTTGGATCTCTTTGGTGGAATGGTACATGCGCAAACTTCCTCCCACTACGCCGTAAAATTTCAAGATGTTTGCCGGCTACTGTACTAATCCAAAGACGTATAGATATGAATACAAATGTACATGCATGCTTCATTGACTTCCATAAAACGTTTGATAGAGTTAGACATGACAAAATGATCCAAATTCTGAAAACCTCTGGGATAGACGATAAAGATATAAGGATAATAGGAAATCTATATTGGAACTAAAAAGCAGCAGTAAGAGTCGAACAATGTCTAACAGACGAAATATAAATAAAGAGAGGCGTGCGACAGGGGTGTATTCTTTCGCCCATGCTGTTCAACTTATATTCAGAAGAAATATTCAATGAAGCTTTGCAAGAATCTACTCAAGGCCTTGTTATAAATGGAAAAATCCTGAACAACCTGCGTTACGCAGATGATACGGTACTTCTAATAAGTAACATTGAAGATCTGCAACTTCTGCTGAATCAAATAGTAAAGACATGTGAAAAATTTGGGTTAGAACTTAATACAAACAAAACAAAATACATGCTTATAAGCAAAAATAACGCAGTTGACTTGAATGACAACCTTTATATAGCTGGAACGAAACTAGAGAAGGTACAAAGTATTGTATACTTGGGCTGAAATTTAAATGAAAGATGGCATCCTTCGGTTGAAATCAAATGCCGCATAGAGCAAGCTCGTGTAACCTTTATCCGCATGAAAAATATGTTCTGCAGTCATGATCTCAACCTAGGATTACGAATTCGAATGGTCAGATGCTACGTATATTCAGTATTGTTCTATGGAATGGAAGCATGGACGCTTACCGAAAAACTGATAAGGTGACTTGAGGCATTCGAGATGTGGATCTACGGAAGAATTCTCAAAATAAGCTGGATGGACAGAGTTACGAATGAAGATGTTATGGCTCGGATGAATAAAGAAAAATAAGTTATTAAAACAATAAAAATCCGAAAACTTCAATATCTAGGACATGTGATGAGACATTCAGAGAAATACGAGATCTTGCATCTCATAATGCAGGGAAAGATTGCCGGAAGATTGTCGGGGCCCTGGAAGAAGGAGGACTGAGGCTGAAAAACTTGAGACATTGATTTGGCCAGTCTACTGTGGAGCTGTTCCGGGCCGCAGTAAACAAAGTCCGCATAGCCAACATGATAGCCAACGTCCGGTAAACGGACAGGGCACGAGAAGAAGAAGAATTCAATATTTTTAATGAAATGATTTTTTTTCATTGTCTTAAAGTGTCTGGTGGTACTAAATCTTCAACAAACGTGGCAAAGACTTTTTTGTCAATATTTAGTTTATGGTATACATATGGTTTGTGGGAGTTTGTGGTAAAATCAACTTCACGCACTTCATGGTAAACTCAATTTTTGCCTGTAATCTTATGTCAGTTTTTGGCTTTAGTTTGTTCGTTCTCGATTTATAGTTTTCTTTCGTCAGATTATAAATAACAAAATGCCTGACCATTTAGGTGATGATATGAGAAAAACGAAGAAGAGCGATGATAAAGAAGAACCGGAGAAAGAAATAAAATGTAAAATATACCCTTATAAAATTTGTTCATTTTGTTCATTTCGCCTCAAAAAAAAACATTAATCATATTGTTGAAGTATATTATCTTTGTTTTAGTACAAGAAATATTCATCAAAAAATGATATTGTTTTATTAATTAAAAAGTGTATTGTTTTAACAATGACACTACAATCTGTTTTTTTTTTAATTTCAGCTCTTGATGAAGGTGATATAGCGCTTCTTAAGTCGTATGTAAGTATTATTCTTTGTGTCATCGAATTAATACACATTTGGTTGCGTTTTATTTCGTTAACTACTATTTTATTTCAATACGTTGTCCAAGTCTTTCTTATCTTTGGCAATTTTGTGGCTATTGGAATATTAAAATGAATAATAAGGCATTAATTAAATTTTTATGGTACACGTACACAAATGAGACAGTTAATTTTCGTCTCGAAGAGTTTTCGGTTGAGCTCAGGATGTACTAGTTTCGTCATTCTAGTGTCACTCTTCAAAACAACAGACAGCGGGTTATATGTCATGCTTCTCTCAACTTTGTACTGTTCTTATGTACTTTTTTGCCAATTCTCTGGTATGTACATGCGTTATATGATACACCAAACTTTTGTTTGAATTCTACTGAAAGTTTTATTTAATTCATTGAGTATTTATGTAATGTATCTAGTATGTGACGCATGTCTGCGTATGTGAAAGGGACGAAAGATGCATGGATGTGTCCATGCCAAATATGGGGCGCGCCTTTCTGAAACGCAGGCTTGGAGAACAAAGACGCAACTGCCACTCATAATACCTTACCATTGAATATGTATCTTAGTTCGAATCAAATCGAATAAATCATTATAGAGATTCCGGCGTTTAATTACAAGACCTGGAATTCCCTGAAGAAGAACACTTGGCTAAATCCAAGATAAAGCCATGTATTCACTAGGGGACAAATCGCGAAACATTCCACTCGACATGTCGCATCAACATCTACGCTCATGTTTCGGGGACAATGACGCGGTCATTTGACGTGTACACACCGGGACTCACATATCTTGTCGCGGAAATGTCATCCGATGAGGTTATGGATGACAGCTGCGGTATCTCATTTGGCGAAAACGGGGTTCCGCGCAATTCGAAATGTTTTTTTGGGTCGCAATTTCAAATTAACGAGGTTTTACTGTAGTAAATTGAATATTATTAAAAACAAGGTCCTTTTTGCAAATAATTATTGTTTTCCAGACGTCGCGGAAATATATCGCCCTATGAGGTTATGATGATAGCCGCGTATCTGTTTATGTTAATGAGTTTATCGAAAAGTAAGAGGAGAAAAAAGAGGAGAATGCGAAATTATTTACTGCAAAGAGAAAGAAGGACGGACATTCTATGCGATCTTCGATCGATACAGCTCGACGAGTTCGAGAACGATTTCGTTTCCCCGCATTGTCATCTTGACAGATGCAGCGCATGCGTATTCACTTGTTTACATACCACGTGGTACTGACGCTCCGCGGAATGTTGCAGTGAGTACGCTCGGGTATCGTGCGCATGGCAACGTTGCCACGGCACGTAGAAATGCCGCGCTATGTTGTGCGCGAGGTCGCGGAACAGTGCACGACGTTGCAACGTCACGTAGACTCTATGCCGCGCGTGCTGTTGAGGGACAATTTGTCCCCTAGTGAATACATGGCTTAATGGTCCCATTGCATATACAACGAAAATGATTATTTCACTATATTATTGAATGTGCTAATAACAAAATGAAAGATAATTTATGTTTAAAAAGTAAGTATTAAATAAGATATTACACTTTAAAGTTTCGAAAAATGCACTGCATATTTTGACATTTCATAGGCAATATATGAGGTTAGGTTAGGTTATTAGGTTTGGTTAGGTTAGGTTATTAGGTTTGGTTAGGTTAGGTTATTAGGTTTGGTTTGTTTAATTTAGATTATGAATATTTTAGTTAGATTAAATTAAGAGGACATTAAATTATATAGTGAAATACTTATTTTCATTGTATGAACAACGGGACCATATTCTTGGATTATTCCGAACATTTGACTGGCTAGGCAGGTCAAGTACATCATAATTTAAATTTTTAATATCTGTAGAAGCATGATAGTTTAAATTTGTGGTGGTACCTGTCCGCTGGCGCAGAAATTTGTCTACGATAATGTAATAAAACCGCTGGCGAGACAGATGACGCTATACCGGTCGAGTATCTGCCATAACATCTAGTTGACCTGTGCGTAACGTCAATAGCTTCTTTGTTCCTCATTTACTTTACTTATTACTATAACCTGGTACATCTTCACTTGATCCCGACGAATAAACTTCAACAACCAATTGCTATCTTATTCCATGAATTCCAAACCTTCATTAAAAATAATTTGATACATTCTCTTCTTCAATCACTAGGGTCAAGGCCAATACACCAAGAGCATTAAGGCGATTGAAGATGATATCCAAACTGTGATAAAGTTGGTGAATGAACTGACTGGTATTAAGGAGTCGGATACCGGCCTAGCACCCCCCGCTCTATGGGATTTGGCTGCTGACAAACAGACGCTGCAGAATGAACAACCATTACAGGTATTAGATAGTTAATAAGTTATCTTAATGAATATTACAGATATGTACACAATGTAGAAGAATTCACACATTAAACTTAAATTATTTGATTATAATTTAAAAAAAAGGTATTTAGCTGTTTTTATTAAAGTTTTTACACTTTAAAAAATTCTGGGTTGAGAATTTCATTGTGTCTATTAAATAACTGGCAAAATGCAATCGGCTGTCACTGATTTCTTTTTGTCAGGTTCCACAGCTGTAGATATACAAAATAGAATGGTATATGTTGTGTTTATTATCGCTTGTACCTCTTTGCAACCAAGGGTAGTATTTCTGAAATGGATATAACAGAAAAAAAGAACAGTTTGGCTGACTGCATTTGTCAGCATTTTTGTACATTTTTCTTAAGGAATCTTAACAGTTCGATCATTATAATGTTAGAGCACAGTGTATATTGTGTGTGCAGTGTACACAGTGTGCGTAAATTAATTACAAACATTCACAGACGTTTTAGGCATAGTAAATTAGGCACAAAGTTTGATAAGAGACTGTTTTTAAGTTAATTTACTGTAAGCAGTAGACAATATTAAAGTGAATATGAAATGTATAAAAAGAAGTGAGTTACTAAGGGTGTTTTGAAAGTAACATGAGAATAGGGATCTGGGTAAAGGGGCATGGTTTTTAACCTGATTATAAAAATTATATTTGTATGTGATATTTTAGGTAGCAAGATGCACAAAGATCATCAATGCCGATTCTGATAATCCCAAATACATAATCAATGTCAAGCAATTTGCCAAGTTTGTGGTGGATTTGGCTGATTCTGTAGCTCCCACTGATATTGAGGAAGGCATGAGAGTTGGGTAAGTTTTCATTCTTTTGAAGTCTGAATTTTTTATTTGGCATATAAAAATATTGTAAGTGTTTTGTATTCATTGAATTGTTGAGGATGAAAATGTTAAATATCATATTTACAACATATGACTGAGAAGATAAAAAGAAAATTTAATCGCACATATATGAAATTGCTAATGTATTATTATAGAAAAAATTTCTTGTTCCTATATTTCTTCCTTGTGTTGGAAATTGTTCTGTGGCTAGTGCTTTCATGAGATCCATAACATAAATCAACCTGATTTTTTTTTCGCAAATTAACATTTACACTCCTGTACATTGTTCTCGAGTATATGAAATATTTTTGTTATAAAATATCAGTGTATATAAAAGGAACGTAATACAGTTAAACCTCGTTAATTCGAAATTCAAGGGAAGTGATTGCGAAATTCGCCAAAAATTGTAAAACTCATGAAAATAGCCATTAATTTTGTGAAAAACATCTATATTTTTGCATAGATGTCTATATTCAAGATCATTTATAAAACGTAATATTTATAATAAATATTGCGTTTTACAATATTAAATGGCTTATATAAAGACTGCGAAATTTCAACTACTAAAGTATACCTGTTGTTCTCACTTGCGAAAAAAATTATTAACAATTTTTTTCAATTTTGTCAAATTTAAACAAAAAATTTCGAATTATGTCAACTAAAATATATTGATTTATGGCGTAAGGGGGCTAAAAATTATTTCTAATTACAAATTACGGGGGTTAACCTACTATGAAATTAACATTTTTTACTTGCGTGTTTTAAAAATTTCGAATTAACGGTGTTTTACTGTATAAAATACAGGTTTACACAAATTGAAAAATTTAATTGAAAAAATAGAAAAATACAACAGAAGATAAAAAAGACAACAAATAAAAAGTATAATTTCATATTATTGTATATCACGAAATTTGAAGATGTGATAATTTTAGAGGGTACACCCATACAATCAAATTAAAAATGTTGTTCCTGCTGGATATTTCTTATTTGTAAAATATCCATATCGGAGCAACCTACGTCGTCAATTTTTGCTTGGCTATTATTGGATTCTTATTTTTTTGCTTTCCTTGAAAATGTAGCTTTTGAAATGAATACCATGTGATATCTAATCGTTCATGGTTTTTGTGATTACAGAGTAGACCGCAACAAGTACCAAATCCATATCCCATTGCCGCCGAAGATAGATCCCACAGTAACGATGATGCAGGTAGAAGATAAGCCCGATGTCACATACAGTGATGTGGGAGGGTGTAAGGAGCAGATAGAGAAATTGAGGGAAGTCGTGGAAACACCTCTTCTTCATGTGAGTTGTTTCCTTTAATTTGTCTCCATATTTTAATGTTTTATTTGGGATAATATAATATGTGAAATACTAAGTAAATTGCACATTGTTTTAAATTCGCTTCATTCATTCTTATTGTATTACTGAAATGAAATACAATACAATCTTCTTTATTGAAACTTTGGTGGCACAAATTCTAAGACGGAATTTAATTTTTAATTTTAGCCAGAAAAATTCGTGAACTTGGGCATTGAGCCGCCAAAAGGCGTCCTTTTGTTTGGTCCCCCTGGAACTGGCAAAACACTTTGTGCCCGTGCTGTAGCTAACAGGACTGATGCTTGCTTCATCAGGGTAATTGGTAAGAATTTTTTATTTTTGTTAATACATATAGATAGTTAATATTTTACAGTTAATACAGATAATTAGTATCCCTAGAATATAGAGTTAGGTTTCAAGCTAATTGTAGGTACTGGAAAGTTATTTTTAGTAATTGACATGAAATAAAATTTTGATCGATGATCATTTTTATTTCTGACGTTTTTGTGAATATTCTTATTATTCTTGTTTTTTTAAATATAATTAATGTTTATTAGGTTCGGAATTGGTGCAAAAATATGTTGGTGAGGGGGCTAGGATGGTGAGAGAACTTTTTGAGATGGCCCGCAGCAAAAAGGCGTGTCTGATCTTTTTTGATGAAATTGATGCCATTGGAGGTGCTAGGTATGATATAAATTAAAATATTCATAAATTGGATACTGCAAGATTATTAGATTTCTGTACTGTATTTTCACTAGAATTTTCAATCTTGCAGCTGTGAATTATATCTCATTATTGACTGTCATTTGCTCTATTGAGATTTTTCAGTGATGTTCGGATATATATTTTCTCAGTATACTAATTTGCTATGCGATCATTTTATACGTACATTTATTTAAAATCGTAAAAGTGACCCTTTTTAATAAAAGTAGGAAAAAGAAACATGAATTAAAAAAATATTAATTTTCTAAAGGTTTGACGATGGCGCGGGGGGAGACAATGAGGTGCAGCGTACCATGTTGGAACTTATTAATCAGTTGGATGGATTTGATCCTCGAGGAAATATTAAGGTAATGTTTTCATGTATTTGATATCATAAGTACGGCTCAAATAAAATTACTGAAATCTACTTAAAAGTCTTGGAGATTAATGTAAAATAAAATATTTTATAACATTTACAAGTCTCTTAAAAGTATAGTTTACACAACTGCGTATAAATTGATAATTTTTCCACATTATTTTTTTTCCCCAAATTATGCAATCTTCCAAAGACACAACAGGGTAAAGAGATCTGATATTAAATGGTGGTTTATGTTGTGTCCCATCATGTTGAATGCAGTATACTTGTCCAATACGTGATCAAAAATTCTTCAATAATAGAATGTGTTAACCATTTTGGTGTCTTGGTCTTGATATTCATCCACCATGCCTATTTTAGAAGTAACCTGAAATAATGACTGAGGATACCTACTCACAGCACTTACTTGTGTACTTATTCTGCTTGGTATGCACATGCAGCTAAGACCTCACATTTAAAGTGATACTCTCTTCTCAGGTTCTCATGGCAACCAACAGGCCCGACACCCTGGACCCTGCGTTGATGCGGCCTGGCCGTCTGGACCGCAAGGTTGAGTTTGGTCTTCCAGACTTAGAGGGGCGCACACATATCTTCAGGATCCACGCGCGGTCTATGAGTGTGGAGAGAGATATCCGTTTTGACCTGCTGGCTCGTCTATGTCCCAACTCGACGGGAGCTGAGATAAGGTACGATGTCTTTACACAAGATGTTGCAAGTTTTATTATTTTTTTTATGAAAAAAGTTAACTAAAACGCATTCTATCATATGGCATTCTACACATAATATATAAATAGTAGAAGATTCTGCTAAGCTCCTGTATTGGTCGTTACTCAACCGATAGTGCCTGCTGCACGGCCATTAGAGTTTGGAATTGGTTCATCCGCATTGCCTGCTGCTATACCCGGCAGGCAGCTATGGTGGCCGCTGCTTCTGTCTCGGTTGATGGCTTGCTGCTAGGCCCAGCGGGCGGATGTGTATATAACTTATAAGTTATATATATTATTTTGGTAAAATGCTCCTAAAATACTCAAACACCAAAATACCAAAATTTGTTTTGTGAAATTAACACTCAGCCAGATTTTGAAGTGTGTCTCTTGCATTCACTTGGATAGTACTTTTTTACTAAAAATATTAATACATAATAATAGTTTACATAATAATAATAAGTATCAATTTATCAACTTTTAAAATTTATTTTTAAATAGAGATGCGAATACGGATTTTGTGTATTAATATTCTTACTATTTTCAAACTAAGCTAACTAACTTGTGCTATGAAAATAGGACTAACTTGCTGGTGTCCTGGGGCTTGAACTAGGCGACAGTCATAACCTACACCACATAACTACATAAAACACCAACAAGCTATTATATTATAGTGATCTTTGTAAAATCATAGGTTTTTATGAAAACAGGTCGTATGATTGATGGAAAACACAATAATATGCCGGAGTGTAGATATTTGTTGGCGGAGATTATCTGGGTTCAAATTTTTTCACTCTAGCTCTGGATAGCCACGAGTCTGCTGTATGTATAAATTGATGAAGTCTTGTATTTAGCCAGAAATCGTGTTCATTATCTTATGCAAGTATACTTTATATTTTTGGTTTTTGAAATGATTTTTTTTTAACTGTTCAACTTGTTTCAGATCCGTTTGCACTGAAGCGGGTATGTTTGCCATCAGAGCAAGGAGGAAGGTGGCCACGGAAAAAGATTTCTTGGAAGCCGTAAACAAGGTCATCAAATCATATGCCAAATTCTCTGCTACCCCCAGATACATGACTTACAATTAAATATAAACACTCATCGTCAATGTATTATTAAGCATCATGAATGTCAAAAGTATAATAAATATAAATTTTAAACCGTACCATATTTTTGATCATCTTGTCCAGACAATAATAAAAACCACACACATGTATTTCGCAATGTTTTGATAATTATTTTTGAAGGTTTGAGTACGTCCACCAATATTTTATTCCTACATGAACTCCTGTGTAAAGTATGTACAGCAAAACCCCGTTAATGCGAACCCCGAAAATTCGAAATTTGCCATAATTCGAAATTTTTAAAACTTGCAAGTCCCAAAATGTTAATTTCATAGTATGTAAATTAGCCCCGATAATTCGAAAACCCCGGTAATTCGTAATTCGAAGTATTTTTTAGCCCCTTGCGCCGTAAATCAATAAATTTTAGTTCGCGCAATTCGAATTTTTTTTGAAATTTGACAAAATTGAAAAAATATTTTGATTTTTTTCACAAGTGAGAACAAAAAATATGTCAATATCGGGTGCTTTGAAATGTCGCGATCTTTGTTTTAGCGTAATAAACATTGCATTGAAATGATTTCTTGAAATATGAAAAACATACATTTTTCACAAAATTAATGGCTTTTTGTGAATTTTACGATTCTTGGCGTATTTCGCAATCAATTCACGATGCCTTATGGAATGCCCCTTTTCTACAGATATTGTGACGCGATCCCTAAAATTGGGGAATCCTGTGTGTGCTTTCTTCAGTTGGTTGCCTTGATATGCGCGGATAGTTTAGATTGCGGCGGTTGGCGTTTGCGCTAATTCTCATACCTAAAGGCGTTTTAAATTGTTTTTCATGTTTTTAAATTTGTCTTTAGTTCGATTTTTTCCCTAGTAACTGTGTTTGTGTTATTAAAATGTTTGATTTTCTTTGTAAGATGTTATTAATGACTTATCTTATTGTTTCACATATTTATTGTTGGTTTGAGCCAGAAAAAAGGCAGAATCAAAAATTAAACTCGTGTGAAGATTGAAGAAGCGTTCCATAAATTCAAGTATAACAAAACATTTTTGAATATGGCCACCATCCGGACATGATGGAAATGGAAAAAAGATTTTTTCACGAGTGAGAACACCATATATCTCAAAATGTCGCGATATTTGCATTAACATAATAAATATTGCATTTTCAAAGTGATTTCTATAATCTATATCTATAAGCATAAATTTAACAAAATTAACGGGTTTTTCGAGAGTTTTATGTTTTTGGCAAATTTCACAATCGCACATTTTTTTGTACCTAAAATTTCGAATTAACGGGGGCCCCTATAATTCGAAATTTATTTTTCGGGTTCCTTGAATTTCGACTTAACGAGGTTTTACTGTATAATAATTAATGAATTGGCACTTTTTTGGTTCTAATATTTTGTAAGTATATAATATTTTTTGGAGGAAAAGACCCACCAGGGGTTGTTGAGCCAAGAGTGATGATGATATCGGCCTTATTCTGAAATAAACAATTTCGCTGTTTCCGTATCTCGACAGTTATTGTATAACATTGTAATGCTGCCAATTTTGACGTTGTAAGTTTGACAGGTTTGAAATTAATGAATTCAATCAATCAGAAAGCTCTAAAATGTAAACAAATGTTATGTTATTCATAATTATGAATAACGAGCTTTCTAATTGAATTAATTAATTTCAAACCTGTCAAACTTAAAACTTCAAAAGTGGCAGCGTTACAATGTTAACAATACATAACTGTCAAGATACAGAAAAAGCAATATTGCTTATTTCAGATTATGGCCATATATTTTTACATTTTTTAGAGGCAGTAATTATTATACATGCATTGGAATAAAATTCGACAGAAATAATAGAATACAATATACATATGTGGGGTATAAAAGCAAAGAGCAATATCTAAAAAATTAAAAAAATGTTTTGAATGCAGTCACCGAGGATTACTAAATTAAAATGTAGTGAATTCAAGGTTTTATGTATCTATCTCTTCCAAAATCATGTTTCCTATAAATTTATAGGCTATGTTTCCTACAAAATCTTGAATTCACTGCATTATAAATTAGTAATCTTCGATGACTGTATTCAAATTTTCTTGGATATCGCTGTCTTTGCTTTTATACGCCACGTATGTATATACTATACAAGAAATAGAGTAACTAAAATCGATCTATTTGTTACAGTAGTAAATTACAGAAGGGGATAATATGTTCAATGTATTCTAATCAATAATTATTGATTGAAAACACCCTACGGTGCACCAGGTAGAGTAATCAAAACTAAAATCATTAAATGAATTGAATGTATGGAAACAATATCACGCCTCCTTCATCCAGTGGAGTGACTACAAGTGCAGCGGTCAGACTTTTCATTATCGATACCTAGCTGAGGAATGTGAGGAAAGTAAGGGTGAAGAGTTTGTCGATAAAAGGGTGTCAATATCCATTCATATTTTACTATATGGTGAGTTCTACTGATCTTGGAATATGATGCAACTGAATGTGTAATACCGAAGAGTGGAAATCTTGACGGTGACATGAGTGTCGAACAGAGACATTCGGCCCGATTCTGAAAATAACAATGTCTGGATCTTAAAGATCTTTATCCCAACACTTAATAGACGATAATAAAAATTAAAAATGTCCAGAGCAGATTTTGGAATTCTACGGCTCAAATACACTGTATTAAAAGATGATATAAGAAAGATTGTTTCTTACAAACGTATTCATATCTTCATCCACAGCGTCCTGATGAAATATTCGGCGTTACCGCGTATTCAAATCTTCCCATCTTGACATTTGACAGATAACAATTTACATATTTCTCCCTCCCTCTATATCTATCTCATGTAGAAACTTACAGAAACAAACACCGACGTAAAGCTGTCTCGTTTATTTTTAATTTTTATTATCGTCTATATTAAGTGTTGGGATAAAGATTTTAAAGATCCAGACATATCTGTCAAATGTCAAGATGGGAAGATTTGAATACGCGGTAACGCCGAATATTTCATCAGACGCTGTGGATGAAGAAATGAATACGTTTGTAAGAAACAATCTTTCTTATATCATCTTTTAATACAGTGTATTTGAGCTGTAGAATTACAAAATCCGCTCTGGACATTTTTAATTTTTATTGTCGTCTATTAAGTGTTGGGATAAAGATCTTAAAGATCCAGACATTGTTATTTTCAGAATACGGATGATTGTCAATGATCCGTTGACTAGGCTCAGCAAGATTCGGCAGATCCCTAATTACAAGCTGAATCAGTTTTTTCAAAATGACTAATTCAAAAATTTATTTAATTTTCACTCATCTTTTTAAATTTTAATCAGAAGCATAAATTAATGTGACCATTATTTCTTGATTAACAAACTGATGAAACTAATTCGCAGCAATGTGCGTGATGGTAAACCGCGGCGACAGATGGCAGGCGTGGCGCCCTGCGAGCTTTTATTGCCGCTTTCAGAACAAAAAAAAGTTGCCCTCTGCCATTCAATTTTTCAGAAAATAAGTCATATATTAAAAAAAATGCAAACTCTGATGTTGCTTATCTCAGTAACAATTGACATTTCACTCAATGTGTAAATAATATTTTATATTCAAAATTGAATAAAGAAGACTCCCTGAAGTTTTTGGTGGACTAAATTGTATAATCCATTTTAGCAATAAATTATTTAAAAAAATGAGTGAAAATGAAATAAATTTTTCAAATTCATAATTTTGAAAAAATTGATAGTTACTCCAAAAAACGTCCTTTACGTTTAGGTAATTTCGCGATCTGGAGAATGCGATGCCCCTCGCCTCAACTCCCCGTGCCTATACTTAGAGCTGCTTCATTTGTATCAATGGGGAAACAGAGTACTTCTCTATTTACTAAACCTCTTTGTGTAAAACATATACTAACTAACTAACCATCACGCCGTTTCCCTGCAGGGGTAGGCAGAAAGGATTGAACACCACACTCTTCTATCCTGGCACACCACTTTTGCTTCGGCCACATTCATATATCTTCTCATACAAGTTCTACGGTTGTTGCGGCTTTTAACGGGGCCATCCTCAAACACTTGTTGTATCTGATCGTGCCAGGTCTTTCACGGATGCCCTCTATTCCTGTTGCCTTCAACACTCGCCTCATATATTTTCTTAACCATCCTTTCCTCGTTCATACGTTCCACATGAACAAACCATCTCAGTAGATAGAAATACAGATAGCAGTAATCGATGGCATTACAGTAACGGCGCGTGATACGCAAGTGTGTTGAAGAAAGGAGCTTGTTTTGTGAGAACTCTACAGTTGTCTGGTAGTGACATTTGGGTTGCTTTGCTGAATCTGGAATAAGGCAGTTGTTTTTAGAAACGTCATAGAAGCGTTTGCACTAGAAAGATCATGCTTGCAAATAAATAGCATTAACAGCTTTCCAAATAAACAACATCAATTGATATTATTCACTAAAAAAGTTCACTATTCAAATACATGTAAACTGGAAACATCTTTTGTAACAAAAAATTCTGTCAAAGTATTTAAAATCAAATGTAGGTAGCTAAGTTGTAACATAGTGTTGGAAAGAAATAGTGAAACTCAGCTGTGTTATTCTAAGTATTACTGATTTAGTGGAAATAATTTATTGTAATGGAGACGGAAAAGACTGTGAGTAAATAGACTTAAAAGTATGTAGGCATTATGTAGCATTATTTTGACTGATTTGTGACATTATTTGATTATTTTTCAGAAATCATCTTTAGATGTACATGATCTGTGTAGTATATTGCAAACGGTGGGTTTTGTATTAAAAGACGAAAATGTATGTCCAAAACCAAAAGTTACTGGGAGATCAATTGAAATTACTTGCAATGTAAGTATTTGAAAATAAGCAATGTACAATATTTAATACCCACTCTTGTGTATAAAATCATGCCAACAAGTAATGGTTTTAAGTTTAAATAAGTTTGTTTTATTTTTATTATGATTTTTTAAAAATAATTGTTTTTAATGAAATACACTTGAGGTGGTGAAAAAATGACAACTTTTGGAAAAAAAGTTTAATTTGAACACATTTAGAGAGGGAGTTATCACTTTGGATTTAATATACATATTTCAAAGTATATTTTGATATTTGTCAACTGCACTACTCTGCCATTCAAATGTGCCAATTAAAACCGTAATTACTCTTAAATTAGGTTTCTGGAAAGAAGGTTCTCTTAGAATCGAACAGTGCTGATTGTTATTGCTGGTGTCATGGCGGGCAAAAAGATGTTGAAATGTGGGAAACATGTGGAACCAGTGGCGGAGTGCAAACAACTAAAATGGTACTGATAAATATTTTGTTCATATCTGGTCTATACTCTGTGTGATCTCCCACCAATGTTTCGGATTCCATTGCAGGGTCCGTCATTAGGACTGACGTTGCCTGTCATCAGACTTGATGATCAGCAGTCATCAGCGACATTAGCCGTGATGATGGATGCAGATATGGATACGCATAATGTGTACAGTCAATTGATAGTGCTGATGTACAGCTTTTTAAATTATCCATAAGCACAATTTAAGTGCATATTAAATTGTTTTTTTACAAAGATTGGAATGCTTTTTAACCTTCTCCTTTTAATTATTTTTTGGTATTTAGGAATGTCGCACAGCAAACTGGAAAGAGTTACCTAAAAATAGAATAAGTTACATTGAAAAAACAATGGAGTCTCTTATTGAAATTGTGCGTGATACAGCACCAATTTTGAGAACACCTACGAGAGAAAGGAAAAATTCTTTAACACTCGATAATATTGATGCCAAACTCATGAAAATTAAAGCAGAGTGTAACTTAAATCTAGAAGACCCAACTAGCCACATTGTGCGCAGTTCTTCTAATATTGATTCATCGCCAACACAAATGTAGGTATAAGTGAAGCATAAAAAAATGTTGGGAAATATAATTTATACGATTTATTCCTGAATTTGTAATGTACATATATATTTAGTAAAATATTCAATAAACTGAAAGATTTGGCTTGAAACCGGAAAATATATTTCCCCCTGTAAAAAATTGATTCTACAGGGGGAGGTTTGTTTTTAAATATAGTTTATAGATTTAATTTAAATTAAATCTACCTATATTTATTAATAATTAACAGCTGTGTAAGGCAGTTTCGTTGAAGATGTACCTAACTCTCCAGAAAAACAAAAATAATGTATCATGTATAATGTAACACTTTCTGTAATTAAAATGTTCTCGAAGGTATTTTTAAAGTGCCTCTTTCACAATATTTAAAACCACTATTAATATATTTGGTTGAGTTATGTATTACCATTCTAAAAGGTCTCAGTATTCAACAAAGAGCTGGTAGTTTGATCAAGAGTAAGAGTAATAGTTAGTTAGTTTTTTGTGAATACCTCAAATATGCAGATTTTTAAAATAAAATTTTTGCTGGAGAATTTTCTAACATGTAATAATTTCATGTAGTTTTTATGCAATTGCTATTATCATACATAATAATTTTAATGTCTGCCGTCCATCCGTCCGTCCGTTTGTCTGTCTGTCCCCGTAACTTTGTGTAACATCCATAGTTTTGTTTGAATTCACAGCTAAAAAAACGAAATTAAACATCCGAAGATGGGGCTTGAGCCCCGGGCTAGCAAACCCGGAGGCGGCAATGATAGCGATGTTGCCATCGCTGAACCTGCATTACCTGCCAAAAATACAGTAAATATATAAGACTTAGCAAAGACACAAACCACTTCATGTTCTGCCAATCGTCTAGGTTTAGAATAGTACATTTAACTGCCGGCTGGGGAAATATAAAAAAAATGTTCAAATAATTTGATAAAAGTCATTAGTACTATTTCATGGGTGTCGGCTATAAATAAGTAAATATTTATTCTTTAGGAACCGGCGTGTAAAAGTACCGTAATTTTTAACGGGTTACAGCTAGTTACTATTAACATTATACTCATCAGGGGTGGACAACTAATGATTTTCTAATGATTCATAATTTCTAATGATCATTCTAATGATTTGAAAAAAAGTATTTAGAAATGAAATGTTGTTAGTTATTTTAATACTATTACTATTATACACATCAGAGGTGATCAACTCATGGTTTATTAAAAAAAATATTTTCGCAAAAGCATGTAAAAATAAAATGCATGGAATGCGAAAATTGCATGAAAATAATTTCATGAAATTTCAAGATAAACACAAAGGGATATGCATGCAAATTAGTCTCGAAAAAAACATTTGTCAAGGCCATTTCTATCTGCGAAGGATGAAATAGGTCCCGAATATTTTTATGATTGCTATTGTTTGCTACCATATACGGGTTAGCGGTATTTAGCGGTAGTAGGTGTGCATATCGTATTCGTCCATAAGGCGGTTAAACAATAAAAAGTGGTACAGGGGCAAAAGATATATAGTAGGTAGTTAATAATTTTTTTTAAATATGTACTATTGTATTAGAAATATGTACTAGTTAGAATATTTTACGTGGTGATTCCTATGGAATGGTAGTAAATTGTCAGGATTGATTGAAATATGAAAAATAATTTCATTCCAGCTTTTCATTACATTAATAATTCTGACTATTTTCTAAACTAACCTAAGCATGAAAAATAGAACTCACTTGTTAGTCTTTCAGGATAACATTAAACTCTGACTTCTTGGCCCTCAGAAGAACTTAAAAGTTTAATGACGATTCCACAAAGAAACGTTTCAGAATGTAATGAACATTTTATTATTAGTTACGCTTCTATCTAGTATAAATGTTTTTAGGTTACGTCAAATGAAAATCAAGACACCTAATCGATACCGTTCATTAGACACGCTTACCTTACATGGTGTTGATAGAAATCCCATACTTCCAGAGCCAGGAGTGTTAAGTGCAGACAAAAAGGTAAGTTTTCACAATGAATTTTAACTATGATAAGTTACACATACTAGAAAGATTTGATGAAAGCTTCTACAAAGAGTTCACTTAGTCTCTCGTAATTCAATGGGACGAGTGAAATGATAGTAAATAATATCTGCCGTAGTTTGCCCGCAGTGAAGAAACAAAATATGTTACAATTGTTTGGGTATGTAATTATTTTATATATTTTGTTGATTAATAGTACTAGTTAGTGATGAGTAAACTGCAATTGCATTAATGTTTGGTAACTATGAATATTTATAATTCAGTGAGCAATCACCAATACATTAGAAAATAAATCGCTAACCCTTAAATCACACTTAAGAATTATCTTAACAATTGAACACCAATCACATAAACACATTATCTCATTATCAAATTTTGAATAAATAGTTTTGTACAAATGATGTTATTAAAATCCTTTTAGTTGACAAGCATGGTGAGCAGGCAAAATACATACACCACCAGTCCAACATTAGACATGTGTGTAGCCAATGAAGCCGTGGCTGCTCGAACTTCCAGGTATATTATACAGTTGCAGTAAATACAGTTTGTCCCGTGATAGTATATTTTATTAGTGATGCTCAAATTGTTATTTTAACTGGTTACACATGCTACTGTTATTTGAGATTCGTATCTTATTGTGTAACTGACTAAATTATCATCACTGTATCTTATGCCCCTGAATCTACTATGGAAGTTATAAACATCTCAAGGCTTGTGATCATATGTAAGTATGTATTTGAATCTATGCAGGTTAATTATATTAGACAGATTGAGTCTAATTTACCGTGTAATAAGGAATCGCTGTGTAGATTTCACCACTACTACAATCGGGACTCTTATTCCCTTATGTACGTAACTTGCAGTATAAATTTATTTATATCTATGATGCTAAAAATGAAAGCAAGCATTCTATACCAAATAATAAATCTTAACAGACCTTATTTTCTATACCAATCATTATGTTCCTGTAGGGGCCAATGTTTGATAATTCATAATTCATTCTAAATTTAATTTTATAGCCCTGTTGCCTCATTGGAAAAAATTAAATTTAATAAACTGAATGAAGCTGAACGACTAATTGAAGACTTAAGAACCATAATAAAAGAAGCAAAAAAGTTGCATGAAGATGAAAATATTCATTCGGCATCAGGTTCAGTAATGGATGTTTCCAAAATATCAGACCTAAAGGTAGTCATTGTTAATAGTTCACTTAAATTAAATTCTTTGTTTTCATTATTTTAAAATCTTTATTTAATAGAGCTAACAACCTCATGTAGAGATAAAACAAAATATATTTTTAGGGTTCAGAAAAAAGAGGAAACCGCATAAGTCATTCATCACCTTACTTATCCAGGAAGTCCGGGTTGCCATATGCCTCAAGTCCAAATTTAAGCAGAGTACAGGAGTCAAGAATACCAAATAATTTGAAACGCATTAAGAGTGTGTCCACAAACAAAATAAACTCTCCCAACTTACCTGCTCACAGTGAAATAGTCAAGACAAATAGTTTAAAACGCAGTATTCCAAAGAAATTATCTTCGATTACAAGTATTAGCCCTAATTTTGGCACCATGGCTGCTAGAAAAAGCCTTGGTTATGGTTCCGTTGTGGGGAACCAAGTGTCAGGAACTTACAAGTCCTTGGGTGAGAGAGCATCCTTAAAATCTCCAAGTAAGTAAATTGCTTTTGTACAATCTTTCTTAAATCAGTCACAGTGAAAGTATTAAACCATAAATAAACATATTACATGTGAGTATATCAATGGGGTATACATTTTTTCAAATTAAAAATGGTACTCAATTGTAATAAATAAATTATATTAAAAGAGAATTAATTTTACAGATTTGCCCAAAGATGGTGAAATAAAGAAGCGAATTAGTGTATACAGTATTAACAAGCCAGCACTCGCAAGAACCCCATCTGCTAAGAAGTAAACTCTCACTGCCCTTGTATAGAATATTAAAACATTTGACCATTATTGTTTTTAAACATAATGAAATATTCTTGCCAAAAAGGTTTCGGTATTTTAATCTTTTTCCTCAGTAGGTATGCACACTGGTTTGTTCTGGGGAATAGGTATGCCAGTTTATTTGAACCATATAACTATTAACTTTTATTACAAAATTAATGGTGGACCAAATTGTATTTAGCTTTTTTTGGCACTATGCCATATAAGACTTTTTTATTTAATGGATAAATTAGCATTTGCAGAAAACGCTTATTTTTATATCATTTTAATTCAGGTTTTCTTTCTTTCTTGAAATTTTATTGGTTAACGAGATGTCTTCTTATGGATATACATCTGTTAATTTAAATACCATTTATTGAATAATTTATCAAATAATCTAAAGTAAGAGCAGAATGTAATGATTATAATAAATATAATAATGAAACAAACATGGTTCTATCATCTATTTAAAGGGTCACACCACCTTGAGGCATCAAAAAATACATTAAAATAGTTTTTGACATAACTGTTGGACATATAAAATTGATTCTATTTATCATTGTTTATCATGTTTACGACATATATTGGTTAGTATTTTTCATAAACATATTATTTTGAAAATTCCAAAACGGCAGAGTTATGTGCTGTCCCGCAAAGGTTCTTCTTCACGATGCGCACAGCTGGTGGAGATAATGATGTCGCCAGGATTTGAGTGAAATGAAAAAGTGAATTATTTTCCCGTTAAATGATGTAATGTGTACGATGTAGTGTATCAAAAAAAGTTTTTTTTTGTGGAAATGAGATCCTAAAAATAAGCAAATGGCACATTTTATCAAAAAAATCATAAGCTACATCACAGATAATGTTATTAGTAAGATTTTTGTAAAATTTGAACAAAATCAGCGTAATGATTGCTGAGATATCATCTACAATAGTCTGAAACGGGGAGTTTTGACAAAAACGCAAAAGAATAATATAATTCGTTTAAAAATTCACCAACCACGCTAACTTCAAATTGCTGTAACTCAGTCAATTATTGGAATTTTTGAATATGTGATGACTCAAATTATTCTCAAAGAACTCCAAGCTATAAGATAAAGCAAAAAAATGAGATTTTTTTTTAAATCCCAGGGTGATGTAAACTACTTAATTCAACCGTTAGTAGATACATAAAATAATGGTTTAAAGAACATATTAAAAGGAGAAATATTGTAGGTACTTCAAGTTTAGATGAACTGTTTGTGAGATATTAATATTTTATTGTTTTACATGAAATATGTTATATGTCATGTTCAGAAATGTGAAAATATGTGAAAATGCTCAGAAATGTGAAAATTTATTTTAATTTTAAATTGTACAGATAGTTTTCTAATGTTTTAATGAATATAATAATAATAATGTTTTAATGAATAAAACACAATATGTTGTAAATAACAACATATCACAAATTAAATTAAGAAATAAAAAATAATAGTGCTGCCATCTTTAATTAAATTCAATTAGTCAAATTCATAATTAAGTCTAACTCATGTGAACTAAAATGTACTTATTTAAATCCTAATAAAACTTAACATTTTCGAATGAACATTTACATGTTTAATTTTATTTTTTAAATGTATGTAAATCGTGTCACTGACATGTGACAAAATTAAATAGCATTCTATCATTATTTGTAAGCATTCCATTTATTCAATGGTGCATGTATAAGAATGAGACTTGTCTCGAAAGATCAGTACAGGGTTGGGTGCGGAGCATTCATTGTCTATTCTATTTTTTATATACCCAGAGCGATTGACCTAATGATACATACCTATTGAACACTACTTTCAAAACTTCGAAACTAGAGTCAAACAAAGTTGCATTTGTGTAGAAATTTATTATTTAGATATAAATTAAATAAAAATAAATTATTTAGATATTCTACAGTATCTTCCGAATCCACTAGTCCAGTTCGAAATTGCTCCCTTCATCTGAACGAATTTTATTATCCTGCGTGATCTACTTGAAAATCAATTATTTTTCACTTTTTTCAATCACGGGCAGTGATGTACAAGATACCCTATACAAATTATCTGGAATACAAAATGCAAGATACTTTAAAAATCAAGTATTTCAAATACCAGATACAAATAAGTTTCTGGAGTGGTATCTGAAATGATGATTTGATATGTACCGCTTTATTTTGACAATGTTCAGGCACGAAACGATTAAGAGGTCTTCTTTTTAAAAATAAAAGTAAAAATTAAAATGAAAAAATTAAACAATACATGCTTGTATATTGCCACGACCGAAAATGGAACCTACCAACAACTATGCTGATTATTACATCACCCGTTAAATGTAGGTACCTACTGAAAGAATTTTAGAATATTTGATGCTGTATTTGGGCGCAGCCCTGAACGCATTTCTTGAATTGTATGAAATTTTCAATGAACCGTGAGGTAATTTTTTCTACCTGTCCATTGAAACGATTAGATAATGGATACAGATGAAAGATGAACGTTGTTTACCAATAAAGGTAGGTATTTTAAATGCTCTTAGCACTTGTCAGCAGTATTATTTGAATTCTCAAATTGTAAGTATGTTTTTTGTAATGTAGGTAAAATAACCCCATGCATGGCGTAATTTTGCCTAAATTTTTAGAAGTTAAATAAGTGTATTAAAATATAATTTGGTGGTACTAGTTATAGAGTAATACTTAAAATAAAGAGTATATAACACACAAAATAATATGGCGATGGACCCACCAATACAAAAAACGATGAAAAAACATGATCAAACAAAAAATAGTACTAAAACCAGGCAGCATTACCCCGTTTGACGGTACCTAAAGTTGTTTATAAAACGTTTAGGTACCTACTCTACCTTCGTGTAAAAATCGTCGAACTTTGTGGCGTGTGAACGTTCCCTTGATTCGTTAACTTTATAATATTCCGCCAGGGGCGCTCACGTTCGATACATAATTTCGTTTGAAATGTGTCGAAGTTTGACAGTTGTTTTGTTATACATAAACAATAGTAAAATTAGAGACCATGGTGCCACTGAATGTTTTTGACAGATGTGAACAGTTTTATTTAATAATGTGGGGTCATTAAAAGCTAATTATATACCGTTATTACGTATTTTGACCGAACGAATAAATTATAAATGTGCCAAATACATTGAAAGATGCGAAAACGTAATTTTATATATTTTTGACTTTTAATTAACAAGTGACTAGGTACCTACTGGAGATAAATTATTTAACTTTTATATCAATATATGGTTTCATTACTAAAAGGCAATGGAGTGCAAGAGTTTTGGAGTCAAAAAACATCCCTTCAAATTGAAATATAAACTTTCAGATGGAAATATACTTCAAGTTCACCATACGGTTTGGCCATCGATTAATAAAGCTAAACATATTCGCTTTCTGTCAATAATTTTTGACGACGTCTGCGACAGATTCGCTTGCTCTGATCACGATGGAAATATTTTCATATTTGATATGGTACCACATGAATATTGGACGCTTCCCGGACACGAACCCTGTTCGGTCGTAGCGTTTGCCCCTTTTAGAGGAAACTTTCTCATGTTGGCTGTTCTAAATTATCCATTTAAGATATTATTTGTCGACGCCGATCGTGGAAAAGTTAAAAGCAAAATCTCTGGGCACAAAAGTATGGTTAAGATCGCTATATTTTCATTCAAACAAGATCTTCTCATCACTTCAACTGGTTGGGAAACTGTTATATGGGAACTGAAAGGCCTCACACTATACTTCAAACTCAATTTATGCTTTGGAAGAATTAGACAAATAGTATTTGCGCCTAGAACTGACAACATCGTTGCGTGTTTTAAAGATGACACATTTAAAATATGGTGTCGAAAAAACCTGAAACCATTGAAAGTTACACTTCCCGAAAAATTTAAACATGTTAAAAGTTTTGCCTATACTGCGAACGGTAGCGCCGTAGTTATAGGAACGGCTTCAACACTGAGCGTTCACCACGCGGACAATTGGCAAGCTATCAGCTGTATTGATTTAAATAAAATAGATATACACGGAGTGCAACAGTTGCTTTTGTTACCGCAGCCACTGGACGGAGGTAGCAATAAAATTGTGGCGGTTCTGTCGAGGAGGTGCATTGTACACCTGGTGGATTTAGGGAAATCAACAAAGATTTACACCATACCAACAGAGACTTCGAATGTTTCTAAAATTGCCACGGGCTCGAGTGGGAAATATTTAGCGTGCATTCTTCAATTGGGACAAATAAACATCTACAAATCTGCCAAATTGCTCGATAAATCCACCGCAAAAAGTGAACACAAAATTGAAACCAGAAAAAATGGAAAGAAAAATAAACGAATATTTACTTTTGAGACTGTTTTGGATGTGGAAGATAGAATTGACGAGTGTTTGAATGCAGATCGGCTATGCAAGCTTTTGACACAGTACGGCGAATATCCAGAAAAACAACGTTTGGTTATTTGGAAAAAATTGTTGGATACTCCAAATAATCACGACGCTTACTGTGATCTGGTAACTAGGCCGGTGCACCCTAGCTGCAAATATTTAGACAAGTGCATTACAATATACAATACCATCTACTTGAAACACACAAAGAGATTGATTTCCGCCTTGAATTATTGGTGCCCTGTGCTCGCTGATCTCGACTACTTACATATCCTTGTGTTTCCTTTCGTCAAGGTATTACATAAAGACCCCATGTTTTGTTTCGAGGCCGTAGCGACCATTTTGAAAAATTATTGTCAGTTGTGGTTTGAATATTGTCCGTTGCCGCCCATTAATGTTTTATCAATGATTGAAAACGTATTAGACGAACATGATCGAGGTTTGTTAGACCATTTCTACATCGTGGGTGTCACAAGCGAAGTGTACGCTTTCAAACTGATGATCAGTATTTTTAGTGAGGTGCTCTCTTCCGCAGAGTGGCTTACCCTTTGGGATCACATTTTGAGTAATGAACCTTCGTTTATTTTGATGGCCGTGGTGGCTTACAATGTTATTCACCGAAATACACTTAAAAACTTCCGCCAGGTTCGGCAGTTTGAAGACTTCTACTCGTCTCAGAACCCGGTCAATATGAGAGCTTTAATAAACAAATCTTGCGAGTTCTTGAAAGAAACATCCCGCGGCGTTCATCCAAGACGATACTTGAAGCAGTTTTCTCCTCTAGAAAAAGGCCCGTGCTATTCGCAATGCAACCTCGATGCGGCCATGGTGGTTGACGATGAATACTATGATGGAGAATTGTGTGATTATCAATGAAGAATATTAATTACGATGTTTGTTATAATTACAAGCAAAACATTGAAATTATTTTGTTCCGTGTTGTTAAAAAATTGCTGCGTGCTGCTTTAGTTTATAAATTTTGAGTTGTTTGTGATATTGTGTACCTATGTATTATTTATTTAGATTACAATTTTCAATGAAAATGTATAAATAAAAATGTTTAATTATAGCTTAATCTGCTCGAAATAAAACTTGTTTCTGGTCATTCATATTTTTGAAGTACATCATATTATTTATGTCCTGACATGGCGACTTATTATTAGTAATTAAGATAAATTATAGATGTCGTGCAGAAACGAAGCAATTAATATGGGAAAATATTTATGGACTGAAGTGGGTATTACAGGACTGATGACATGTCTTATAGGCTGGCTTACGAGATCAGAAATGATGAGACATCTATAATTTATCTTAATTGGTAAATCCCTATGGGGACAAAAATTCCTCTTTAAACACACTCAAAAATATTGTGTTATTATTAGCGCTTGGTGGAAAATCCCCTTTCCATTAACATCTTCTATTCGTCTTTCAATAACGTCTTCTATCTCTTTTTCTCAAATATATCTTTCAACTTGAGCCATCCACCTGTAATTTTGAATCATTGGAATCCCGTGATTATCATCATCATCATCAATGGCTCCACAGCCCTTCGTGGGCTTTGGCTTTCTTCAACATTTCTCTCCATCTTCCTCTATCCTGACATGTACTCCTCCAATCCCTGAGGCTTATAGTTTTCACGTCTTGCTGTACTCCATCCAGCCAACGGAGTTTGGGTCTACCAACGCTGCGTCTGCCTCGGGTCTTTGCGTGGAGAATTTTTTTTGGCATTCTCTCTTCACTCATACTTTCTGCGTGCCCTGCCCATCGCAGCCTCCTTTTTTCATCAATTGTATTATACTGGGCTCATTGTAAATATTGTAGACCCCCTCGTTGTTTCTTTTATTTTTTATTTATATATCTTTATTTAGTTAATGATACATGGTTGTTTATCATTAGCTAATATTATAAACATTATATATCAGGGGCGTGCGGTGGGAACATCGCAGCATGACTTTTACGTAACCAATTATTTGTAAAAAAATCGGAATATAACATATATTTCAAAATATTTCTATCACAATTGTTATCATAGTATTCATATTTTGATATTTCATAAAAATCTGTAGCATAAATATTTGATTTATATTTTTATTCCAAAATATACGTCTACAAAAAAGTCATGTTACAATGTTCTCACTGTTTGTTCCCAATATTTCCCTTCATACATTTTCCATTGTTATGTGCCGTTTACATTTTTGTTTGAACGTATCGATTCTGCTCAGCTTCTTCACACCTGGCAGGGTACTCATTTATTCCCTTGTAATAAATACAGTTTTTTGTGTTTGTCTTTTTTCTATTTGGAATACTTATTTTGTTTGCGTTTCTCGTATTATGTCTATGTATCTCTGTGTTATATTTGATCTTATTTTTAAATTTTTTTGGCATTTTGTCGTTTAATATTTTGTGGAAGCCATGTATTCACTAGGGGACAAATAGCGCAACATTCCGCGCGGCATGTCGCATCAACATCTACGCTCATGTTTCGGGGATAATGACGCGGTCATTTGACGTGTACACACCGGGACTCATATATCGCTTTTCGCGGAAATGTCGGCCAAAAGGGTTATGATGATTAGTGCTGCGTGTCTATTTATTCTAACGAGTTTATCGAAACGTAAGAACAGAAAAAGGTGGTGGGTATGAAAGTATTTACTAAAAGGAAAAGAAGGATGGATATTTTATGCGGTCTTCGAATGTCTGACGGATCATTTGTCAATTTCATTCGAATGACAACAACTGATTTTGAAAATTTATTACAAATAATCGAGTCTTCCATAGACAAGCAAGACACAATATTATGGAACGCTGTTTTATAGCATATCATATAACATATGTAACTGTAGCGCATGCGCGTTAGCTTGTCAACATACCACGTAGTACTGATATCCCCGTTGCGCGCGTCGCGGAACGGTGCGCGACGTTGCAGCGTCACGTAGACTCTATGCCGCGCGTGATGTTGAGGGACAATTTGTCCCCTAGTGAATTCGTGGCTTGAATATCATTGTATTTAATTTTAATACTTGTTTTATATTAATCCAAAGTACCCACACTAACTCAATTGCAAGCTTAGATGAAAATACATTTTTACATTTACCTTCTCCAGATTCGAAACTGACTATTTTCTCAACAAAAATCATTATATTATTCCTGGTAACTAATTTCAACCTGGGTTGTCATTCAATTAGAATTGGTGGGGAATAAAGGAATTACTTACATAAAATTATGATTGTATTGAATTTTTTTTTATTAATTTTAGAACGAAGTATATTAGGGAGCGTCCATAAACCACGTGGTCTGATCAAGAGGGGTGGGATTAGGCAGAATGCTATGCAGGGCTACTTGAGGGAAGGAGGTCAGAGCCAAGCTACGTAATTCTTCATTTATTTTATGTGGCAAAATTAAAACTGTACATATGAATATTTATTTCCGTAGTTTGATTAATACTTTTGTATTTCAGGCACTAAAATTTTTTCAATTGGTAAATTGTAATGCTCTAATTTACGTGGGTAACTATTTTGATCGTGTCCTGTGTCTTTCGCGTCATGGGCTTCAAACACTAGTCATAAAATAATGCTCGAAACGATTAGTTTCTTATGCACAATACAGAATTATATTAATCACCTACTTTAACGTTCCCTTTGCTTGTTGATATTTTCATAAGTAGGTACCGGTAACGGATCATTATTCCTAATATATCTCGTTTTCTCGAGTGGACTTGCGTCTGTCCCCTTTCTCCACGCAGTCGAGATTGGGATGTCGATTGTTTTCACTATTATTATTGATTTACCGTAATAAACTGTCGAGGCGCTTAATGGAGCGAGACCGACTGCGGGGCAGATGCCCTCTCGCTTCTCATCATCCAAGATAACTGACCTCCTAATTTATGAAAGTGGTGATTTTACTTTCGCTCAAGATTAAACGCAAAGTACCAATTTCAGATAAGGAACTCCCCGACCGAGCTCTGGCCAACCAACCGCATTTTACGTGATTCAAAAAATGTCAACTGTCGAGTCCAAAACAACAAAACTCGAGGCTCATTAACAATAATCGCGTAGATTAGACTTTCAAAACGGTTTCAATCAGGTCCTCAACGTAATTATCTTTAGTAAATAGTTGGTATTAGTGATGTCTTCCTATGAATTCGCACCGATTAAGGCCCGGTTGTTTCAAGTTCGATCAAAGTAAGCGTTCTTTTAAAGCATAGATTTTTACGTTCTCCACCAATCAGACGATTCGTTTTCGTAAAAATCTATGCTTTGATCGAGCGCTTACTTTGATCCAACTTGAAACAATCGGCCCTTAGGCGAACCGGATGATAAATTTGGAAATATCACGCCGAACCGTTTGTAGCTTAATTTTATAATAAAATCAATTTTTGCCTAGTAACAGCCCCGTACCGGTGGGTGTGATAGTAAAATAAGTAAGATAAAAGTGAGAAAAGCTTTATAAAAATTTTGCAAAATTTTCTAACGCTGTTTATGTATCAAATTTGAGTGGAAAACTCACCGAATAAACATTTTCTATGTTAAAAATTATGCTAAATTTGGCAGGTGATACAACAGTCAAAACGTTAATTAGAGAACTGTCTTAACTGTCTAATTAATTAGTTAAACTTCATAATCAAGAGACTGGGATGGGGTCCTTACTGTATGAAATAACTAGTGTTGTAAACTACTTTTGAAGTTTATTTTTGACAACCAGTAAGTAGGTACCTAGGACGTCCCTAACTTTACATTAACTATTTGGAATTGTATGAAGTACCTACATAGGTAATAACAAAATTTGTTTTGTAATAAACAAGAAAAAACTCAATAAATACCTAGTAGGTAGGTACACGATGCAAAGTCTCATCTTGTGGTTTCCCTGTTCGCATGGCCGTCACAATATTATATATAACGCAAAGAAAATAAAGAGAAACTTCTTTTAAGTGCTATTACCGAAATCAATGATTGAGCTGCGGTGGCGGTAATTCGATTCTTTTAATTCGATTTGCAATGATCGTAATTATACCTACACACAAAAAGGAAAAATTAGTTTCATTTCAAGCAATAGTTTTTTTTTCATATTGTATATATGTAGGTTAGAAAACATCAATAAGAGTAGTAAAATTATGAAACAGATATTGATTGTTTGGTGTGCTGTTTATTACTTTCCTTTTTATAATAAAATCCGTGATTAGATGTCAAAATGGACGCTCTCTTCTCTGCTTGTAATAGCCGCCCAACGCGCACCGTTTCAGGAATATAGACTAAGAGCCAGCGACGGCCAGCCTTACGTTATAGTATCAAACCTGAAATATTTTCTGTACACTATAGTAGGTAAGTGCTGTCCAGAAACACCAAGATATTAGTGTACAAAACGCTTAGTAGGCCAGTGCTCACGTAGGTATGCAGGTGAGACGTGGGTACTAAGAGGAAAGAGCGAGCACTGGACGTTTTTGAAAGGAAAATTTTGAGGCGTATCTTCGGGCCGGTTCTAGAATACGGACTTTGGCGCAGACGTTACAACAATGAGCTCTATAGTATGTTTAAGGAGCCAAACGTCACAAAATTTATAAAACTGGGAAGACTTCGGTGGCTGGGTCATGTGGAGAGAATGACCGAGCATCAAGCACCAAAGTCCCTGCTGAACTCAAGGCCAATAGGGCGAAGGAGCTTAGGAAGGCCGAAATTAAGATGGACTGACAACGTCTTCAAAGACATCTCTGCCTAAACCGAGATGAGTGGAGGAAGATTATTGAGGAGGCCAAGACCCACCAAGGGTTGTAGTGCCAAGAATGATGATGATGATAGTAGGTAAGAAAGTTTGGATATTATGATATTTGAGTTCGGTTTTTTTTGGCAGATAACAAGTAATACAGGTACAAAAATATGATTAAGCAAAACGCAAAAACAACAAACCTGATTTTTTAATATATTAAATGGGCTAGTACTATACACTCATATTAATTCTTCCGCCAGACGCTTTGAAGCTCTGTACATAATAATGTCATTTACGTTACAGTAATAAATCTGAATTTCATTCGGACCACTATTCAACAATATTATCCAATACCTTAAATTTTAACGTTTTCCTTACACAATATTTTGTACCTGCATTACCTGTTGTCTGCCAAAGTCCTCCTAATTCAATTATTATAATATCCAAACCTTCTTACCTACTATAGTGTAAGATACTATAATGTAAAACAGAAAATATATCAGATTTGACACTATGACGTAAGTCTGGCTCCTACCCTAATAGGAAACATTTTCCCACACATTTTGCAGTGTGACATTTTGCACTCCCGCTCAAATAGTGTCACAACTCAAAAAAATACATTACGTTACGTGACACTGTTTATATTTGGTATGTTTATAATTTTGGTTCATATTACTATGACACCATTGCCCCCTAGGGACAAACAATTGAACTATATGCATATGTCAAATTCTGAGACAATATTTTGAAATACCTATTGTAAGACTAATGGTGAATAAAATTGATTTTTTATTTTTTTGAGTTGTGACACTATTTGAGCGGGGGTACGAACATTGTCGTCGGTCAATTATAGAATTTAACAAATTTTGTTTAATTCTATAATTGACTGACGAAAATGTAGGATGAAGCTTACGTGTTTTGGAAATAAGACAAATATTGGACGCATTTCATATTTTTATAATCTTTAATTAAATTATTTAAAATTTGAGATGCAACTATTGTTTATCAATTTCTTTATAGATAACAGAATTAGGTACATACCTACACATTCTTTCTGAATTAATATTTTGAAAAATGTACGCAAGCGTTGTTTGTAAGACTGCTGTTCAACTAATCTGCGCACAAACACATTTTGAGAGAGGGCGTGACCTAATTTAATATACGGCCAATTAGCTTCAGTTGTCGCCCGAAGTTTAACGAACTTCTTCGGGTAGGTTCGCGTGGTCGAAATTTCAGCCGCATTCTTACTTATGGTGGTTGTGCTTCTAACTAATAATTTATTTTGTTGATCGACGATGTTCCACATTCAAAATTGTTGTGACAGATTCAGAGCCTGCTTTAGTATATATTATTGTTGATTAATTTCGTCATTATGTAATGTTTTAAATCGAAATGTGTTCGATGTCTTTGAGATTTTGTGGTATATGCGCCGATTAATGCGAGTGGCGTGTGCAATTTAGCTAATTTCAATCAGCAGCATAAATCACATGAACTATTAATTTTTGTTGTTGTATTAACAATCATCACACATCTTGTTTTTATTTATATTTTCTAACAATCAGATCGTCAACAGGTCGCTGTTGACCCTGATAGATGGTACTAGGGTGATATTATATATGTATACGCGTATGTTTTATGTGAACTATTTGAAATTCCTGTTCACAATTCACAATTTTTTTCTCACACTTCTCTTGCATTTTGTATACCATTTTTATGTGGAAAAGTTATCAAATTCAACATTTATAATTAGGTTTCGTATATTTTGAATACATATATCTTTCTAAATCGACATAAACTAAATTATCGTTCCATTTTGTGGACTTTATAATATGACTTTTTTTTTCTACAACAATATAACAAAATACATCTTTTTAGTTAAATCAATTATTTAATTAATTAAAATTAAAATTTTAATTTTAAAATTATTCAATTTACTTTTATTTTCATTGTATTCAATTAAAATAATCTTAAATTAAAAATAAATAATTTCAAATCCTTCAGTTGGCAATCTTACTAATTATGTTTTATAGGAGTCTGTTTTTAACTATTGACGTTGTTTTTTTTTAAACTTAATCTTTCAGATATATTGAACACTACACAAACTTTGCAATCTAAAAGGGTTTAAAGTAAGTAAATAGGTGTTAAGGTTATCAAAATACACATTTGCTTCTCATCTAAAAAAGTCGTGGACTTGTGTATAGCGGAGGAGTAGGGACATATAAATGTAGAGTGATTATAACAATTTATTCAAAACAACAAAATAAAATCAAATGCATTAAAGAAAAAATAAATGAAGTTAAAAATAAAAATAATAAATGTAGTTTATGCAGTTTATTTGAAAAACCTAGGATAACTCAGTGCTAGTAATTTAGAGAATTATTGATGCCTGAAAATGCGAAAAACGGCGTGCGGAGTAAAACTTAAATGGCCGCCATTTTTGAACCGGATACAATAAAAGTAAAAAAAAAAATAGTTGTGAAATATCAATACATATGGGAATGCAGTGACAAAATACATTTTTTTTTCTGAGATGGTCAAGCAACTAATACTGGACTATTTAAAATGGATTGGCCCCGGCATTCAAATACTTCTTTCCGTTAGGAATTCCTAGATTTTTTATGACTTATATTCTGTTGGGCTTATACTTATATTAATTGGGCACTAAAAATAATGCGGCCATTGTCTGCATATTGGCGATAGTGGTCTACTCTACCACAAGCCACCTACGCAGTTACAACCACCTGTAAGACCGGCTTTGCCGGGTTTGCTTGCTGCTAGTTAGTTATATTATAATATTGTGTTTTATATTTAGGGAAAGTTTAGCATCCGTGGAATGAAAAAATGATTATTGATGTTGATGTTTATTTCTTAACGGAGATATGCTCCGGGAGCAAGTGAAGAAAAATAACAAGTAACAAGCAAAGAAAGTAAGTAAAATAGGGAACGTTGACACACAGCATGGCAGAAACTCGGCTAGTTTCGTGGCGTCTCTTGTCTCTCTAGCACGACTTCCTTTTTTCCCGTATGTTTACAGGTGACATTACGGGTCCGCAAGCCGGTTTGTTTACGCAAACGTAAAAAAAACGGTACCGCAACATGTATGCATAATCAATATATATATTTGGTGTTTCCCTATCCGCCAAGTTTTCTCCACAACCAGCCACAACCACCCATCGGTGGTTATGGTGGTTTATAGCCCTTGGTGTCACATCGAAAATATGCGCGTATGGTGGGGGTGGCTGTGCGTGGGTTATGGGAAGGCCGCAAATGCTTCAGATTGTTTCAAAATAGGCGCGCCGACTATGTCAGTGAGTCTAAAAAAATCTGCTCTAGAAAGTTCTGGAAAATTCCTGAAAGTTCCTGTACATTCGATAAATTTCTTGGTTCTGGAAAATTTCCCAAAGATTCCTGTACATTCGATAAATTTCTTGAAAGTTCTGGAAGGAGAATGTTCTAGAAGGTTCGCGAAAGTTCTATGAATCCGTTTGATTTTTGATAGCCTCCTAAGTAAAAAAAAATATAAATAGGAATCTAATTTAAGAAATTATATTCTTTAAATTATTGATCAGGTACGATAGACGAAAGCAGCAATTGTACTAATAATTCGCCTTTATGCATGGAAATTATTGCCCCGATATTGAGAGGTAATTGGACGGCCCCTTGGGCAGAGACTTTCAACGGATTAGCTGCGCTTACTCGGATTCTAGATAGTTACGCTTTTTATGATGCATGTAAAAAACAGCTGCTGTATCTAGATGTTTCAATGGAAATATTTACACAACTTAAATGATCGCTGTTATATTCTTAAACAATTCAGGACAGGTACCTATGAACGTGGTAGTAAAAAATATCCGAAATCGTAAAACAAAAATAAACATAGTATTTATTTATCAATTAAATATTGAGAGTTAACATAAATTGTATCAGTTTTTTCCAAATGAAGAGGATAAAAGGATACAAAAAACATTCATCAAATTAGTCAATAATGTATTCTCCTTCATTATTTACAACTTCTTGCCAACGTTCTACAACTGATGACTCTGTGATAAAGGTATTCCGGTCTTCACTCGAGGGAATTTGAAGGAGGTGTATAAGTGCTAAACTCTTGTCTACTTGACATTTCATTTTGAAAGTTTGTAATAACAATAATAATAATTGTATAATAATAATAATAATAACAATAATATTATTAAATATAAATGTAAAGTAAAAGCAAGCACAGTATCTTGTAGAATAATTTTTTTTCTTTCGAATGAAGTATAAACATTTACAAATTTGATCTACTTTAAAAATGTTCTCAGGTTTTCACGGCCTTTCAGAATCTTCTGTGTGTAGTTTTTTGGGATATTCTGCCATGAGTACGTTGTAACGATATCGGCTATCTCTCATATAGGCGAAACTGTAGAATTCTAGAGCGGTTTCTAGAAGGACGAGTACGGATTAGTTACGTGCGTTTGTTATTTCCATAGTTAGGTAAGAATTCGATCTATATTAGTCTAGTCGCGTTAATAAGAATACGAATCTCACCACGTATCAAAAGAATTTTGGATATCTACGGACACAACGGAGGGGGAATTTTCCTAACCACTAGATAGATCACGACTGGCCAATTTTGAAAATATAAATTCTTAACAAAAAAAAAATAATATTAGCTTTCATGTAAATATACTTCCGAAGTTCTAAGTTCGACTTAAGTTTTTATCTAGTAGTTTAAAGCATAAAGTGTGTGCTTAAAAGTCACAAAAGTTGTAATAAAGCTCGATACGGTAGCTTAAAGTCTCAAGCTTTGGGCTTTTCGTAAAACTTATATTATTAAACTTTATAGTTAGGTATTTAGCTTAGGTGTACAGGTAGCTTACCTTACAACGTGACCTCTCTGGCCGACATTTCGGATCCTGTTGCAGGGTACGAAATGTCGGTAGGTACATCAGCCCTGATGATTGACCCTGCAATGGGATCCGAAACGTCGGCCAGAGAGGTCACATAAACACGGCAGAATATCCCAGATAACTACACACAGAAGATTGATCTACTTTTGTCGCGCATTTTAAAATTTGTAAAAACGACATAACTTAATTTTTTTTGCAAAATATATTGCATTAGAAAACTAAGACTTCATAAAACAATGATTATTTTTAAAAATCTATGAAAATAGAAATGAACGACAGTAAAACTTACTTGTACAAAGTAATGTGCGCTTGGCATGGACTTTTGCTACTAATATCGATGCTCTAAATGCACGATGGGCTATATTGTTACAAGGGTTGTTGAAATTCATTTGAAAGAAATGCACTCATTCAGAAAATATGCAAATTTATTTTAAATTTACCTTTTTGTGAGTTAAATGTATAGTTTATGTAAAAGTATTTTATGCTATTTTACAATATGCTGCCGTTTAAAGTTGGTAATTTTATCATGCAATAAAACATTTTTTATGTATCTCTAAAAATATGTATTAAAATTATTTTAATACAAAACGTAGTAAGTGGCGATTAAATGGTAAGACAAAATGGGCATGGAAAATTTACTTGATCACAATCTACATTGTTTGAGTGTTGCTGCAAAACTGACAAGAGAAATTAATAGTTTGAGACTAATATTCTAAATATTATTGTTTTCATTTTGTTTCCCTTTACTGCGTAATTATTCTATATAATATGTACATATAATACTCGTATATGGAGGTTATCCTCTTTTGATTGAGGTCCAGAGTCAATCTAATAACTTTATTTTGACGGAAATTTGATGTGTGAATGAAACCAGAGACAACAATTATAATCCGACGGAGTTTGATTGAAGTCGTCGCGGGAGAGCTGTGCGAAGTGATTTTCTTTTGACGAGGAAGTCCCTCATGCGTGCATGCGCCGGCACGATATGAAACACTTTGTCGCACGATTTTCGCCTTAATTACCGCACATACTACGTTTGAGAATTAAAATCACCACGCTTAATGCTATGCCGTTATTTCCGTCGAAGAACAGTAATGCCAATGAAAGCGAGGCGTAAGTTATAAAATGCTCTGCCCGCCCTGCCGGAGGTGTTCGCCTTTGAGGCGTCGATTATTTTTCTCGCTGCTTCTCTCGGATCGAGTCGCTCGGAAAAATAAATCCATTTATTTCATTCTTTTTAACCGCAATGGTTCGCGAAGCGATGATAAAAGTCAGCTGGGCGTTAGTTTTTTTTCGTAATTATTGCTTGATGGGGGGATAGGCTCGGATCCAATGGATTGCGCTGTAAACAGACCATTTGTATCGTAACGCAGTCGGTGAAAGACACGTTCATCGAAGCTCTTGAGAATTTTCGACGTTTATTGTCATTCTAACTGCGGTTATCATTTGCATGTTTTTATCCAGACTCGGAGCACACGGGATGTGATTGATTTTTATTTTTGATAAGTGAGGGATATTCGATCACGAAAAGGTGTAAAATATCGTTGTTTAATTTCAAAAACACAGTTAAAGAGCCAATATAAACAAAATATTATTAGAATGTGAAAATAAAAATGTGAAATCTCAGCATTTAATATGATGTTGATGTTTACTATTGTGAAAAAGTGCAGATGATACAAGAACAAAAACAAATATTTAAAAATCGATCGATAATTGTAATAAAGCACGCACCAGAGTGAAGTAATAATGGAGTGTGAATGAATTACTGTGATAATGAAGTGTTGTCCGTAATACGCACGGATGCAGAAGATAAATGTGGAAGTAACAAGCAGCGTCGAATATAACAGTTGTCCGTACTCCCGAGTGACAGTCTCGAATGAGCCACCGGATAATTAACATATCGATAAGTAATTTCTCCGCAAGCATGCGAGTAGTACCTACTTAAACCATTTGTATGCAATTTTCATAATAATATGCAGTTACACCACTGGCGGGAAAACTGTCCCCACGCGGCCGGTAAATCAGTTTCCGTCATTTTCTAGGCGGGAAAGCTTCACTGCGAGGAAAGTCGTTTGGAAGCGAGCCGGTGTTTTGTGCTGCGATGCAGTGTCACCAACTAATGACCTGATACGCGTTAAATAATAACTTTAATTGTGTCGGAAGTAGGCCAGACTGCTTGTGAATATTAAGTGACAGATTCTATTGTAGTGACAAATGAGTTAAACCGCAATGGCAGAACGATGCACTTATGTCAAATGTTAGTATAAAATTGGGTTTGGTAGTAAATGTTTGTTTTAAAACGTGTTTACAGCAAAGTAAAAATGTGTCTTCTTAACATTCTCCGCCTGCATATCATACAGAACCAGCGCCAAAAGAAGTTGTACAAGAAGTATACCCAGGAGTACTTGGACACCTTCATTCAGAATCACAATGAGATTACTATGGTCAGGTACAACGACCACTTCACCATGGTGCCCTCGTCCCCGGGGTACTCTTCCGACAACCGCGTGTGGAGCACTTACCCGGGGAGCAAGAGCACCGGCTTCAGCGAGAGGCCGGGCCGCCCCGCGTCGGTCCTCTTCCTGCCGCCCCCCGACGAGCTGGGCTTCGAGGAAGAGTTCATGCCCGGGGTGTGCCCGAACTGCTGCCAGTGCGACGAGGACAGCGGCAGGTACTCCTCGCCCTGCTGCAGCGAGTACATCTTCAACGGCGGCCAGCACCTTAGCGGGAGCGAGTGCTGCCCGGACGGGAGCTGCGTCTTCCTCGCGGAAGAGTGGAACCGGCTGGCAGATGGGTCAATCGTTTGCATGTGAGTAGCGCTCTTCTGCATTACGTAACAGCTGGGTATTGTGATTGAAACAATGGCGTGTTGTACATGTACTGTAATATTTGATGTAAACAATTCCGTTCAGGAGTGCATGTCAAGAATGCGGAAGAGCGGTGGGTGAATGCAGAAGATGCTTCAGATGGGAGTTTATTTTAATTATCGCAGGCGTTTGAATGCTCGGGATGGAAAATATTGCGCACTAATATTCCAAATAAACAATATATAATATCTTTGCCGTGAGAAACGCTGATTGGTATTGGTTTTGTGTAATCTGTAATTGTTCAACAAGCGAGATACTATGGGAGAGAGGTACAGTGACTGGACTTTTGCGGTCATCCGGGCCGTGTCGCCCTCTAGACGCCACAGAATGAATGAGTAGGACCGATGGGAGTTTTCACTCATAGATCGGTCTTGGGCATGCGGTGTGTGTTAATTCACTGATATTGGATTTTTTAAATACACATTTTACATCTCTGATTTCCAAACATCTTTCGTTAAAGTAATTGCAAAAAAATGTGACTAAAATACGTCATATTCGTTGCCGCGGTGATTGTGTACATTCTGCAGGTACCGAAAAACCTCAACCATCTGTGTCGTCAAACAAATATGTCCTTTCACGACCTTGAAGATAGTTAAAGAACTTCTTTGTGAATTAAGTACCTACAAGTACCTACCAAAAAAAAATAGTACCTACATATCCACCTACACAAAGGTTCTGACGAATGAACCTAATTTAAAAAAAAAGTAATCAACTTCCGTTGTTTCCTTCCATTTCAGTAAACTGTACACGTGAAATACTGATGCGGTATTTACACAAACCATGAAAGAAAACAACAATCGGAAAATACCAATACTTCAAAGAATAGTTTAAAGTATTCTACGGTTTGCACAGCTGTTCGCGATCCCCCCTTTACACGCCTTAGGCCCGGTTGTTTCAAGTTGGATTAAAGCAAGCGTTCAATTAAAGCTTAGATTTTTACGAAAACGGATCGTCTGATTGGTGGAGAACGTAAAAATCTATGCTTTAAAAGAAAGCTTACTTTAATCCAACTTGAAACAACCGGCCCTTACTTAGCTTCACTTCAATCTCCAAGGACGAATCTTGTTAAGCTTAACTTATTTAAGGGATAGGGATAAATCTTCCTATCGATATTTGATACACTTTGTGATCAACAATCGCTCTGAATCGCTCTATTCCGGATGACAATAAAATAATCAATCGTGAGTTTTACAAAATCAGTTTATTTACTAATTTTTTAAAATTTAAAATGCTGACGCCTTATTTAGAGTTTTTGGCTTATTGAGCCATATGTCTCCGACCGGTAAATTCATTGTGAGTAGATTTTGTCAACGTTTACCCAATTTTACTTAAATTAGGTATCTACTTGAAGTGCTAGTATTTTAATCCAGAGTATCATTACACTGAGTATTTTTAATTATTCAGTATCTGGAATGATTGTAAATCTACTTTTTGTTGTATGTTAGAAACCAGTATTTTATATAATTTGTACGTAACACGTATTGTTCAATGATGAGAAGCAGTGACGCAATTATTGAATTATGAGTTGTTTTAAACTCTAGTTTTCGAATTCGAATTTGGTAGACTTGAAATAAGGCTTTAGAAACTGTATTTTATAATTTTACTAAATAAAATATTGTACGTCTGTCTTGGGTTAAATTTTAAATTTAATTTTAAAAGACGTTTCATAAATTTAAATCTAGAGATATCTTGCTCGAAGCGAAAAAATCCTGCAGTCTTATTTACATTTTTATTTAACTCTAGTATAATAAAATGATCAACACAGTATTGTTGATTTTACTTACACTGATAATTGTATAAAAAAATGTTTTCATATTTAACTTTCAATATTAAAATGATATTATACTCAAGCAATGAAAACTACGCTGTCCATTGATGCAGTTGACTTATAATTACTGTTTAATTGTAAGGATAGGTATATCTTATACGTGCACACTTGTATTTTAAAATCCATAAACTATCTGTCTTGGCGATACCTAGTTAGTTGAAAGTCGTAATTATATTCGTATATATTTGATGATTATGTGCTGAAGTTATGTATATGTATATGCCAGGGGCGTGCAGTAGGAAAATTGCAGCATGACTTTTACTTAACCAATTACTTGGAAAAAAAATCGGAACACAGCATATATTTTGTAATATTTCTATCACAATTGTTATCATAGCATTTATATTTTGACATGTCATAAAAATCTGTAGCATTAATATTTGATTTTTATTTTTTTCCCAAATATTCGTTTACAAAAAAGTCATGCTTCAATGTTCCCACTGCACGCGCCTGGTATATGCGTATTATAAATTTCGGGTTTATTAAGCTGATAAAAAAAAATAAGCCACATAAAAAAATCCTACAACAAAGACTAGATAATTATATACAAATTTCAAGTTGATCGGTTTAGTGGTTGCCGAGATATTTTGGTCACCGATTTTCAAAACATGGTTTCGAGTTAAACACGTTTGAAAATTGAGCAATGAATATATCGCGAAATCTTTCAACTTACATAAAATCATCGATTCCAGGTCCATAATATAAGTCCCACACCTTGCTTGGAATTCCCATATCATCGAGCGCTCTTCATAAACATACTAAAAACAGGTCTTACGTTTGTATTATGAAAGAGCCCTACTGGCTCTTTTTTTATTGTAGCGCGGCGCGCAATCAATAAAGAAATGCCACTATTATCTATCAGCTATAACTTTATCATTTTTTTCAATTTTGGTTTGAAATTTAAAATGCAAAATTAGGTATTCTCTCTTAATTATAGACGATTCTTGACGCTATGATTTTTACTTATATATAATAACTGGTTATTATATAGCGTCAACACATTTGTTTGCCTGTTAAAAAGTGAAACTAACATAGATTTTACAGGGCGCCTTTTCTCAGTTTGAAGAGATTTCGCTGCAAGTAGCGAAACCGAACCACAAGCAAAACATTTCTAGAGCGATCTGCGGATAGATACTCTAGCTTACATATTTTTAGTTGTCATCACAATTCGACATTAATAAATTCTAGTTTATATGGTACACGACTAATAAATAATTTGTTTGCCGAACAAGTCGACAGGCGCCCCCCCCGTTCTTGCACGCTCTATAAATAATTCTGCCTGCGGGGTTCCCCGTTACTTCTCATTCAATTATCGTGTCACGTTTAGTGTGTGAGAAGATGGCACCAGACGCGCCATCTGCCATTCCGTCTAGAAAATTCGTTTCTGACATAATTTTTGGGTGACGTCTTCTTCAAATAACGGTTGGTTTCCGGCAACAAGGTCTCTACACATCAGGTGACCATGTTTTTTAGGAAAAGATAAACAATAAATCCGATAAAAGGAAAAAAAATGAACCCAAAATTAAGTAAAATGTTTCATGCGTTCATAAGTGATCAACATCATCACTGTTGGCTCAATAACTCCAGGTGGGACAGGTTTGTGACTCCATGATGATGAGTTTTCTTCCAATGATTTATATAATATATCGCGTCGTTTTTCTCCAGTTTTTTAATCTCTGAAGCAGATGTGTATGTTTTCGAGAATATTGTCCCTCTATCTTACATAGCTTAGATCTTCTCAAATTCTTCTCTTCCTATTTTCCAAAGGTCTACGTACTTGATATGATAAAATAGTATTCAAATTAGAGCAATAAGTATTTATTTATCTTTGGGAAAATTAACAAAAAATCTTAAAATTTTTACAAATTGTTACCTTTGCCAATTATGAATATTCTACTACTGATATAGTTAGTGATATACCTGTATAAAGTGTGACAACATAAGTGAATTTTTGTTTGGAATGGGGACTGTTTAGAGGAACGTAGGATTAGGATAAAGGAACGAAGGATGGGCGTAGATGAAAAGGTAAATCGTGTGATCTAGTTTGGGTGCGGTTAAATTTACCTTTTTGCTTCGCACCTTGTCTTTTTTTTTCTTTTTCTCTTATGCATCCTATTTATTTGCTAATGCTTACTGTTTATGTTAATAATAATTGCTTTAATACCTTCTTTTTCGCATCGCACCATGTATGCCTTATTAATTTGAATAATTCTTGCGATATACCTTAATTCTTTTTATATCTTACCTATTGTGTACCTGCGTGTAATAATTTCTGTTTACGTATCCATATCTTCTTGTATTTTTATATATAGCTTGTATCATAATTTAATATATGTATACCTACTTATATGTAACGTGTGGGACTGCACTTACCTCCCCACGTACTGGAATAAAGTTTTATTATTATTATTATAAAATTTATTTTCGTTTTATGCCTCTAACAGCCGAGTTAAAAATGTGAATGTAATAATTTGAGTTAAATGGAGGAAAACGCGCCATGAATTATTTATAACAAAATTCAGTAATTTTATATTTAACGATATATTATCTTAAAAGTAGAAGTGTATAAAAAAAGGCCTAAAACGATAACCAAATGAACCATTCATCGGCAAGATATAGGTACATAATTATTTTTCATTACAACTAAATTTTTGAGCATCTCAATTGTACTGTAATTTGTAAAAAAACTGATGAAACTGATATTTAGGCGATGATTGTAAAATATTGGTATTTACTTTACTATATTACTGGTAATCTAAGATTTTTTGCTGCAATTATGTAATAATAATTCGATTTATTTAAGTCCTCTTTCAATTGACTATTGAGGACATGATTGTATACTACAATGTATATACATATGTATAATAGTATACCTTATATCCTAATAATGATTTTTTTTTGTCTTTCTGTCTGTCCGTAACTTCCTGTAACGTTCGTAACTTATTGTAATTTTTATTTATTTTTTTAAACTTTATTTATTTATTCTTCTTTTTTTTTCAAAATAAATAGATAATTATTCTGTCATTAATAATATAATAAAACAGTGACAGATCACGGGTAATTTATGGTTGCATGCCTGTATTTCACAAAGTAAGTATTTTATATCCGACATAAGAAAATCGTTTCCTCTACGGTCGAACTTTTAAGCGTGAATATTAATTACTAAATTAAATTACGGAATCATTAAGCATACCAATATGTAGGCTGTATTTTTCCGCACGATAATATTCAAAGTTTCCGTACAACTAACCCCGCACTGTGATCAATTTCGATGTCATGTTCAGACAAAATTATTTTTGCGTAGACTTCTAATATAACTGGTATCTCAAAATAATGAAGAATGAGAAAGTTGTTCACTTTGAAATAATGTTATCACTGTGATTTTAGGAATTTTAAAAATAAATCAATATTTCAATTAATTATTTTTCGTTTTTTTTAATATATAAAAAAACACGACGAGCAACATGAACTTTAAAAACAAAATTTAGTTATATAAGGTAGAAATATAAACATAACAAGTTATTCACAATCTGCATTGGGTACTTTAGTAAATAATTCGCCCACCCTCTACGAAAACATAATTATTTTAGTAAAGCAAGTTAAAGCGCAAACTATTTAAAATACATGTATTAAAGGAAAGGTATAAAAAAAAATAAAATGTATAAAAAACATGCCATGTTTTTACAAGTTAAAGAACATGAAAAGTTAACGCGTAAGTGACGAAAATTAGAACGACATATATATATTTTTTATATGCATACATACAGGATGTACCAGAGCTACTAGCAGAAACTTGGTCGGTAGATTCTTGCCTATGTTGTGAGTCTAAAATGTTCAAGCAACCATGACCTAATATCAATAGTTATGGAGATATGTAATATCAAAGTTTGCATTTTTTTTCAATATTTCTAACTTATTTTTTGCAAAAAGTTGTTACGGTAACTTGTGTCGATAATGAAAAATTCATTCGCTTTAACACAACTTTTTGCAAAAAATAAGTCAGAAATATTGAAAAAAAATGCAAACTTTGATACTGCATATATTCATAACGATTGATATTAGGTCATGGTTGCTTGAACATTTTAAACTCAAAACATAGGCAGGAATCTACCGGAAAAGTTTCTGCTGCTACCTCTGGAACTTCCTGTATAAACCCGTATATCTGCAATGATTATTTTCATGACGAACAATTCTCATAATTATTGTAGTAAACTCACAATCGCTCCAGCGCTTCGCTATCTGTCACTGTCTTCAACGAAACCGATTGATCTGAGCGTCCGTTCGGAAACAGCGGCCGCTTGTTGACTTATGCATTATTATTATGTACGTTTGTATGATGAAATTTTATCGTTTTGTCACAGTAAAATTCTTGGCCGAAGGCAGGCTCCATTTTTTATTCTACCGCTCTGTTTTATGTAGTAAATTAGCGTCTTCACTAGTTAGTGAAATATCTTATCGACTTCATTAATTGTCATGACAATCAATTTGTGATGCAAGATGATTATTTTAATTTTTCAAATAAACCAAACTTTTCAATAGACACAATTAATTAAAGATTTAAGGTTATTATTTTGGTCATTGGCCATGTTTATGTGTTAAATAAAACTGATATTTTATACGAACCGTATATTTTACTGAGAAGCACATCTCGACGTTTGAATAAATAAGTCTTATTCAGCGTCATCAGGAGAGCGTCCTATCACGGCGGAAGTGTAGGCTGAACTGATTATTTCTTCCGAGGTCCTAAATTATATGCCTTTTATTGTGGAGTGTTTACTTCTACGATAGAGGTCGCCAGTGTGCCATATGTACTAATTACATCTTCGGGCTTCTCAGTAAAATATACCGTTAATATAAAAACGAGTAGCTTGTTGGTCTTGTGGTTAGGACTCTCGCCTCGTGATCCAAAGGTCGCGTGTTCGAACCTCACTTCAGACCAGCACGTTAGTCCTATTTTCATAGTACAAGTATTTAGCTTAGTTTGAAAATAGTAAGAATATTGATGTGACACGTATTCCGTGTTTGCATCTCTATTTAAAAAAAACACAAACACACAATTGAGTTTATTTTCTTTTACACCGCTTTAGTTTCGAAAGCTTAAGCCCCTTTCATGAATTGTTTTTTTGTGTTATTTTCATCTGTCGATGAGATGGTCTAACATTTAAATATAATCGCGATAAAAATAATATTCAAAGTTGTGTCAGGTAGAAACTTTCATTTGTTTATTGAACTGAAGTGTCTCATCACTTATGCACACGCTATGTATTATGCTGCAATTTATTTTCTTTAAAATACACGCCCTATTTGAAAGTGCAGTTTTCAGTGTAATATTTGTTTATTTCGTTGTTCTCATTAATTTATGGAAAATTAATCTTTATTCTATAAAAGAGAGCAGTTTCTAATTTTCGACTCTAGTATTAGAACAGTTGTGGGTCTTCCGACTGTTGGCTGTCGTTAAATGGTGTTGACAATGTCAAATAATGCTAATTTGTAAAACAGTGACAAGCCATTCTTTGTAAAATATGCACCAAAAATAATATAACATGTTTGATATTGTTAATGCAATGCAATGCTAGTTTGTGACACTTTTCCTTAAATTGGATCTTTTACGCAAATAGCTTTTAAATTAATTGACAGAGTAATTACAAATGTAATAAAAAATAAGAAAAATGATGGTAAATCCCCCGGCAGAAAAAGCATGCTGGTTGTGTAGAAACTCTGCGGTACGGAAAATCTCCTTTAAGCAACACTTGAAGCAATAAATTAAAAAAACTCAGAAACTGGGTGATTTTTTCCGAATTTTTTTTTCCCATAATTTTTTTTCGATTTTTTTTTCAGTTTTTTAAAAAATAAAATAAATACATACTTATTCCTTATGAACTGACATGTAAAAGTACCGTCATACAAGTCCACTATATAATTCAACAGCTATGTAGAGGAAACTATGCCATTCTCTATTTGTTCTCGGTATATATCACTTCTTATATTATCTCTCTTCATCTTCATATTTGCTTAATATCTGTTCTACCTTCACATTTAAATTTAATATTTATAACTCTATAAGAGATATGTTAATAATCTATTAAAACAAATATACCTATGTATATCATCGTTAGTGATACCATTAAAATTAAAAGGAAAAGTATACAAGACAATTTTCAGACCCGCCCTCTTATAAAGCTCCGAATGCTGGACCATGTACAGCACCTGCAATAGGCAGCTCGAAACAACAGAAATGCGTAAACTAAGATGGTTATGTGGAGTGTCTCTAAGAGACAAAATAAAAAGTTCACGCATTCGTGAAAGCGTAGGCGTCACAGACATCAACAGCAAGATGAAAGAAAGCCAAATGAGATGGTGTGGTCACGTTGGACTCAGAGCACCCGATCACATTGTTAACCAGGCGACCTCCATGGATCTTCCCCGAATCACATCCAGAGGAAGATCAAAAAATTCATGCAAAGTTAGATGCAGAGGCACAGATTGGGTGACGCTTTCCAGGACAGACGGCTTTTAATTTAATTTAATTTTATTTTTAATGAGACATTAACGGCATACTGCGTACAAGATAAATAAAAACAATACATTATTATTTAAAATTCAGCCCACTATCCCAATTACAAGTGTCTTCGGCCTGCTCTAGCAACACACTCTAGCAGTAAAAAAATGTAAATAAATAATTTATTTGATGTCTTCTATGGTTTCAGGTTATTGTCAAGAAAATGGATAATGTGTAGGATTTTTTGAATGATGATGAGGTATCTGCAAGAATATCAGCATCAGTCTTGTGGATAACACAATACATATTGTATATACGACACGTTATTATGATGGGACAAAAAGAACTATTAAGAACTAATAATTACTAGCTGTAACCCGTCAACGATTACGATACTTTTACATGACGGTTCATAAGGAAGTATTATTTATATATATAAAAAAAATTACAGACGTTACACCAAGTTACGGGGGCAGGCAGACAGACAACGAAATTTTTATAATTGTGGGATGGGATTGGGATTAGGATGCTGACTTATTCTGGAGAACTTCGAGTTTCTTATACGGGGTCCAACATGCAAATCCATGTCAGATAAAGAAAGGGAAGAAATATCTCCACTGAGAATCTTGTGTCAAAGAAGATCGGATATTTTCCGTCGGGGCTCAAGTTTGTGCGTTTAAAAAAAACAAAATGACAAAAGGACAAAATACGTAGAGACTTTTTATTTTTATTTACGTAGATGCTTCTAAAAAAATATAAACGCACAATTAATTTATGTACGCCTAGCTAAAACTTGCGATACTAGATGCTTGTGTCGTTGAACAAGAACATAATTGGATGAATTTTTGCAAAACTTTAAAAGTCTACGACCGAATTATTGCATTGTGCTCGATCCAATGAAAAAACTGAATCATTCTTCAAACGTAAACAAAAACGATCTCTTTAACATAACAATTTGCCACAAATATTGTGATTTCACTTTTAAGTTTCACAACCGCAGCAGTGGCAATGTGAATCGAAGAAGCGTAAATGGGGCGTCATCTCTGTAACCAAACGATTTCCACACTAATGCAACGGAAAATTAATACACTTCAAATAGAATTAGTTTCTGCCGTGTTTCGCTACAAAAGGAAATGTCTCAATGCGATATTCTTTAATTTTTACTTGACCGTTGCGAAATCCGAGATAGGTAGGTTCTGGCAGGCGGACAGCGCCGCACACATCTGCGATGGTTTGTGGAAGAGATCAGCTGTGCGATTGAGATGAACGTTGCGACGGTTAAAGTATTCCTTCGCTGTGTTAACTAATCGTAGAACAATGAAACCAACTAACATTATTATCTATCTACATATTTTGATTACCTATTATACCTATTATAGATGTCTCATAGAGACGAAACTGCATTTTTATACATTGATTGATTAATAATGTCCCTGTGACAAACATCCAGTAGTGTTCTGAAAATTTTGGACATAACAAAATATTCTGAATAATAATACCGGTAAAAAGGAGTTTAATAAAAATTGAAATAATATTTCTGGCGTATCCCAGTGTAATGCTAGTAATTCGGAAGAATTTCATTACACAGATAAAGTATATTGGTAACAAAAACTCCAAAATCAATATAGATGTCTCATTAGCGACATCTGTGGTCATTTAAGGGGATTGAAAAATATTTGGTGCCGGTCGCGCTGAGGATTGTTACAACTCATATGTGAAACGTGGCGTATAATTTAAATATATATATATACAACTTCCAAAAATTAGTAGACATGGAATTCTATCATGGGTGGAAATGGCGAACGTTACATTGTGTAAAGTAATCACTTCAGGGGGTATTCTAGTCTAGAGGCACGAATTTCGGGCGTTTATAAGATCTTTGTAAAAAAAACAAAGAATATTTTTTAAAAATTCGTTTATTTATGTTTTAAGAATACATCAAAAAAAAAAAAAAAATTCAAAACTCGAAAAGTTATCGGCTGGTAAAGTGGGGGGTCCAAAAAACGTGGGGGGTCCTGGCGTGCATGGTTCCGACCCTTGTGGTCATTTGAAAGAAAAAAAATCAACGAATTCTTAATTAGTACAGATGTCGCTATCGCCCCTATCTCGGAGATATAAGAAAAAAACAAATTAAAAAAAATGGCGGCCGTTTGAAAAAAAAATAATCTTTTTTCACGTTTTTTTAGGAGTTTGATTTTCTTTTTAAATAGTAAAAATTAAAATTTCAACTTTAATCTGCTAGGGGCTATAGAAGGGTGTATAAAAAGGTTCACACAAAAATTGAAATAAGTCGGTTTAGTAGAACCTGAGATATCATGCACGCCAGCTTGAAAAATGTCGTTTCTAGAAAAACGCATTTAAAGTTTTGAGTAAAGTTTCAGTACGGTATACTTAAATATTTTTAATCGGCGATTCCTCCTCCACTTCAAAATATTCATATTAGTTAAATATACATTATTTAGGTATAGAGTATAAAAAGATTGTATGGGGTAATCCATCCGCAGGTAGTCGGGCAACATCTATCCTCTATTGTTTTTTCTTGCCGCGTCACTGAAATCGCTGTATCTCGGTAAATAATCAGAATTTTGAAAAATTCTTTTGAGGATATAATTTTGAATGGCTAAACTTACGAAAAGTATAAAATTTTTTTTTTTGATTTCTTAAAATTTCTTGACTAGAATACTCCCTTAAGCCAGCCGTACGAAAGGTCGTAAGCCCTATGTACACCCAAAAGTCTTCTATACCTACTTTTCCATAAAAATACAGTTTCGTCTATGTGAGACATCTATAATATACATTGATCTATCTACATATTATAACTGCGTCGAACAAAAATTTTAATTATCATATTGCCATTATAGTAAGGTATTTTAAAAATATTTATAAGAACAAGTCGAATAAGAATCAACTACTAAAAACATACTGAAATTTTATGTGCATATTATCTATTAAGTGTAGATATCGGGGAGATTATTATTCCCACTGGCAGCTGATTTTTTGGATTATGCGCCAACAGTCGATGTGGAACCCGAGTATCGTATTTACAATAACATAAGTAGAAGCTTAAATTTTACTATGCGCAAAAATATATTGCAGCAGCTTGCGGTACATCCTTTGAGAATCACTGGCCTAGTTAATATAATAAATAGCCCCCAGGGACTAGCAAAAGCAATAAAAAAAAGTTAGGAACAATCTTGAGAATGATTATTGATCTAGAGGATCAGGAAGATTGTCGGATATTTGGCTGTATTACCTGTCATCTGCAAAAATCCTCCGAACACAAAGGTCATAATATCCAAAGCTTCTTGCCTACTATAGTGTACATGTACAGAAAATATTTCAGGTTTGATAGTATAACGTAAGTCTGGCGGTCGCTGGCTCTTAGTCAAAAGGGTAAAACGCCGATAGCAGCCCCGACTCGTACCCTATTTTCATTATCAAACATCACAATTTCGTTGTCTGTCTGACCGTCTATCTCTCTGTCTCCGTAACTTCGTGTAACATCTGTAATTTCATTTCGAAAAAAAGGCCGGAGATGAGGCTTAAACCCCGGGCCATCAAACCCGAACCGGCCGATCAACGCATGTGGCTACGGCCGCCTATCTTTAGATCACCAAAAATATGCTATAAATATGTACTAGGGCTTAGCAAAGACGCAAACTAATGTTCCGTCAATTTTTTACGGGTTACAGCTAGTTTCGACCTCAATTGGCGCCCTTACTCTCCTATGTCCGCGGGACGCTTCTGTAGGCAGTGCTTCCAGGTTTTTTAAGATCTGCGAGAAAGTAGCGCTTCTTCAGATACAGCGGGAACCGTTCAGTTTCAGAATCGCGTTTCAAAACACGCGATTTGTGTCATCTGTTCACACAGCCGCGGTTAATAAGCGATTTGTGCGCGCGAAAATAAACGTTAGTTTGACAGCTCCGGTGCCGTTCTCCATCTTTGAATATCAGAATATTCGCTCATTACTTTGTTAACGACGGCTGTGTTCCATGGCAAGACACAAAAATATCATTCTGTCAGTTCATTTTTGGTGAATAAATACCTACTTCCCTAAAATACTTTTTTTTTCCACCATTTCCAAATATCTCCACCAACTCCTGCCAAGCTTGGTTCTTGGCATATTTGAGTAATCCTCACACTGAAGATCCCATATTACAGGTCTTTTCTCCACTTCATCAGTAAAAAGTTCAGTGTCAAAGCGATCCATAACCAGAAAAAAGAGAATATAATCCACGCGTGCTCCTGTTGTGACATGGAACCGTGCGGTGCCCGCAACGCGACTGAACGCCCTCGTAAGGCCCCATAGTAATAGGATCGTGCGGGCGCCGTGCGGGTCTATTTTCTGGCGGTTGGGTTGCGGGCACCGCGGCGGTTGACTAACCGCACGGTTGTGTCTGAACGATCACATACAAACCTAGGTAAATAAGACCCGCACGGATCCCATGCGATTCTGAAACTGCACGGTTCCTGCTGTGTCTGAACAAGCGCGTAGATCGTTAACTACCTGCATTCGCGCATTTGTTTTGACGCACGTCCCACCGCATCGGTATTATTGACTTTCCTCCCTGATTGATATCATTACATTTATGACAAATTAAACACGTTTGATTCGCCGTGCTGGAAACGCACACGTGCCGCAAACGGGTCGGGAAAAGTATGTCGATATAACTATTTTTTTCGTTCGCTATCAGGGCGTGATATGACACGAATGTTTATTCTCTTCAAATTAACTTTTTGTGCTTTACTCAACAGCACTTAATGTCTTCAACGCAATAATCAGGCTTTGTATAAAACCGCTTCTTGATCTTTGTTCAAGAATTTTGCCCGTACCGGTTTGAAAATGGGATTTATTTTTATACAGCAATTATGTATTTGTTTTATTTTTGAATTTTAATGTTTTAATTGAAATAAATTAGAGAAGTCTCACAAAGAGTAAGCTATTATTATTTTTTATTTAAAAATACAATAGAAACCTGAATAGGTTTATAGATAACCTTTTTTACAGATTCAATATAGGAATGTAATAATAATATAATTTAGATACGAAATCATCTTTTATAATTGGCCGAGTTTTATCATTTTTGTCACATCTGTTTTGAATTTGTCAGTAGTCAATTGTTTGGTCTGTTGTGGTAGGTCGTTGTATAGTTTTAATCCGTTGCAAATTAGTCGGGATTGTCCTGTTTTTGTTTTGGCGTGTGTTATGTGATAGTTTTCAGCCGTTCTAGTGTTGTGTTGGAGTTTCTCAGCGGACGGAGAAGAAAAAAAGGTGAAAATGTTCTCTAGAATTATTGTAAATGCTCAATAACAAAATGCCCGTCTTAGGGTGGGTATGAGGCTAGAGCTTGAGTTTCCACTTAATGATGACATTATTTTCATAAAGCCTTCTGAATTCGGAAAGGCTGTTACAAAATATAGTTTAGTTAATGATAAAAAAATTCTGGGTTACAAATGTTAGTTCATAGTAGGTGCCAAAATAATAATAAAATGGAATTGTATATTATATTTACTAACCAGCTGTTCCTACCCGGCGTTGCACGGGTTATGGATTAAGTTGAAATTTAATTTGTAGGGGAAACAAAGGTTCCATTGTTTTCCAAAACCTCTAATTAAAACAATGTTCCCATTTAATCAAGGCTGGGATGGATGGGATATCCAAGAGAGAAATGTGGCCTATTTTTTTCGCGGGGTCCTCAGGAATATATATGCAAAATTTTATTCCGATCGGTCGAATCGATACAGATTTGCATGGAAAATATACCGAGGGGGGGGGGGGGGGGGGTGAGGAGAGGGGTTATTCTGCTTTGGTCCTAAATAATAAGTATGCTATATGTGGGTCATATCGGTCAAACGGTACAGATTTACATGGAAAATATATCAGGGGGAGAGTGGGGGTGTAAACGGGGAGGGAGGAAATGTCACTTTTGTTATCCGCCGGTCCTAAAAAATAAGTATACAAAATTTGGGTTTGATCGGTCAAACGGTACAGACATGTATGGACAATATATCTTGGGGGGGGGGATGGTGGATGGAGGAAATATCATTTATTTTTACCACCGGGTCCCTAAGAATACGTTGCAAAATTTGAGTCAGATCGGTCAAATGGTGCAGATTTGTACAGAAAATAAATCAGGAGGAGTGGGTGGGGTAAAGTGGGAGGAGAAAATGACATCTATATTACGCGCCTAATCTTAAAGCATAAGTATACCAAATTTGAATCAGATCGGTCAGACGGTACAGATTTCCATGGAAAATATATCAGGGGTGGGGAGGTGTTAAAGGGGGGGAGGAAATGTCGCGAAATGTTAAAGATGACATTTACCCCTCCCCCTTCACCTCACTCTCTCCTTCTGATATACATATATAATACAAATCTACACCGTTTGTCCGATCTGATCCGCATTTCGCATACTTATTTTTTAGAACTCGGCAGGTAACATAGATGACATTTCTTCCTTCCCCCTTCACCCCAACCCCACTCCTGATATATTTTCCATGTAAATCTATACTGCTCGATAGATCTGATTCAAATTTGGTACACTTATTCTTTAAGACCCGGCGGGTGACATAACATTTCCACTTTTCCTCTTTACCTCTTCCCCTCCCCCTGATATATTTTCAAAACAAATCTATATCGTTCTATCGAATTTTGCATATATATTTTTTAGGACCTGGCGGTGAACATAGGCCATATTGGTTGTATGCGTGTAGTTGTATTTTTTCTTCAATCCTCGAAACTGTCGCATAAATTTTTTAATACCTACTTTACTTGTTTAATAAAGCATCAAAAAACAACGTTTACACGGACAGTGTAACAGAAGTTTATCTAAAAGTGGCAGTTGTTAGTTCTATGAAGTTTACTGTTAAATCAGGGTTTCCAACCCTGATTTAACAGTAAACTTCATAGTTAAGGGTTAAGTCTAAAAATAACCCGCAGCCGTAAGTTTTTTTGTTATTGCTCATTATTATAGTTCAGTGAAGACATTACAAACACTGGTTTTTCCACCGAATGCTTTAGTGTTATTTAGTCAGGGAGTAACCGACTGCAATAATTACGCACATCTTGGCATTTTAACATGGCGTTCAAATTGCAGAAAATTATATAATTCTTCAGTGCACAACTGTCCAGGTTGTTTGTTTAGATATAAAATGAATTTAAATTATTTAATAATAAGCTTGCTTTCTAGTTTATTTCAAAAAACTTTTTGAGACTTCATCTCAAATTTCTACAGAAAAATGTAAAAAAAACGCACATAGGGGAATAGCACCAACATGTAATATTTTCCGGCTTTATCTACCGGTGGCGTATAGTGGCTTACAAACAAAAAAACTGTATATTACTAAAGATTCTGGTAAATAAATATTAATTAAATAACCCTTATCTTATCAAAAATATGTTTTCAAATTCTACCTGTAATCCGAGGCTACGGATAGAGTTTTGACTTTTGACTGTTTCTGTATATAACTTTATATTAATGCTACTTATATATTACTTATTTTCCCGCATCAAATTTGTTTATTGAATCTGAGGGAAAGTCGTTGTGAACTGAGTACATGTGCGAGTTTTATGTAGTTGCGAAGAAAATTTTCCTTTTTGTACCAAACGTGTTTCTTCTATAGGTCTAATTTTTGATGACGCGTAGAATAAACTTACAGACGTTACTTGTTCATTATTTACTAACATACTAAATATTTTGTGTGTATTCCAAAGAGCAATTTTCTTCTTTGCTTGTCAATCATTCGCGATTTGCAATCTATTAATAGAGTAGAATTATTTAAATAGATTTTCATTACATTTAATTAATAACAATGAATAGTAGGTACCTACATATAAATACAGTCAGTTTCGTATGGTAATATGTAAAGAAAATTCTTTGAATGTAAGTTTTGAACATTCTATTCGCGAAATAAATAAGTTTATTTACGCCGACATTGACATCGATGACATCATAAAAATGTTGATGGATTACCATTTTCTTGTCGCATAGTGAAAAGAAACATAATTGAAATTAGTCCGATGCACTGAATATCTCTTGAAACAAAACATAAGTGTAAGTCTTTTCATATAAGCTTGCAATTGAGTTAGTGTGGGTGCAGTGCGTAAATACGCGCTTTGTTTCGTTGTGTTAAGTTTACGGATGCGCTCCTCTCGTATCCGTAAACTTAACACAACGAAACAATACGCGTATTACGCACTGCACCCACACTAATTCAATTGTACGCTTATGTGAAAATGCCTAAACCAAGCTCTTGAGATATATGACCACACTATTTTATCAGTACAGATTTCAAAATCCACGCAGCTTCTATATCATTGGTCGATTTATTTGCGGTAAAAGTAGGCGTTAAATCAATCTAAAAATACGTTATTTTTGTTAATGTTTCGAAATGAAATAAGAAAACCAAGACTCCTACAGTTTCCCGAAGCGCCGACGGCCACTGGAGAGGAACAGTTGATGCGTGTAATTTTTAAACGGTTAGAACATCGATTGAGGTTTGTTACTCAACGTTTACTTTTCTTCTTCCTCATGAAAGTTTTTCGTCTATTAAGAAATAATTTTATCTTCTGATCTTGTATATGCAGGGTGTCCTGTATCTAGTTGCAAAAACTTCGGGGGAATCTTTGTCATTCAATTTTGAAAAGAAAATATTCTATATACTTACATCAAATGAAATGTTAACAATTATGGAGATAGGCGACATAAAAGTTTGAATTTTTTATAATATGTCTGACTTATTTTTACTCCCTTTCTTTTAACTCGTAGCGTCTGCGGTTTGTTGTCTGCCGGAAAAACTTTGAATCGATTTTTAACCCTTTTCCCGTGATCCAATCGAGCTGAAACTTTGCAAGTACACTCGTGGCGACGATAAGAATGATCTAACAAATTTTCGTTTATTTTTTTAAAATAATTATAGAATAATTTTGGATTTTTCGAAATTTTAATGGTTTTTTCAAATTGAAATCAACACAAATGAGTAATGACCCCGACGCGTGCAATAGGCACGAAACCTGATTCAATGAGAAAGATAGTGTAATAAAAACTTGGTTTTTGTGGGTTAGTTTTTTTGCAAAACTTCGGATTATCACTAAAGTAACTCATATGGAATATTGAAAATTCAATCGCTTTATAACAAGTCAACAAAAAATGTTTTTCAAATTTCTAAAAGGTTTTAGGTAATAATTTTATTTGACTTGTATCAAAGCTAATGAATTACATTCAATTCAACTCAATATTTTATGTAAGTTACCGTAGTGATATTTCAACGTTTCACAGAAAATAAAATCCGATGAGCGACTGCAAATTTGCATTTAAAAAAAATATTTTTGACTTGTTTTCTGTAAAACGTTATGGAATGTGGAATGGAATACTATAGTATCTTCGAATATTAAAAATTCATTCACTTTAAAAAACTTAAACAAAATCATTTAAACCTTGCTAAAAATCTGGATCAAATTTCTGCTAATACTTAGAGACCTCCAAATTTTGGGTTTTATTAGAAACTTTCATGCTTTTCCTCATCGGCATTGATCTGCAATAAATGCGAGATATCTAGAAGTTACCAACGATCAAAAGCATTTCTGATGCATGCCGAAATTTGAAATTCTTGCAAACTATAGATAAAGATAACGGTGTCACGGCATTAGTCAGTCATCCTGTTGCAAACTGGTGATTACAAGTAATTAAAAACGTTTCTTGGTAAGAATCTAGACCATGTCGTTATTTGTCACATGCCATATCGTCTACATAATTATTCACGCAGGGCCGGCCTGGAAAGTTGCACGGTTGGATGCCAAGTTTTTTATATTTACACCTAAACCTAATGGTGAAAAAAAAAAATTCCAAAAAACTTTTTATTTATTAAATTAAGTTGATTATTGAGGTTTTAGGAACAACGAGGTTTTAGGAAAGATAGGTCTACAGCAGATGCAACTTTCATGATCAAACAAATTAAAGAAAAGGCCATATAGTATCAAACTACTGCCTATGTCTGCTTTATAGACCTCGTAAGAGCGTTTGATAAAATACATTTAAAGAATATAATAAACACCCTAATACAGAAGACAATACCTCCAGAAATAATTAATACGTTCAGAGATATAAACATGCGCGGTAATACCAGATTTAAAAGTAATAAAGAACTTAGCAACAATTTCAATAATGATGGGCATACAACGAGGAGACAGTTTAAGTCCACTTTTGTTCACTTTGGTAATGGATGAACTGATGGAAGATACGGCCCTCGTAGCCCAGTGGGTATGACATTGACCTCTCACACCGAGGGTTCCGGGTTCGATTCCTGGTGAGGTCACAATTAATCCATGTGATTTACTCAAGCCTGGGTGTTTCGTGTTGTGTTTCGCTTCTGTCATTGGGCCTCTTGGCCTGTTAAAGCGTAAATAAATGAAAAAAAAGAGATCCAATAGTTCCAACTAGGATGTAGGATGTGTGAGGAAATATAAAGGGTGAGTAATACATAAATAAAGTACCTACCACGGGCAATAAGTTTATCTACGTGTGGAATTTTTCGGTAACGTGAAATAGTGCGAATTAAGAAACAGTGTAATAAAAAGTGTGTGGAATATTTTAGAAACATGTAACTGTAAATTTAGAGCAGTGTTCATGTCCAGTCACTTTTTGCGTAATAAATAAAAGTTTAAATTGTTTTGGTGTTTTTATTTGCCTCCCACAGCCACGTCCCGTGACAACATCTATTGAGTGTTAACATAGGTTGTTACATATAAATAGATCACTTGTCTAAGACCACTAATGAGTTGTCTTAGACAAGTGATCTATTTATATATAATTATAATGTCATTCCACAAAGTTAACGCCAATTCAATAAATAACATAGGTTGTGTTCGTTTTTTCCAAAAGAAGAGGACAACTAAAATATACAACAAATTAGTAATATTCACATAAAGGCACCATTTTTCTTTGCACCAGTAATGATGTGGTAAAGGAGCCTTTGCTTGTGGCCATGCGTAGCTCGATGACGCGCGAGCAAACTAGCAGAAATTATCGAATGTCGATTTTTGTTGTTCTCACTCAAAACATGTGGAACACAAGTGCCGAACTTTTCTCATTAAATGAAAACGGTGGTGCACGGCCATGTGGTCGAAGGGAATCTTCACGAATAAGATGGCTTAAGTGGTCCTCATCAAATCCAGCGGTTGTCCGGATCGCTCCAGGCCTGCCTCTTTATTCATAGCATCTCCACTGGATACTGCGCACAGATCACGCGTAACTTTCGCGATTTTATTCCTTTGGTTGAAAGCGAACATAAGGAGGTATTGAAAGCGCTCTCTTTTGCCTACTTGACATTCCATTTGAAGGCCTGAAATTAAATAAAATAATGAATGTAACGTAAAAGCAAACAACATCTCGTAGGCCAGAAAATTTTCTTGCGGATGAAATAAACCATTACCAATTTGTTTATCGTTTGGTGTGCTTTTTAAAATAAATAAAAACTTATACCTACTATTTTTGTTTACATCTAAAAAGAATTTATTGTTTGTGTGTTAAATATTATTTTCTTTTTAAAAAAATTAAACTGCATCTAAAAGCTAGTTATAGTAGGATCGAAACCAGTTCAGGTTAATTAATCATTGGTTTATAGAAGTCAGTTTCTTAGTTTTTAACTTTAATAATTATGTTCACCCAAGAAGTTAACTTTATAAACAAAAAATACCAATTTAAAAGGTACTTCTTTATTTAACAAAAATGTAATGAATTGATGTACTTAAAATATATCCGAGTATAACGAATGTGTTCCGTTTTTCGAGTGTATTCTAAGTCTCACCAAAGCGACAGCACATTTTAATAACACCAAAAATAATTATATAAAGTATACAAATAAAATGATATACAGGCCTCTCTTTTGAATTAAGCCGGGATCGAATTAATTAGTAAAATTTCAATGTTTTATTTATTTATTTATTGTACGAACGTGGCCACGCTCGCATGGGGTTGGTCGTGGTTGCATCCTTAGCACCTTCCTTAAGGCGGTCTTTTATCTACATACCTTATATTAATGAGATTAAATCTAATTTAAGTCAGACTCATTTTTCTTATCTAAATATTTTTTAGCCCTATTCTGATTGTGCAAAAAAATGAGAAAAATATTTCACTCCCTCTGAAAGTTGGAGTAACCAAAAATTATATTCAATACATATGTATTACAATTATATAAAATTGTTTAGATGAGAGTACTCAATGAAGAATAAACTTAAAATTGTAGATTTTGGAGCATTATATATGTCGTTATAATACACCTACTTATGTAATAATGATATAAATACGTAGGTAAATAAACCAGTTTAGTAAAATAAAACACAAATTACTTTGTTTTCACCACTATGTAAATAAACCAGTTTAGTAAAATAAAACACAAATTACTTTGTTTTCACCACTTATTAAAAAATCTACATGTTTCGAGAACAATGTTCTCTTCATCAGGATTATTGTGTACTAATCTTAAAAGTTGAAACAAGCAAATATGTTACGGTGAAGGGGTGGTTGAGGGGGTAGGTGAGGGGAGGGGGGGGGGGTTCGAGGTGTTAATTATTATGGGTCATTTGGAATGTTAAGTGGAAAACTATTCAAAATAGGATTATGCAAAAATTTCGTCTGTGTATTTATTATATTAGACTTAATATTAACATTTTTCCTAATTTCGAGTATTTCTAAATTATTTATTTGAGGTATCTTATAGTTGAAATGTAAAAATTTTAAGCCTGTGTTAATATCAAATGTATGGTCAAATTCTATTAAATGTTTTGCAAAATCAGAAACAATATTGCTAGTTAATGCTTTGATATGTTCTTTAACCCTAGTTTCAAAATTTCTTTTTGTTTTGCCAATATAAAAATTATCGCAATCGTTACAATTAAGTAACGATTGCGATTATTTTTATATTGGCAAATTGGGCTTAGAAAACGTAAATAAAGTTAGATCTCGCATCAACGCATAGCGTGGCGTGGCGGCCCATTTGATAACATCCCACAATTTAAATAGAATTAAAAAATCTTCAGTAACGGCGCTAACAGTAGTTTTTTCTACAGTTGTTATGCTCTGTTTATCCGGGAAAGGGCTTTGTCAGATTCCTTTCACACAGCACATATCATAAGCTATAATCATGGTTTTAGAGTAATTTGTATGTGTGCCCGTATATTAATTAAGTGTGTCATGACTAAAAAGACAATCTTGCTCTGCCTATACATGGTATTGAAGATGTTTTTATTTTAAATTTTAGCGTTTCAATTAGTTGAGTATAATCTCAATTCTCTTCTCTATTGAAATTAATAAGAAATATAAATGTTAAAAAATAACACAATCTACAGGTTTTAATAGAAACTAACGGCTTCTGATAAATCTTTCATCCATAAAAAGTCTTCATCTAAGATGCAAACCTAATTTTCCGGCCTTAAATATTTTGATCTCTACCGTAAGATGGCGTCGCGTCGAACCTGCATTGTATGGCAATTTTTTCTGCTGTTTTTCTGCAGATCTTTATTTGGGTTCTCTTTTGCCAACATAAATACTTCATTAAAAATTGTAATCCTACGAATGTGCGCAATTCCATTTTTAAATTTACTATCTAATTTTACTACATTTAGTTAAGTATTGTATTATACACACCTACATATAATTTGTTTGGAAATTTGTAATCAAGAAAATATTCGTAGGTATATTTTTTCTACGTCTGAAAACATTTATTTCAATACTATTCATTGTCCCGCGCAATTAAAATTTTGTACAAATATTTAATTATCTTATCAAAACACACTCTTTGAATAATCTTGTATTCCTTGTTTAAATATTCTGCTGTTGATTTTCATGGAAAATATTATTTTAAAATAGCGGGAAAATAGAAAAGTCTGCTTAAATCTCTAAACTCAACCTTATTTGTACTTTATATTTTTTTATTTATTATTTCTATTAAGTACAGTATCTATTTGAAGCAAGCTAAAAGATTTTTTGTTTGTAATAATTTTTGTTGTAATATTATCAGTTTCTTTAGACTATAAATTATTATTATTTAATATTTGATTAAAAATTTCGATGTCGATCAGATAAGTGTTGCTTGCCTTTGACAGAAGATGTTGGGAGTTCAAATACCACTAATCCATGTTGGTCCTATTTTCATAGGATAAACACATAGTTGATGTGTATTGATGTTACGTAGTTATGGTACCATCCTTGTTTGAAATAATAAATGAAACTGTATTTATGTGCCTGGTTCTTCGTTACATATTCGAACATATTGCAGCATCTCTTTGGAGTGAAGTTTAATAAACAATATAAAACAGTTTCAATTTGGTTTCCAACATTTATTAAGGTAAATATAAAATTATACTTTAAGTTGATAAATACATTATATTATTATACAATAATAAAGCTATCCATAAATTTACATTAGAAATCAGGGGGGTTTAATTATGTGTCTCGATAAGTAATAAATGTCCATGAATCATTAGTAAGCAGATTAAATATCGCCAATAATAACTGGATTGGGTCAATGCGCTGAGCAAATGAATGCCGTTCGAAATTTCACTTGACCGAAATTATCACTTTCTTTTTCAATTCAATTACGTATAGGTAGGCATTATATACCTTTTTGTAATGATAATAATTATGTTACCATTTCAGTAACGCCTTTCTACTAGTGTTACTATTTGTGTAATTGATCTTAAACTTGCCATTAAACAACCTTTAATGATATTTAAGAAAAAGTACCGTTTTATTTTATTTTCATAATGAAAAAGGAAAACAAAACTCCCGAGCGTAACAGTAGGAATACAAATGCAATGATTGTTAATTTTATATTAACATTCACTTTTGTCTATGAATACATTCTTTGCGAAATTAGAATGGATTTTCATTTTGAATTAGAATTTTCCTCGTTCTTCGGAGACTCTCCTAATAAAATCAGTCGGAAATTAAGATAGAAATAGTGCGTTACATATTTGATCTTATTATGTGTCAAACCTTGTGTTTCTATTTTTACCTTTATTATGGAAGATCCAGGAATCTATCCTGATATCCCTCTCGTCAAAAGCGAGTTCTACTTTCTTAGCTATACCTCCAGTTGGCTGCAGTGCCTAACTGTCGATTAAGAATATAATGCTGATCTTATAACAGTATGTTTCTGATAACGACAGAGATTAATTGTTAATAATAAATTTGAGCGTCTTTTAATATACGAGTAGGATATGTCTTATAATAAGATACCCATATTATTAAAAATATAATAATAGAAGTAGCACGTTCAAAATAGAAATAGAGAATATTAAAAAATGTATCAACTAAACATTAACAAAACATAACTACATTCTAAATTATGCATTCGATACAGCTAAAAAACGATTGTAATATTAAATTGACAAATAAATATTATTGTGAATGATATAATATTCAATAAAATAAATAATAAATTAACTGCATCATTGATATATTATATAAAGACTTCTTTTTTAACACGTGAATTTTATAAAAGTGTATTTTTAATATCTTCAGCTTTTTTACAGCAGATTTATTGAATTAATTATACATAAATAACGGGCAGTTAATTAATATTAAAGTTTGCTTAAGATAATTAATGAGATTATTATAAAAGTGTGTCATTTGATATTTAGAAAGTTTGTAATTTTACCGTCATTTACAAGTTCAATAAATCACTGAAATGATAAATTAATTAAATTAAGTTCAATGGCGAAAAGTTCTGGTTTATATAACTATGAATTATTCAAAATAGGTTCATACATATTAGAAATTATTACTGTTATTTTAAATATAGTTGTATTTTTTATTATTATTTATTATTTATTTATTTATTAGAGATATATCTTAGTACATACATCTCATGGATACAATGCAATACATTTATAAAAATAAACGTTTTACTAGCCATAAAAGAGCTGACACTCGTGCTTATGAGTTCATCAGTAAATAAGTTGTTAAGAATATTGAGAATATATAAAATAAATAAATGTAAAGTGAATTCCATGGGAATTTCAAGAGGTTTTTTTATAAAATTGAATTCATTTTTAAATGATGTAAGCTCTTGAATTTTTTTTAATTTTTCGGGTAATGAAATGAATGTTTTAATTCTTACAAAATATTTTCAAAATTAGAAACGTTTTTATTTATTTGAATGTAAATATACTCTCTAAGCTCATTCCTACATTTTATTATATTACGTAGCTATAATGTCAAGTATCAATCTGAAATTGTCGCTTCTTAAAAATTAGCTTATTCAAGTAAAACATTTATTTTTGATTTGCTAAAAAAATAGTTCATGGAATTAAGAAGGTTCGACTTATAAACTACTCATTGTGACATCTCTAAAATAAAAACTATGCCATTAACAAAAATACACGCGTATATTGAATTTAATACAATAATTGTGAAAATACAGCTGGTGTCACCGTCATAGTTAATGGTTCGAGTAATGGATAATATCGCTCGATGTCGACATTTTTTTGCTTTATCCTAATGCTTTGGAATTGCATGCCTATTTTCAGCAAGGTGGGGCTAGAACCACAAGCCAGGAAAAAATCAATCATCAGAAATTTCCTGGACGCGTAATATTGTGGTCCTGCAGACATTAAAGATTGCCATTCTTTTATCCTCGACATGCAAGTGTTTCCTGCATTTAAAACGTGTATTCATGTCCTATACCAATCCTTTAAAGGTAATTCCTTGGAAGATGTACGATGAAAATACTAAAATAATGGACTGTAATCTTTGCCTCATTATACGTCGGTTTTTGTTATGTTATGTCGGTAATGTTTTCGCATTAAGCTACAGATACACATGCTTATTTAGTGGCACGTGAGCATGCGCAGTATCGACCTTCTCTAGGCCTTGCTTATTAGTAGCATGTGTGTACGCAAATTGCTAGTAACGAGCATGCCACTAGCCATACAACCGCCGGTTGATTTATGAGCATGCCACACATAAGTGGCATGCCACCAATAAGCATGTGTATCTGTACCTTTACGCGTTAGGCATAATTTTTTTAATATTTCAAAAATTATGTCCATGTCCACATTAGTGCTGAAAGGTCTCTGTCTTAGAACTATTGTAGGAATTTTTACTCTTGAAATTACACTTATATTGAATTAAATGTAAATTACTGAATTAAAAAACATTTTTCACCGAACTATATTTACCGTTTTTCAATCTCCGTTTATTTTATGTGTTTTATACCGTATAAGATATTCGAGATAAAGAAAACCGACGTAAGTACTTATACATGTACAAACAAAATATACGTAGAGCACGCGTAAAAAAGTATTACAATTGGGTAGAAGAAATAAATAAGGATGGCCAATAATTGTGATATGTATTTGTGGAGAGGAAGCTGCAGAGATCAAGCTACCACCCCTCATGGTACTAAATGTTGGGGAATGCGCGTTTCATTTCATGCGTAATTCAGATTTGCGTTATCGTTTTCCTTCTGTCAGATAGCAGAAACCTCAAGAAAGAACCGCATACGAGCTTTCACGGGGCATATAGGAGTACTGAGTCAGTCTACGGGTGGTGTACTTTTGCAGTGCGACTTTTTACTAAATTATTATATTTTAAGTGATGGGTGAGAGAAACTTTTTTAATGTCGCTAATAACAAAAAAGTATTCTACCCATCACTAGTACTCCCCCGAGGGAGGGCTCCATCGAACTTTTTATTAACATGTTTTACAACCAGAGACGTCAGTTGGATTGGTCTCGACTAAAGCAAAATTATCAAATGTATTGTAGGGCGCGAAATTTCGTAATACGTGTCCCTATTTAAAAAGGATCCCAATTCACCGTACGGGCTGGATCGGCATGATTATAGTGTCCACCAGTTAAAGATGCCAAAGCTAACACATAAACAAATAACTTGTGTAATATGCAGGTCACATCGTGGTACGTATGCAAATCTCGAGGCGGACGCACGCTTGTTTGTTAAATAAAAATACGGTGACTATGTCTGAGGCTACGAAGTACGAAGAGGAAGACCTTTTTTCCATTTTAAATACATATTTTTTATATATAATATTTTGATTTTTATATTATTTATATAATAAAATGTATAAATAGAATTATTTTCTTTAAGTGGTCCTTTACCCTGAATCTAAATTTATGAACATGATTTGGAAAATATAGGTACGTGGTTATGTTAAAAATAAAATAAAATATTTTTGCATTTTTACACTATGATCACCCTATGCGATTTGGCATTAACTGGCGGACACTATACGTCAGTAGAAATATTTTCCCTCACTAGGTATGTATTTAGAATTACGCATTAAATACAGTCTACACTCCACTCAGCTAATCGGTGTACATGTAATCAGATCGTGAGACCGCAAATCATTTACTAACCTTATCAGAAGGCAGGCTGATCCTCGGACATAACGTCCCCGTCAGGTGAGCGCGTCTAGCTGCTCGAGGAACACTTTCGTTTCGCATAAATTAACGGATCCGTCACGTGCTGGTTTGTAAGTGATTTTTTACTGCGTTTAATTACTTTCGTGTTGAAGTCGAGACGCGGCGGCGGGAACCAGAGCGGGGACCCACAGATAGAGACCGTTTGTTCTTGCCGCCGGAGCAAGGACTACGTAAAAAAAGTGGGGCAAAACGATGAAGTCGTGAGGTTGGCGTGTGGCTCAAAGAGCATTGTTTACTTCGTTGTTTTGTTGAGTTAACCCTTTAAAACCAACATTTATACCAATACCAGCGATGAAATTTTTATCGCTTAAATTCTTCAAAATCATCTCTTAATATTTCTCGCAGGTTTATCAGGGGATCAGAGTCAGTAGCGAATACGCACTTTCTAATAATTTACGTTTCGCATTTTAGCCTCCATGAACGAATTTTAATTACTTTAAATTTTGATATAAAATTGTAACGTCATTATTTAGAATGAATATATTTAGAGTGTATCTTAGTATGTATGTTTTTTATGACGGGTGTACGCCATTTTATAAAATCAACTTTTTTGGACGCAGAATATTAAAATAATAAGTGCGATCGTGATCAAAAGCATATGAAATATTATAAGAGGTAAGATATCAATCACTACATACTACCTCTCATATTGATCCATATTTAAGATACACTGTACAAAATATTTTGTTTTGTATTGTAGATGTTAGTTACTTTACGTATTGTTAATCATTACATCAAGTGATAAAGAAATCTTGATTTGCATAAAAATGACGTAAGAGACAGTTTTTTTAATGGTAGAAGTAATCTGGTGGTAAATAAATAGAGAAAATAATTAAAAAATGATTTTCTTAATGTACAATATAAATGAAAATCGTAATATGTATTAATTGTTAAATGAAGCACGCATAGATAAAAATCACAAATCGTATAATTTTTAAATTATAATGATTGACAGTTCCAAATAATATTAATTATTTATTACATAAAATACAGATGATGATAAAAATTAAATATCGTATTAAAATGATTTGTCAATTTTGTATGAAAAATTGTACAGCATTTCTAAGGTACGAAAAAATCTAATGATTAGATTCAATGTTATTGAAAGTCAGTTTTTTGCGCTTTTAAAATAAATTTAAGTTTTTAAAAGGAATAGTTTTAGAGAGTATTTTTCATTCATATGAAGCTACACTTTAATTAATATTTCATTTATTATTAATTTAAATACCTATTCCTTGGGATTTAATAAGGTTATGTTATGAAAGCTGTTCAATATTATAAGATTATCAAAGAGCTTTAATTCATTTAATACCCGTTAATTATCTATTTTTCATAAAAAAATATAAACATTCAAATAGAGCTTGTGGGTATTGTTCTTGACCGCTCATTTAGATTTTTAACACTAGCGTCACTAGAAAAATGTCATTCAACAAAAAACTGCATAGACACGCTGTTTTTGTTTTTGTTCAAGTATTTCAAACACCGTGTCCAATTCGTCGTTAATCTAATTATTATTTTAATTGAAAATTAGATTATATATAATTAAAAAAATAAAAACTCATTTTAATAGTTTTTTATTTTGATAGATTTTCGAGAGACACTTGATTAGTTTTGAAATAATAAAAAACAAATGAATAATACCGATACATAGACAACAATTATATTATACATAAATCACATTGAGATGTGCCAGTGGCGGCTGCCAATACGTGGGTATTTTTTTCCCCAGTGATTATGATTTAATCATATCACAACACTTGTTTCGTAAAATACTATATACATACATAATAACATAACATAATAAAAATTACTATATACATACATAACATATTCTATTAGACAGACTATTGTTACTAGAGCTTACCGCAAACCACTAACGCTCAGCTCACTTTCATCACGCTATTAGATATCAGAAGCAGGTGGAAATGAAACAGGTTGGTGGATACTGCACAGTATTTTGTTTTATTTCTATTTGCGATGAACTTTGGAGCCAAGAGGAGTACGAGCAGAATCCTAATGTTTGTGTATTTTCCCACAAACCTTGACTTTCATGTCTTTCGCATTCATTGACCATCTCGCTAATTTTTTAGTGCATTTTACTCTTCATTGTCACTTTTATACTAATGGAATTTTAATATCGGATGATATGATTTTAAACATAGGTACTAGAATGAATAATAAATATAGTACTAAAAAGAAATATCGACGGAATGTAATATCTCATTCTAATATATTTAATAATGAATAATTAGTAAAAGTGGAGTAATAAAAAATTAGAACTAATAAAATAAATAAACGCTTTATAATGTCACGTGTCGTGGCTGCGGGAGGAATGAATGAAATCGCTGGAAATTAATTAGATATTCATTAATTAATGATTAATTAACTATTTTAAATTAAACACTTTTAAATTAATAAAAAAATTTATTACACTCACTGATAACGAATTTAATTGGAGCAATTATATTCGACTTTCCAGGATGTTCGCACGTCTGTGGTCGCATTTATTTACTATTAAACTGTAGGTGCTCTCATAATTTATTGTCACTGGTCACGCTAAATCGCCGAAATGTGTGTCTCGATGGTGTCGTCTCCTTTATGTACACTTTCGGATTTCCAGACGTTTCGCGAATCTACTTATTAGCTTATTTTAGACCCTTCTAGTAATTTCCAATTTACTATAAAAAGTCCAGAGTGATGAGAAATCCTCCATTACGTGTAATTTCTTTTGTCTTTACATTGTTCTGACTTCAAGTACCATAGTAATTGAATTTTGAAATAACTTTTATATAATAGTAGGAAGCGTTATATTTAATTTATCAAATTAAAAAAATAAATAATAAATTACGGACATTAGCATAGTACTCCAGTTAAGAGGTCTGAATTTCCAAAGCGCCATGCAGACGATGTGCTCACGGAGGAGTGACCACATCGGTGGAATATGATTTCGCTGCCCGCCACACATTCGTGTTTACCGGGCTAACGGGTAAAACGGTATCCACCAAACTGTATTTTTATAGATACTATGCGAAAAAATTTACGACATGTGTTTTAAAATAATTTCTCTCCGCTTGCTGCTGATAGTGTACGCCATATCCGGAGGGCAGGGCCATCCAAGCGATCGCAATAAAAAATATAAAGCATCTTTAATTTTACTACTAACGAATTTATTTTTGATTTCACTAGAATACCTATGATGTGTATAAATGGATCTTTATATCAATGAATTTATTTGTTGGTTTATGAATCTTAACAGCTTATAGTGTATAATAAATAGCCTATTGATAATATAGTATAAAATTTATCGTATAACACACAGCCGACAAAAATTTATAGACATGAACTAAAGTAAAGTTAATTATACAATTAAATATAATTAAACAAAATATACTTTGTTCTCGCCACTTATTTATTGAAAATATCAATAGTCCCATCGTCGGGATACAATGTGTACTGACAAATTGAAAAATAATTAATTAAATAAATAAATAATTTAGTTCTAACATTTTATAGTAAATTTCTTGGTATAAAACCTGGTGCTAGGGCTAGTTTTAATACATTTGACTTGTTTAAAAAAAATATTGCGAGCATGTAAATTTTAAAACAATTATGTAAAGGTCAAATTTAATACTATTAGAAAGTATAATGTATTAGTAAATAAGTCGAGCTTTAGTACAAGAAGAAGTTTTTACCCAAGCCACTCGGTTTTCAATGACATTTTTAATTAAAAAAACAACGTTTATTTTAAAAATTTTGCTCTATATACAAGGGGATTTAATTATGCAATTATTTAATGAATAGGTACATTCACTGCGGTAAAAATGAGTTTTAAATATACGCGTTAAAATAACTCGGTCAAATATGTATCCGTATGTCCGTCCGTAACTTCGTGTAGCGTCCGTAATTTCGTTCGAACTCACGGCTAAAAAACCCAAATTATTAAACGGCTTGAACCCCGGGCCATCGATCTCGAACCGGCCGCTTGTTGCTACGGCCGCCTCTTAGTAGATCGCCAAAAAGGCACTATAAATATATACCAGGGCTTAGCAAAGACGCGAGTCATTTTTTACGGGTTACAGCTAGTCATTATTATAATTATTGTACAGAACTAAACGCGGTCGCTGGCATTGATATCCCCTGACAGCGATTGATAAATATTCAGTACTGAATGAAAGAATCCGTGAGGCGGCCTTCGTCTGAATCTGGTGGCGATCGTATGGTGTTTTGAAATTAATGTTTTCGAATAGCATTCTGACAATATAATATACGGAATCTCACAAAGCGTCGAGCAGCAACAGGCTGATGGGATTATAAATACATAATGTATTCATTTTACACCATAAATAATGATCATCCTAATAAAATCATGGTTTGACTGAAAACCACCGTTTTTTATTTAAAATTAAAAATGCGGATGATTATTTTTTTAAACAACATTTAAAGTTATTTCAGTCAACATATTTATATAGTCATTTTTTGTTATATTATCATTATTATCGGCAATATTAATATTTATATCTCCTATAATGATGGTATCAAAACCTTTATTTGTATGGATGATATGATTTAAATCATTTATAAATGTATAAATATTTTTTTAGGAGTAGTATTTTGAAAATTAGTCATACATATATTTTTATTCTTAATTTATTTTCATTGCGCGGGGGGAGAGACTTATATTTTCATACATTTATTTATGTTATTTGACTTGCGATTTTAATTTTGACAAATTTCGTAAATGTTTCATTAGAGGTCAGTAGATATTATTTTTTAATTTTTTTTTCTTCGTTGTACATTTCCTTACATTATTCAATTTCATTTTGATATTAATTACAGGGGGTCTTTGGGGTTTCATGAGGAGTAAAATTTTGAAAATTTGTCATACATATATGTTTTTGGAAATATTTTTATTCTTAATTTATTTTCATCGCGCGGGGAGAGGGGGGGGACGACTTATGTTTTCATATATTTATTTATGTTATTTGACTTGCGATTATAATTTTGACAAATTACGAATTTAGAGGCTAGTACATACGCGTTTTGACCGCGCAGCGGGCAATTCGACGGCAGAGCGGGCGATTCGATGGCAGAGCGGGCGTTTCGACCGCGCAGCGGGCGATTCGACAGCAGAATGGGCGTTTCGACGTCGCAGCGGGCGAACCGACGGCAGAGCGGGCGTTTCGACCGCGCAGCGGGAGATTCGATGGCGGAGTGGGCGTCTGTCTGTGCCATCCATTTGGAGCTCGGGGCGCAGCTTCTTCCCTCAATCACTCTCAATCGTTTTTTCGTACATTACGTCACTGTGACTCGAGCGTTTGTCATCCGATTTGAAGTTCAAAAAATACCACAGATAGCTCTCTTTTTTTTCTTTCGAATACATACCACACACCTACGGGTATGCGACCTATATTGTATATTAAAAATTGAATGATAAAGACTTCCTCAAAGTTTTTGTTACAAGCTACGGAGACACCCTGTATATTTATTACATACATAAAAATATTCAGCATTGATGTGAACTTATCAAATATGTACAGTAGAAAATGTGGAAAATATTATAGTGTCCTTGCGAAGCTTTGCAGCCTTGTTCAGTTTATTGTAACATTGTCCGGTTTAATAAGCAGCTGAAATGATATTTTGTTTTTTAATTAAAAGTATGATTGAAAATGTGTCTCGGGCCGTAGTGTTACGGTGATGCGTAATTATCCGCCTTTAAAAAAATATAAATTGTGACATGACTAAAAATGAAAACAGATTAAAAAAATTTAATGAACAATTATCATCCAGGGGCGTAGTCACCACGACGCCAAATACTGTTTTCTATTTGCTTGGAAGACGGAAATTTTCATCCTCTTCCACAGCCGCCGAAGGACCTGCACAAAATCCGAAAAAAGGGTCGACAAAATCGACGCTTTTCTGAGTTTCACCAGTTTTGATTTTTTGAGGATAGAGCGCCACACTCTTCTGTCCTGATATGCAATTCTCGACGGATTCACATTCATACATCTTCGCACGCAAGCTCGCCGGTTGTTGTTTAATCGAGTTGAGGTCGCGAAGGGAGTCAGCAGCTTTCTCGAACCCGTACAGCATAATGTGGTACTAACATAATTAAACCTAACCTAACACTAATAAAGAATTATAGCATGAAAAATGTGAATTAAGCATTAAGCCTCAAATTCAAAGAAAAATATGTAGGGAAAAAAACAATGGATTAAGCAAGCAATCATACATCAACTTATAGTTCGTAAAAAATGATTTTATTATTTTAAGTTTTAAAAAAAGTTCGTTCAGTCATAGCAACAATGGCTTGTTAGTTTCAGCATATACACGATACAAACGTTAGGAAAACCACTAGAAAGCGTACAATTTTTATTGGTATGTATATATTATAGTTTAGTCACACCTTTTATAGTTCAAAATTTATTAATTAAAACACGTGATTATGGTCCATGCTGTCCTTTCTCATCTTACCTCATTAATAATGGTGGAAAATTTAATAACGGCATATTCATACATATTTATTCTAAGATTATGTATATTATAGTATGATATTTGTTCTAAGAACACAATTACTGGATTTTTTCCACGTTTTTGCAAGTAGACTCGTGGCGACGATCAAGAATATCTATCAATTTTTCGTTAAAAAAAATATATAGTACAATTTTGGATTTTTCAAATTTTTAATGGTTTTTTCATGCAACTCAGTAAGTTGTATGGAAATTCCGTCGCATCTGGTAGACACTAAACCTGATTATAGTATAATTTTGGATTTTTGGAATTTTTTTATTACTCCCTTTCGTAGCGTCGCCCGACCGAAGCCCAACTCGTATGTTAAGTGCCAAACCAGTTTCCGCTAGTAAATAAGAAAGGGAGTATAATAAAAACTTGGTTTTTATGGGTTAGTTTTTTTATTTGACTTGTATTAAAGGGAATGAATTTTTCATATTCGACATAAGGTATTGTAGGCCAACTAGCTAAAGGCGAGCGGGGACTGAAGTGCGTTGAGAGGGGGTCTCATCCGCCCGCGCGTCCCTCTAGCTATTAGCCACCACTATTTAGTGATGTACATGCTCACATCGATTCCACGAATTCTAGCGGACGTAGTGATTCATATTCTATAAGTCACTCACCATGCACATGTAGTGCGCATTCGCATTCCTTACGCTCGCCTTCAGTTCGTTGGGTAATGATAGTCCAACGTTTTGTAAAAAAACTAAACCATAAAAACCAAGTTTTTATTATACTCCCTTTCTCATTGAAACAGGTTTCGCGCCTGCTCCACACGTCGGGCTCGAAAATTAAACAATATATAAATCGTTAAAATTTCGAAAAATCCAAAATTAAACTATAATAATTAAATTTTTTTAAACGAAAATTTGTTACATCATTTTTATCATCGCCACGCATGCACTGCCTGCAAAGTTTCAGCTCGATTGGATCACGGGAAAAGGGTTAAAAATCGATCCAAAGTTTTTTCGGCAGACAAGCAGACAAGCCGATAAGCAGACAAGCAGACGCTACGAATTTAAAGAAAGGGAGTAAAAATAAGTCAGAAATATTTAAATAAAAATACAAATTTTGATGTCGCATATCTCCATAACTCTTGATACATTTTCGACTCAGAATCAAGGCAGGAATACAGTCCTGCGAGGTTATTCATATTTTCCAAATAACCCTGTACTTATATATGAAATCTTTTAAACATTTTCCATTATTTATTGTTCTTTGACCGTACTGGTTTCTGCCTATCACGGCCATCTTCAGAATGGTACGGCATTTATCCTCCCTGGTCCCAAAGGATAATCAAAATCCGTCCTTTAATTCATCTGTAACGAAATTTTTTTTGTATTTTTTAAAATATTTCAAGTTTGGTATTCAACATACAACTAATAATATCTATTGATGGTTAGCTTAATTAACTAATTTGTAAAAGGACTCAATGCCAAATATTGATCTGAGAGATTTTTTTTCAACTGTCGATCTATGTCTCCTATAGGCTATACTGAGTCCGGGGAGGTTAAACTATCTGAGGACAGGGGTGTTTAATAATGAGGTTATGTGCTTGTTCAGACACAGCGGGAACCGCGCAGTTTCGCAATCGCGTGGGATCCGCGCGGGTCTTATTTATGTAGGTTTGTATGTAATCGTTCAGACACAACTGCGCGGTTTGTCAAACCGCTCGGTGCCCGCCACCCAACCGCTAGAAAATAGACTCGCGCGGCGTCCGCGCGATCCTATTACTATGGAGCCTTACGAGAGCGTTCAGTTGCGTTGCGGGCACCGCGCGGTTCCCATGTCACAAGAGGAGCACGCGTGGATTATATTCTTATTAGGTCCTTACATATGAAATTTGCGTTTAGTGTGGGAGGAACATAAAGCCAATTTTTTTTTATTATAATATATTTATTTAATCAAAGTATGTACCATTGCTATCTATGCACTTTTGCCATCTCATAGGTAGTTCATCGATCCCTTTACTAATAAAACCATTCGGACGGGTATCAATAAAATCTTTGAAAGCGGTTTGGAGTGCCCCTTCGGAGTTGAATTTTTTCCTTTGCAAGAAGTTATCCAAATTTCGAAAAATATGGTAATCTGTTGCGGCAAGGTCCGGAGAGTACAGTGGATGTCTTAGACATTCCAATTGAAGCTCCTCTAATTTGGTAGCCGTCTGTTGTGCAGTGTGTGGTCTAGCGTTATCATGAAGCAGCAGTGGCCTAGAGCGATTAACCAGCCTCGGTTGTTTGGCAGCTAGCTTTTCCATCATGGTTTGCAGTTGCTGATAATAGACATCTGCCGTAATCGTCTGGCCAGATTTAAGAAAGCTGTAATGAACGACACCAGCACTAGTCCACCAAACGCTCACAAGTAACTTTTTTGGAGTCAATTTTCGCTTGGGGCATGGTTTGGCTGGTTCGGCAGGGTTCAGCCATTGCGATGAGCGCTTCCAATTATCGTACAGGATCCACTTTTCATCACAGGTAATGATTCGATTTAAAATCCCTTCATTATTGTGCCGGTTGAGTAATGCAACGCAGCAGTCAACGCGCGTTTGTTGATTTGCTTCACTCAATTCGTGAGGTACCCACCTTTCAAGCTTTTTCACCTTACCAATTTGCTTCAAGTGGATTAAAACAGTTTTATCACTAACACCGCAGCCTGCAACTAACTCGGATGTGGTTTGCGATGGATCCGCTTCCACAATAGTCTTCAATTCTCATTATCAACTTTGGTCTCCGGCCGCCCACGGGGCTTGTTCTGCAGGTCGAAATTTCCAGAACGAAAACGTTGGAACCAAAAACGCACTGTGTTTTCTTTTGCGGCACCGTCGCCATACACATCATTAATCCTTCGAGCCGTTTCTGCAGCACTGGTGCCACGGTGGAACTCGTACTCGTAAATAACGCGATATTTCAAGTTTTTCATTTTGTAAACTGAGTGACGCAAAGAAAAAAACAATTGAGGAAAAAACAAATGAATTATAATTTTCAAAACACAAATACATGAGTAAATAGCTGTATAAATTTGGATTTGGAATTCCTAACCAAAGAGAAGATATTTGAGATCAAATTTGCCAGTACGGCAAAACGCCAATTTCATATGTAAGGACCTAATATTTCTATGGTTATGGATCGCTTTGACACTGAACTTTTTATTGATGAAGTGGAGAAAAAACCTGCAATATGGGATCTTCAGTGTGAAGATTACTCAAATAAGCCAAGAACCAAGCTTGGTGGAGATATTTGGAAATGGTGAAGATACGTTGGAAAAAAAGAGTATTTTAGGTAAGTAGGTGCTTATTCACCAAAAATGAACTGACAGAATGATATTTTTGTGTCTTGCCATAGAACACGGCCGTCGTTAGATAGAGAACGGCCCCGGAGCTGTCAAACTGACGTTTATTTTCACGCGCACAAATCGCTTATTAACCGCGGCTGTGTAAACACATGACACAAACCCGCGCGGATCCCACGCGATTCTAAAACTGCGCGGTTCCCGCTGTGTCTGAACAAGCACTTATATGTTTATGTAGTAGTGAGTGTTTAATGATTCTATATAACAATATAATACATAAGGGTCAATTTCTATCTAATACTTTAATGACTACTTTCTTAGTTCAGTAAAAAAATAATATAAATAGAGAAAAAAGTGTTTTAATTAAATCATTATAATAGGGTTTCGCCATGAACAAAAATCTTCAAAATAAGAAATAATATGAAACGTAATTTAATTCTTAATCGATACAATATTTCTGTAGTTATTCACCCTTTATGTATAAAATTGTCATCAAACTTGTCAACGCAAGAATGACGAAGTGAAATACTAATTAAAAAATACTAATGGCGGTAATCAGGTAAATAGTAATCAGAAACATGGAGTGTCAAGTAGAAAGGTTGAGTGTTTCCACCCATCTACGTGTGGTCTGCTCTCGAGCCGAGGAGGAATGCGGAGAGTGTGGAGGGGAAGCGAATAAAGCCGTCACACAACTTGTCTGCAATCGGGTTCACAGCATGAGCAGGCAGCATCTCAGCATCACCGGCAGAAGAGAAATCTCACACGAGCGTAAAAACGTGAAATCAAACAACCAAGTGTTCTGCTAACGCTCATTTCTCAGTATTGATGCTTCTTTTCTTATTGGATATGTGTATTATACGAAACAAGAAAATGTACATCACTAATATAGGTTAGGCAATTCTCATTCTGATAATTTGTTTTTAATTGAGTCAGATGAGTGCCGACTACGGCATTGTTCGCCTGCTCGAACATTTACTCTACTAAATTGTCACTGTAACATTACACACTCACCTATTATCGAGATTAATTGCTGTAAGGTTAGAAGAGTGGAAAGAACGTTATGCATTTGTATCCAATCGTACACTTTCTTGTAATGACAGAAGTCTGAATAAGCTTTTTGTTTATTAAAGGCTACTTACTCGTAGATAACCTCATCATGCATACTTGTCATGGAGAGGTCGGTTGTGTAAAGCAAAGTCCCGGAAAGCCATGCATCAGAACACAATGCTGCAGATCGAAATATAATGCATTGGATAGTTTCTGCTGCGGTGTCATGGTTATCAGCGACCACGACTGCCAAGGTCAAGAACTTAACGAATGAGAAGGATAACCTCAGAATTTCAGAATACATGTCTCATCATCATCATCACTGTTGGTTTTGTAATCCCTGGTGGGTCTTGGCCTCCTCGATAGCCTTCCTCCACTGATCTTGGTCTTGTGCCAGCTCTCTTCAGTTCTGGATCAGCAAGGCAGGTATTTTTTTGAGAACATTGTCTTGGTTTGAACTTGTTTTGGTCTTCCTAAGCTCCTTCGCCTTATTGGTCTTGAATACATCAGGATTCATTATCAATAAGTTTATTGAATTTTATGTAGGTATGTAAATTTCTAAGTCTCAATCAATGTTAAGATAATCGAAAAATATATAAATATGTACTTGTATATCGGATAAAAACAGACAAAAACCCCCAAACTTTAGCTATGGCCAAAGGCAGTAAATGTAGAATCAATATTGTGAATGTCGCTTTGTTTAGTAATGTTAATTATTATAAATCGAAATTTATTTTGAGACGATATTTTATATTAAAAAATGTTCTATGAACACAGTTACTGGATTTTATCCCCAAAGGGATGATAAATTAATTGAGAATAAGTTATATAGAGGTATCATTACTAATTACGAAAGCTATGTATACTGACTTGTTAATGAGAAAAAAATGAACAGATGTCTTTGGCAGAGACCATAGTGATATATGAATGATTCTTGATTCCAACATGTATATAGAACTTTCAAAATATTTTTTAATGTGGGGATGTTCTTACGATGGAATTGGTGAACGTTGCATTGTGTAGAGTGATCACTTAAGCCAGCTCATACAGGTTACAAGCCCTAAGACATCGTATAAGAGACTTCCATAAACTTTTCTCCTACATAAATATAAATTTATTTGTTTAAAAAATGGTTATTCATGGTTCTTTGTATTGATACGGGAGTAACCACTCCTATAACAGTTCCGGGAAAGGGTGGGTAGCTTTCGACACATAGAGCGCATGAATACGGAACGTGCTATGAATCGCGGGACTCGAAATGGACGGCGACCTCTTGGCAGGATCATATTAAGATGGAGGTGACAATGTGAGAAAACATTTTGAGGCGCCATGTCTGCGCCTGTTTTCGAGTGGAGTGTCATGGACTAGGAGAGAGACGCCTGGTGTTGAGTTGTACATTAAGCCTAGAATCTCAATTGCTCGAGAAACCACGAAGTAGATATATAATAGATAAGTAGATATATAATATATAGATAGATAGATAAGTAGATATATAATAGATGACCTAACATCATTTTCCTCAAGATAGGGATGCATATTTTACGTTTATCATTGTTGTTGTGTCTGGTGACATTGAAACACGCGTTGTAATATTAATCTCAATGTATTTTCCGCTGGGTAATTCAAGTGAAAGCTTTCAGGTAAGGTAACTTTCATAATAAAAAAATAGGTAAAATTAATATAAAATGATTAACATCAGCTTCCGTTCTTCTTACGCCATGCTATGACGTATTTTCTGTTAATATAATAAATTGAAAAACTTGGTTCTTTTAAGAATTTCACACCCCCTTTTTTTTTTATTTTTATTTATTTATTTTTTTATTTATTTATTAGAGACACTAACAGGATAATGGGTACATGACACTCAGATAATAAACATTGTAGTGAAGACTATGCCCATTATCCCAATTACAAGTGTCTTCGGCATGCTCTAGTAACATGTATTTTTGTAATTAATTATATTTCACATGTACATTTATGTATATTATATATTTGTGTTTGAGTGTAGTGCGATTAGTATTTAATGATCTATAGGTTCATGTCGTCGTTTAGAAAATGGATGTTGTGTATGAGTGAGTTTTTGAACGAAGATAACGTGTCTGCAAGAATATCAGCATCAATGTTAGGGTCGGCACAATACAAATTATATGTGCGACACAACCTTGTAATGGATACAAATGGATTCATTGCCCTTTGTGGTTCCAAAATTTCGTTTCGTTCCAAGTTTCGGATGTTAGAGGTTGCGTATCCACGATGATAAGCTCGATCGCTGTTTGCAGAATAAACATGAATTAAATTCACAAATTAAAATATTTTATTTCTTGGAAAATTAAGAAAAAATCTAAATTTGTATATAATATACAGATGTCTTTCAATGTGTCTCCAATAGGGAAATTTAAAATTAGTAATATTTTTTAAACAAATATTAATTAGACAAGTATGTAATTTTTAGTTAATAACTATGTCTTTTTTTTCATGTCAGTTATATTTCAAAGTTAAAAAGTTATTTCTATTTTCTTGAGCAGGGTTTTTCAATAATAATTCATATTTTAGCTGTTAAAAAAAAAAATTATTAGAATTTTTCATTTATGTCGTATTCATTTACTAATATTATAAATTATGCACTTGACCAAAATAACTTTACAGTAATATAAATCTAATAAACTGGAAATTTGTTATAATTAATACAATACATGCATTATTAGGAGATCTTAAAGCCGAAATTTTGGGGACAAACTTATACTTAATAAATTAACAAAATGTTAGTAATGAATAATGTACAGTTTGTGGTGTTATTTAATTAATATGGAAGAATTAACTATTTCAGAAAAAGCACGCTCGAACAATTACCTAGGACGGGTTTTAGATAATTGAATAAATCAGTGCTGACTGTTCATACCTTTGTTGTCGTTACATGCAGCGTTCATCTATTCAAACGCTGCTGGATTTTTTTTGTTACACAAGTTGATCCATTCGTTTTGGCTATTGAGATATTTTCTTTGAGCGTTTTACCGCAACACTTTGATATGTTTTTAATATCAGTGCACAAGTTGTATTTAATATAGCAGAAAGTTGGTAGTGCGAGTATGATGTGTTTGAAAAAATTGGTATTCGTACGTGTGGTGTGCATTTGTTAACTGAATTTTTATTGTGACATTTAATAAATTTTGTATACTGTTCCTTATGAATGTTTTGACATTACGAATAAAAAATAAAATATGCTACGCTACGATCATTTGGCAGGTACGCGGATATGAACAAATCCACTGTCAATATTAGCGGAGATTCTTAATAACATTATTTTATTATTTACCTAACAATATTAGGTAATTCATTAATGTGTGAAACATACTTATGAGTACATCATCCTCCTAGGAGAGTCAGGGGATATAAGTCCCTTTTAAGCACTTCATCTTTCCCTGTCTTGTCCTGCTTCGGCATTTGTTGATTGATCAAGAACCAAACTTCACGTCTTTATAGCTCATTATCCAAGTGTAGTCTGAGGCAACCCAGCAACTAGAGTTGCCAAGAAGCTGTGCTTAGTGAATTTAAACGTGGTTTAAATCAATAAATAAATTTTTTAAAACACAGTATAACTTTCAAATGGAATTGTATGATCACTTTGAAAAATCACGTTCGATTGATTTGTAAATAATAAAATGAAAAGAAATTAATCAGACATAAGATTTGAAAAAAGAAATCAAATTTCAGCTGTATGAATACGATGTAATGAATTTCCCCGTAGCTATCTTCTTCCTTTTATTCGTCTGGGGTGATCCACATTCCTCTTACCAACATGATGAATACTGTAAGACTCGCTCAGTTTTTTTTCATTAAATACCTTTTTAAATTGATCATTTTTATACCCCATCATGTATAATATGCCAATAACAAAAGGATTTTTTGTCATAGAACGAATTGATTTTCCCTTTGTATCTCAAGGAAAAAATTCATTTGGTATAGATCCTGATTGTTATAAATCCAAGGACCTGGAACGGATCAAAGATTTCCATCGAGGTACTACTGAAATTTGAGTAATATTTTCATATGAACCTGTAAGTAACACGTTCACCGTATTGGTATCCACGTATATTTATAAAGTACTCACGCAGTCGATCACGGAGAACAGCTGTTATCTGTATAGTGGAGCTTTAATCACGTATACCGCAATCTTTTAGATGGGTGTAATGCCACATTAAATTATTTAAGTAAGTAGTTCTATGGCAGAAGAGTTTTAATTAATTGCTTGTAGGCCTACCTACCTGTTATTTAATTATTATTCGGAATGCAAAATTAATATGTTTTAAATTTTATGTGATAATTTTATTTCCCGTACGATTTATGATTCAGACAGCGCTTGTATCATCAAACTCGCATGTTAAGTATCCACTATAAGTTTTTGTTTGAGTAAAGATGTTTTTGTTCGATTTTTTTTTGTTCTTTGTTTAGCAAGTTGAACAAATCACCAAAATGTAAGGACTATATATTTTAGTGATATGTGTTTTACAAAAATGTAAAGCAAATATCACCAAAATATAAAGACCTGAGCTAACGGATATTTCCTGGTTCGCGTTTTGGTTCCAAATGCTTCTAAATCTTGAAATAATTATGAAAAGGTTAAAATAAATGCTCTAAAAATTATAATATCGTAGTAAATAAGTCGCACTTGGTTTGGAGCGACATTTTAAAAATTAAAAAAAGAATGTTTATTCTAAAAATATATTTTATTTGCATTTACGTTTTGTTTTGTTTTGGATTCAATTATGCAAGAATTAAAATCTTTGACTGGATTGTAAATTTGTCTTCAATATATCAAATGAGGGACATACCATTCTATTCTAGTCTCCTCGCATAAAGAAGAAGTTTCTTTAAATTCTGTACAATTTTTTACTCTTTTTTTTTACGCTTCAACAGGCCAGGAGGCCCAATTACAGAAGCGAAATACATCACAAAATACCCAGGCTTGAGTAAATCACACATATTAAATTGTGATCTCAGCGGGAATCGAACCCGGAACCCTTGGTGTGAGAAGCCAGTGTCATACCCACTACGCTACGATTATATTGTATTGTATTGTAAAGGGTTTTTAAATAAGAACGATATGATTTAAAAAAAATAAAACAAAAACAGTTTGAGATACGAACATTTTTAAAAATTTGTTTCGAAACCACAACATTATGTTTTATAATAAATTAAACGTTGTTTAAATGGCCAATTTGGCTTACTTTACAGGAGTGAATTCGTTGAACCACATTTTTGTTGTTGAACATTTTTGTTAAGTTTATCAAATAAATTAGGTCTAATGTCATGAATGCAGATTTTGATATTAAATTTTAAATCATCAAGATCAAGCCAATCTAGGACGGTTGATATTTTAAGTCCACCAGCAGTTTAAAATAATTGTACAGCTTTTCCAGCTGTACAATTATTTTAATATACTTAAAATTATACAATCATATTGTCTGAGTGACAAGTATTTTAGATTTATCATGAAAAAAAAATTATAAATAAAAATAATTCAATTCAATTGTTGGTCTTGTGGTTAGGACTCTCGCCTCGTGATCCAAAGGTCGCGGGTTCGTATCTCATAGAAAATAGAAAGAATTTTGATGTGAGACGTATCCCGTGTTCGCATCTCTATTAAAAAAAAAATAAAAGAAAAAAATAAAAGAAAAAAATAAAAGAAAATTAAAAGAAAATAAAAAAAATATATGTGGGGTATAAAAGCAAAAGCAGAAATATACAAAAAAAAAAAAAAATGTTTTGAATGTTGTCACTGAGGATTACTAATTGTCTTGAATAATAGATTTTATCTATCTATCCCTTCGAAAAACATGTTACCTATAATTTTATATACTATTTTTCATAAAAAAAATAAAATCTCAAATTTTGTACATTATAAATTAGTAATCTTCGATAAATGTATCAACTTTTCTGCATATTATTGGTTTTGCTTTTATACTCCACATATGTTATGTCCCCCATTGCATTCATTCCCCGGCCTGCAGAAATACTATATTTTTTGTATTCAAAGGAACGGAACTATTTAATTTATTTCACACATTCGTGATAATTTATAATTTTTAATGGGTTACACGATTGTTTCTCCGCATACATCATTAGGCACAACTTGTTTAGGGTTAATGACAAATAAAGTTGTAGGAAATTATTAAACACAGAACTACATACTAAAAAATACATTCAATTTCTATAAATGGGATTTAACAACATTTGTACTGGAATGAAATGAAATAAAGATAAAGATAGAAAATGTATCTTAAATGATTGTAAAGTTTTACAATAAAGATTAAAGAAAGTATGTCAACTTTTCAATGTTATTACCATTTTTATACGTTATTGATAATTTATGGTTGCCGGGAGCGGCGATTGAACCCTTAACCTTTAGATCTGAAAGCAAGTGTGCTTCCGCCACCATACCAATTTGGTTTATATTTTGTAAATAATGCTTTGATATAAAATTAATACCCCACTAATATAAAGTTTATTGGTCTTTGCTGTAAAATAACATTCATTAATAAATACCACTTACATACAGAGAGAAGCCGCCGAGAATCATTTTGTATAGGTTTTCAAACATTGGTCATTAACAATAATGAATGGCTTTTTAAATAAGTAAATATTCTTTGTGTACAATAGTTTGATGTAAAAGAAATGCACGCAGCGTGGGCGAGCCTCTCTTACTGCCGGACAACAATTAATAACCATATAGCGTAATTACAAAAATATAATGGCCCGCGGCCCGGTAAGTGGCGAATTATAATGCAAATGAAATTAAATTTCGAAAAATCAGCGCATGCGGTTTTCGACAGTTTCTCTTTTAACCACAAGACATGTGGAAGAACGGAACATCCCGGGAGATCTCTCGCACACACACACACGGCCGCGCCGTCCGCGTAATAATACACAACCGGCTTCCCACACACACACACACAGGTGGTCTTGCAGCTAACAGTAATTCATTGCTAACCGAACCACCCAGCGGTCCAGATCGCTCATACAACACGTAAATACCATGTGGATTTGACGTTTCATCCAACTATTTTCTGCGAATTTTCGAAATAATCGTTTTCCCACCCCTCCGCCAGGTGGTGTAACGACGCGTCTGTCGAAAAATTGCCGCCAAGAACGCTTTTCTTTCACAAAAAGGCGGGATCTTTGTGCTGTTCTGTGAAGTGCTCGGAATATTTTTGACGTTTGGCGTGTTGGAATATGATCATTAACGAACTGAACGGGCGATGAGTTCGGAAGTGTGCCTTGAAAGAACGTGATCACATTACTGAAGTGGGAATTTGTATTACAAACGCATTACTCGTTATGTGATCCGTGTTATTGCACGATTGAAAGATTATCTCACATTAAACCAATAAGTACACATTTAAATAAATTTATCGAACTGTGATTCAAGTCAGGCAGTGTTGTGGTCATTAGTGTTATATTCGGTACTATTGAAGAGTTATTAAAGATGATTAATTTGAAAGTCTTTACGAAAAATCATTAGAGATATATTTTAGGACTTTTTCATTTTGAAAGTTGTGTTTGTGTCATTTCAAAATTTCTCGGGATTACTGCATTATTGGACACCAAAGAATACCTTTAAATCCGTTATACAGGTGAGCTTATTTTTTATTTATGATTTTCCTTAATTATTATGTTATACTGATACAATTGCGTGTAGAAATCGTATACAAGAAATGTACATTTTTTTTATTTTCTTGTAAATGAATGTGTGTTTACGATTTTGATACACGCAATCTGTTTTGTTAAACTGAAACTTAAGGAAATAAAACATCACACATTACACATAACAATTTATTTGTGTTATCATTTTTATAAAGTAATGCAAAATAAGTGTAAATCACATAATTCTTGAATTAAATAATTATTTTTATAATAAAAATTAATGAGACATCATTAACACGAAAACACTCACATATCAATTCCATCACAAAATATTACCTATTATTTTTCACAATTTCCTTTATTAATTCATGTTTTATAACCGTATTTTGCAGCTATTCGCAAAACGAAGAATTGTCGATTCGTTGAGTTTTAAAATATGAATCATGTTGCTTACATTTTAATATTAAGTACCTACCTAACACTAAAGTATTTTGGCGGTAAAAAGTATCGCTACTTATATAAATATTTATGGTAGGTACTGTTAGTAATATTATTTTATGGTTGTTTGTGGTGCGTTTACGTAAACAAAATAATAAATTACTAAACATGGATGTGACGCACGGAAGGAACTTCTTTTAACTTATGTCGAAGTGGAACATAAAACGATTTAGTATATTTCCCCATATATAATATATTGCAATTATTAACAAACATTATAATTGTTGTTAAAGGCGCATGAATCTAAAACTTTAGTCTGCGGATATATCGAATAATATTTAAAATAAGAACACAACGTATCAGTGCATACTAATAAACTTACTGTTAATACATAAGTAGAGTAAGAAAATAATATTTGTTTTATTGTCTTACTTTAAAATGAATTTTTCTAAGATTTATTCCGTTATCGAACATATCGAGGGTGATTCGTGTCGTTGAGTAGCAAAATATACCACCTTTTTTTTTGTTCCACCACCCAATAACGGTTAGATTTGTATGTTATTTCTACATTTTAAATATTAGTTAACTATCAAATTTATATGAAGATATTGCTTTTTAAAAACTAGCTTATTCAAGTTGTAAATATGATTTGAGACTCTATCTTTGGTTTGCCAAAAAGTGGTTTCTTGGAGTTAGGTAGGTTTGGATCTTCATCTGCTCATATACGATGTATGATGATTGATGATATTAGATTTACCGCAGTACGTCGCCAAGCGAACGAACGTAGGGTGGGCCAATAATTTTGGAGGAATCATTGACTTAATAATGAGTAATGACCGCTTGACCAATAGTGATCGCTTCATGAATTAAAAAAATCTTGACGTATGTCACAATTATGACCGCATAGTTTACTTAACCTGCAGATTTTTAGATAATAATATCATAATAATCAATTCCAGCACGTAAAAATGATGTTGTATACATAATAAGGGCTGCGCTATTATTTCGGAAAAATATGAATGGACAGGAATTACATTAAAAAATCTCGGTTTATTAAATCTAACCTCCTATTCAACTGTTGCATTAATTTATTAAGACATTTATTCCGGCAGTTTTGTTTGATATTGAAAATGTCGTATATAGAAAATAAACATGTCGCAAGACGCATTTGCTTCCAAGTTTCAAGCCGCACTAGTATCTTTTCTTGCATGGTCCAAAAAAAGGCGATTGCCCAGGTAAAAAACATATTTTTCTCTGCTTACCCGATCTCGAAGTAACTTCTTGGAGCTATGTACATTTATTTTAATCACTTACTCCACTTACTTGTCTCTAAATTCTCAATGTTCTATTTTTACTCTATCAAACATTGCAAAGCGCAACTTTTTTGAAGAGTGATGGAACCATCCCACAATCCTTAATTAGTCATTATTTTGTCAGGAACAATCATGGAGATCCTCGGCATGAAGTCCCTATTTCAAAATATGGAAAGATCTCAATTGAGGTGCTATAACCCAGATGTTCCTTCTTGGCAACTCCAGAGGGAAGGTCACAGGCGGGATAAACAGCAGCAGCGCAAGAGAGAGAAATATAAAATCTAGCGCCTTGTTGAAACTGGGCACATTGTGATGAAAATAATGATGATTGATTAGAAGACCTGAGATATTTTTATGAATGATTTTTAAACTAATTTGAAAGGTTGAGAAACGTTGTAAACAATAGGTAATTAAGTATGAAAAGGCTAGCAAATGAACGAGTAATGTTACACATGGATAAAAAAGGATATGTACCTACACATGTAGGCAGCATTTCTCTCTGTTATACCGAGAATCATGTGGTAAAATAGCTATGCACATCTTATTAAAATTTACTGGGTTAATCATGTATTGTGTTTACATGGATGGGTTTACCGATTAGAAATGTTCCGTATTTAATATAGACCGTAATAAATATAACTTCTAGATTAGATGAAGCTCGTTTATTGCCACGTTTTATTAGTTTTGAATACAGTATATTGGTATCAATATAATCACTGTCTATGTCTTATTTCCTAAATTCGACAGATATCGTTTTATTTTCGTAAGATTTTCTTCAAATACTTGAGTATTGCACAGGCGTAAGATTATCGCGTTTGGAAACGTATATTATGGTTGCGTTGTTGTATGTTTAATAAAATAGGTTTTATCAGAATAACTCAGATTATGTTGATGGTATTTTGAGATGTCACGAAGCGTTATACCGTGGCGTCAGCGTGCAATATGTACTTATGTGTGCCAATTGAAAATTTTGGAATTTATATTAATTAAATTATTAAGTTAAGCCCAAAAGACAAAAAAACTAGAGTTTAAAACACATTTGCATATAACAGGATATAAAATTAATTTAATGCATTATTTGCAATTTAAGTTGTTTATATGAGTGTCGAACTCCTAATTTTTTATAATAGAATTATTTATAAGTTATCCATATGAAATGTAGAGTCTAATTTTTTTACAGGGTGGAATAAAATATATTTTACGTCACAAAATTAAAACTGTTTTCCATCTAAGTCTAAAAGTACTGAAATATTTTAGGGGTGGTCACCTTAGCAATTAAATAAACATTAGACTTTATTGTGTATTGAACCCCTAAAGTAATTTAAAATGAAGCCTCACACTCATGGCATTTAGTGAAGTGTCTTTCGCAAAAATGTTTAAATATTTTGTAGCTGTTCGGTTTATTTTTTTATTTTGGAACAAATAGACCGCCAATAGGTCGTTATTGACTCTGGCAGATGGTTATAGTTTATAATCAGTTTACTAATTTTATAAATAAAATAATTTTAAGGTACGAATTCCTAAAATAGTTTTTAAGAATGTCACAAATGCCACACGTTTACATTTTTAAAAAAATCGGCAAAATTTATTTTGTTAAAATGGTGCGCGGGGAATTCTGTTTATTATCCGCGCAGGTTATACCTACCTACTGGATATACAAGAGATTTTTATAACGTTATTAACTGGTCATAAGTTTTGTTAAATGTTACCCAGCTAACAAAGTTAATGAAAATATGTGTATTTAATATTATGAGAAAAAGATACACACAAGAGGTATTAAAAATAATATATTTGGATTAAATTTAAATTGTTTATTGTTCGAAAAATATTTTTCTTCTGAAAAAAGTTTTGAACTTTGTGTTGACATTATTATTAAAATAAAACATAAATCACTTTGTTTTCACCCCTTTATTAGATATACAATCTACGTGTTTGTGTTTCGAGAAATGAAAACAAATGTTTCGAGAACAATATTCTCTTCTTCAGGATTGTTTGTGTACTCCTGTACTACAATCCTGAAGAAGAGAACATTTCTCTCTAAACCTGTAGATTTTATATCTAATAAAATGGTGAAAACAAAGCGATTTGTGTTTTATTTAAATTATGTAAATATATTAATACGATACCTACCTAATGAAAAATAATTCATTGACATTAAGAAAAAAATAAATCATTACAATATGGAAATTAAAACTAAACTGGTATTATAAACGGTACATTTGCATTGTGTATTTTTTTGATAACTGTCCACAAAAATATGGTTTTGCGAATGATATTACAGATAAATCGTCACGTGCGGTTGTTGGCCCACTTTACCGGAATCTTCTGTGTTTCATGTTAAAGCTCATTTAGCAGGGGCTTTGTAAAAAGTGGCCATCAAACCGCCACACCGAAATTGACCAATCGGCTAATAATCGTAAACTTTCTACTTGTTGATGAGTTTTAAAAGCTGTGTCGCTGAACGCGGCTCGGTCATCAAACCAGCAAAACTTCACCAATGTGCGCTCAGCTTTCAAGATCATTGCCGATACGTGCTGTAAATAATATTCACATGTAGCTTTAACATTTATTATACAGGGTGTTTCATAGATAGTGGCAAAAACTATACAGGTAGATTCCTGCCTTGATAATGAGTTGAAAATGTTCAAGCAACCATGACTTAATATCGATAGTTATGGAAAAATGCTATATCAAAATTTTAATTTTTTAAAAATATTTTCGACGTTTTTTTTACAAAAAGTTAAACTATCATCAAAGTAACTTATACCGATAGTGAAAAATCCATTCGCTTCAATACAACTCAAATAAAATTATATAGTAAAAAAAATATATTTTAAATTTTTCCAAAGTTTTTATCATTTTATTTGAGTTGTATTTAAAACGTTATAATATGCTATGTTAGCAAATGCACGTGTGCACCATTTAGAGGAAACATCGATTGTTACAGTAGCCGGCAAACTCTTGAAATTCTACGGCGTAGTGGGGGGAAGTTTGCGCATCTACCTTTCCACCAACGAGACCCAATTTCGTCTTCTGCGCATTCCCCCACTACGCCAAAGAATTACAAGAATTTTGCCGGAAACTGTATCAGGCAATCTTCCCTTTCTCTCCGGAATTTTTGACATAAAACCTTTAAGGACACGATTCCTTAATTCATTTCAAACAATTAATGCGCAGAGCTGAATATGAAGATGGAGGACTTAAAATTATTATCTGGAATGAGATTTTAATACGATTTTTAATAAGTCTGCACAGTTAAAAATAATAGACACAAATCAGAATGAGGCTCTAGGAATCCATGTAATACACGTTGGGGATAAATAATTTAATTCGAGTAACATAATTGACAATCACAACCATCAAAGATGAAAAATATTTTTTGTTAAAAAAATATTAATTTTATAACGTGTTGGTCTTGTGGTTTAGGACTTTCGCCTCATGATCTAAAAATCGCAGACCAGCAAGTTAGTCCTATTTTCACAGCGCAATCACAACTATATTAAAAAAATAAATAAAATAAAGGTTGACAGTGCGAGTATCACCTATTTTATGTGCATGTACTGTTAATTCATAATTTTCTGTTTGTAGCACAAATAAAATTAATAAATATCGCTTTTACCCTATCCTTTTAACCTAAACCAGATAATAATGATCTGGCGTATTATTCCTACAAATTAGTTCACAAAGTCTACCTTAAGATAGATGTCCATCTATGATTGCCTACACTACGCATTATAACATAAAATAAATATTTTATCCGTAAGCTGTGACGAAATTCTCAGTACACTGAAGGATACTCGAAAAAATATGTATGTGTAGATTTTGGATACAAGGTTTGTAAATGTGTAGACGAATCAAGATAATAAAATATTATAATTTCCCTACCGAGTTTGGTTAACTTCATGAGGTTGGTGATTGCCATTAATACGGTTGAACCAGATGTAAACTCATTGTTTTAAAAATATACCGCTTGGTACAGAAAATTTTCACAACCAACAAAAATGAAACTATAGAAAGTTGTTTCTTCCTCTTGCCAATTAAATAAAGACTTCCAAAAGTAGTTACAATTTAACGTCCCATTTAATGTAATTTATTGACTGTAAAAAGTCTATTCTGAGAAAATTCGCCGCAAAACATCTAAACTTTTTACTGCCTACATTGCATTCAATTCCATTTCGTAATAATTATTGATATCTTAGTCTATTAACACAAGAATTACTGGTGTTCATTTGGTTAGAATATATTATTTTGGTCATCGCTTTCCAAAATCATTCGTATAACATTTAACGTAGTTTTCTCATAAACGTAATAGGCATGGCGAGAATTTTAATGGCGTGAAAATAATTTTGATTTGAATGAGTGTTTCAAAATTAATAAGAAAAATAAAATATAACTGTTCAATAACTTAGTATACATGTAGCCACGCAGAGGATGGCTGTAATGATGGGAATAGAGAAAGTAATACGATTTTTATTGGCTTTGTGATATACAGGCCTAACTAATAAATTAGAAATTTCTTAATTTTCTAATATTTAATATTTTTGGGTGACATATGTATGAAAGAACCAGCGGTGTAAATTATTTTAAATATTTTATTTTCCAATGTTACTAAAAAATAATCAAATGTGGTATTTATTAAATAAAATGTAGTTGGAATTGTAGGTTTAAATAAACTTTTTGTTTATTTTCATGTAATAAGTTGTCGTGAATTTTTAGTAATTCAAGTAATCTTATCATATTATCTCCCATGAAAATTGATCAACGACATGCGAATGTTTCTGCAGGTTGTACGAAATAAAGTTAACACATATTGCAAGAATATAATCGAAATTCTCATAAATGAGATTATTTTTTCTTCCAAAAGAGGAACTTCGGATTAAGAAAAGAAATAAGTATTTAGTATACTATACATAGTAGGAAAATATTAACCCATGAGTATACATATTTATAAATTAAAACATTCTATAAAACAGACGAAAATTGCATTTAAAAAAGATTTCTCGATTAAAAAAGTATTAATATTTTAAAGAAATACAAAAATTAAAAAAAAAAAACTCGCCGCTGAAAAAAGTCAAACCTAGTATATTTCCAGAGGGATTCTGATCTAGTTAATGCCTTAAACACGGCTGCAGATGGAAGGTGTGTGAAAATTACCGTATTCATAATGAAAGTGTTAACATACACGCATATAAATTTAGCGCTTTATGAAATAGATATGGGAACTCATTGTAATATAATATGCCCGCTTTATATTGCCGTGTATGTATGGTATTGGGTGTTATTTCTGTCTGTAGTAGTAATGCCCTGAGGCCGCTTTTATTTTAGATATTTTCAACGGAGTTTTATATTCTTGACCTTTGGGTTAAAATTTTCTTTTATATTTTTGCGGTAACGCGTATTTTTGATTTTGTAAAATGTATTGGACATTTCGATAGTACCTACATAAAACATATGAGGAGCATAAAAGCACAGGTTTTTTCGAGACGTAAAAAACTCCTCAAGGAAATTTCTCTAGGATCTAAGAAACCTATACCTCAGGGGTTGATTGGTTCTAGTGGATATTGCTGCCTTGCTTTTTACACTAGGTCAATATCGCTGTCTTTGCTTTTAATAGTTAATTGGAAACATGATTTTCGAAGGGACAAAGCCATGTTTCGTATAAAATCTCGAATTTAGAAAATTCTACAAAGTAATACTCGGTGACTGCACTGCCACTAAGTTAAAAGCAGTATCCCCATTAAACAAATTACTGAATAAATCAAGGAAACGTGAATGGAGCAATGTCTATCATTCAAATTAATATTTTTTTTTCGCTCAGACAATACATATTGAATTAATACGGATAAGAAATGCAAATTTATTATTATTCGAAGTATTTTTATATAATTTAAACCTTACAACTGCAAATAAGCTACATGTTGCAAATTAAAAATTCTTATATTTTAATATTTTGATGGAAATATGGCAAACAAGTTTATTACAAGATAAAATATGACCTCAAGTATCCAAAACCACAAGAGAAAAACATATTTCCAAAAGATTTACTGCCTAGTAGCTTAGTGGGCAGTGTATTCAAAATATTTTTTTTTGATATTGCTGCCTTTGCTTTTATAACCTTTATGAAGTAAATTTAAAAATATTTAATATTCTGTAAAGAACCCAATAATGCATAAAAATAGATGTCGCATAGCAATGCTTGTTGCAAAATAATATTATGCTTAAATATTATGTTATCCTTGAATTGTTTTGGTTTGGGCGAAACCTAGATTCATAAAACATTGTATTTTGATAAAACAAGCAATTATTTGAGAAACATGTGGTTCCGTTTCCTTCAATTTCGTGATTGTTTCGGTTTCGACCATGAAACGTCTCCCATCAGTCAGTCAAAATTCTTGCGTATTTATTCATGTGAAGGTAGTTAACATACTACAGTAGGTAGGTACACGGGAGTTATGAATATTAGTGAAGCTAGAAATTAAAGCCTAGCGTGTATCTATCGCTATCTTTAATGGCATAAATGAAAGAAAAAGGTTCATTACATCAGAATAAACTGACGATTTCCTTTGAAATATTAATTAAATATTAAGTTACTTTTTGGTTCTGAAATTTATAAATGTTTTTCAAAATACCAATTATAATAATTTTGTTGTTTATCTATCTGTCTTCGTAACTTCGTGTAATGTCCGTAATTTCATTCGAATTCACGGTTAAAAAACACAATTAAACGGTCGGAGATGGGGCTTGAACCCCTGGCGAGCAAACTCGAACGCGGAGACCTAGGGAAGTTGCTATGTGCGTATGTGCGGGTTTCTTAAAAAATAGTATACATATAGAACTTAGCAAAGAAGCGAACCATTTGTACCAACAATAAAAAATTATACAGCGCAAAATATATTTTCTGCTATATAAACAGTCCTTATAAAGATTTTCTCAGCAATTAATAGCATCTCCTGCGTGGTGTAACGGCTAGGATATCTGGCTTTCACCGAAGGTCTAGGGTTCGATTCCCGGTACCGGATTTTTTTTCTTATATTTTTTTTTGATGTATATTTTATTTATAAAATTAATCATTTAATTATGTTTTTGCGTTAGTTTCACGCACGCACAATCGCCAGAGTTTAAAATAGTAGGTGCCATTAACTGCCGGGGAAATATATAAAAAATGTTCAAATATTTTTATAAAAGTCGTTATTAATATTTCATGAGTGTTGGCTGTCTATAAATAAGTAAAAACTTATTCTTTAGGAACCGGCATGTAACCGTACCGTCATTTTTGATGGGTTACGCTAGTTATTTATAAAAACAAAACATACTTCAATTTTAACACAATAAAATGTAAGATTATAATCGTGAAGGTTTAAAATGTGAAACTGATACGACATTGTCATTTTCATTGAAGCGATCATCAACAAATTTAAATCGCGTAAAAGTCTAGATAATATGGAACCTACAAAATGGGCAGATTTCGGAAGACGTGTCAATTTATACGGAATTTGTTGAAAGTTAAATCTAAATCTTCCCGAATAATTTTGGCAATGTTATGAAACTAGGTATAAATTTAATTTTTATTTGATTCATACATTTTTACAATATCCTAGAACAGGCCTACATATATATCGAACGTAGAGAGCTAAAAGGGTGTTACTGATTATTTCGAATTTTACAGGAGAGTAAATGAAAATTCTGTCAATCTGATTTTTGATATTTATTTTATTATTAATCGATTTTCCATTTCCATTAATTTATTGTATTATAATTCGATTTCCATGTGTGTTTTGGATTAATAAATATGGAAATCATTTAATTATAAAAGAAACATTGATAAAATCAATTGACAGAACTTTCTTTTGCTCTCCTGTAAAGTTCAAAATAATCACTAAGCCCTTCTGGCTTTCTATCCTCGATATATAATATAATTAAAAATCGCATCAATAAAATACTAAAAGAGATAAGTGGGCTTAGGCCCAGTTATAAATATAAAACCTCTAAATTATAACAAACAAAATTTATTTTTATTGATTGATATGGCAGTTACTTTGCAGTGCAACATGATTATTTCGATTTACACTAAATTGATTTACAATAAATTGATTTACACTAAATACATTAAATTTATTTTTATTTATTTATTATACTTTTGATAATAGACTAAATTTAAAAATTGAAATTTTTAAATATAAAATTCAGTGAAGTGAAGTGTTAAAAAAAGTTCAACTTGTTTTTTTTTTCTACATGTTAATCGTTAATAGTAATAATAGTGTGCATATTCCCCCAGTGAAGCCGAATGGGTTCTCATTTATTGTAGAATTGTATTTTGTGATTGAGTTTGTGATCTTTTTTGACTGCTTATTCCATGTATTGTATTATTAATTAAGATTTTTGATATATTAGATAAATAATATACTACCTTTCTCATTGTCTAATAAATAAGATTACCTACCTATATGATTGTAAGTGGTTATCCCTCACCACACACAAGAATCGAAATTCTTTTTGGTGAGGTATATACATACAAAAAAAATGAATTGTGAATATTTTCAAGGTATCTTTGTAATAAAAATATTATATATGTTATTAATTAAATAAAAAAAAAAAAAAGTTATTGCCAAAATACCCAACGTTGATTAAATTCGAATTTATTTCTTCAATTTTTTATAAAAAGCTTCTTTATATTCCGATTTCAAAGATTCGCTCCACATCGCCAAAGGCTCACCTCTGGATGCGGCGAGCGTTCACCACGACTAGTAAATCACCAGGTGAACAGAAGCTCAGTCTCCATCCGATGGTTCTGGTTTTAATTACTTCTCGTCATTAACCTCGATGGCCGCCGTCCGTGAAGCCAGCTACCAAAACGACGGATACGATATTTTTCAAATCTTCCATCTATTTTTTTACAAAACTCCCGCGCGCGTGTCGCAACAATTGGCGACACGACGGTTAATATTTATTTCCCGAGTGACGATTAGCATAACGATGATGCTCGAGAGGCAGGAAATATCAAAGAGGACAGCATCCTGGCACATCTGTAATACCCGCTGGCGGTTTCAAAACTGTAAACCAACCTAAACGTGTCTAAGTAGTTGCCGCAATCTGCCAACCGGCAAAGCCCTCACTTTGAGAGTAGACTCCTGGACTAAGAGACAGCCAGACTTACGTCATAGTATCAAACCTAAAATATTTTCTGTCCATGTATACTAATAGTATTACTGTATTAGGCTTTGGATATTATGACATTTGATTTCGGGGGGTTTTGGCAGATAACACGTAAAAAAGGTACAAAAAATGAGCAATTAAAACGTAAAAATATCAAACCTGATTTTTTTATATATTTTATGGGACAGTAGGTACTATACATTCATATTTTTCGTTGCCAGATATTACATTCTGATATTTTACTTATGCATTTTTTGTTCCTGTATATTACCTGTTATCTGCCAAAATCAACTTTAATATCATAATATCCAAACCTTTTTGCCTACTATATTGGACATCTGCAGAAAATATTTCGGGTTTTATACTATAACCCTAGTCTGGCGGTCTCTGGCTCCTAGTCTACCCCGATTATCTGTGGTCGCACCGGATCAGTAACAAATTCCAAAATATTTAAATAATGTTTCGAAACATTATTTATAAAATTAAAACATAATTTATACGAGAAAATAAAAATAGCGAAATTGCGATCGATATGAAAATCTGGTCAATGACGTGATCGCGAATAATTATTTAAGCACGCTAAGAAGCAGAGTTTACTATTGATGCAAGCGAGCGAGCTCATCATGTCAACTTAGAAATTATTATTTAAAGCCAATTTTATAGGTATAACGACTAGCGGACCCGACAAACGTTGTCCTGTGTGACATAAATCCTAGAACTGGACTGCTTCGTCACCTACCGGGCTCAGTTGTGTATCTAAACCATCCAGGGACCCACTCGAACGCACAAAAGAAATTTCATTAAAATCGGCCTAGCCATTTAGGAGTTCAGTGACAAACAAACGCACAGAAAAATTATATATATAAAGATGTATCGAACCCATGAAGCTAAATTAGCTTATATTTATTGTGATTGAGGAATTTTTTTAAAAATAATCCAGCTTTAAATTAATTATTTAAGTTCCGTCTGATAATTAATGAATTTTCCATTTTATCAACACAGTATTTAATTACTAACCTGTATGATAATTTTTATAAAATATTTTGTAAATAATGTTAATCGAAATTTTGGTTTCTGCAGTAAAGTCGTGCAGTGAAAAAATGAATTCAAATTAAAACGCCATAATACGTTGTACCGACTGAAATGAATTCAAAATTAGACACCATAATACACCTTACTGAATACTGAAACCTGTCATACCCCACTACCACCTGTCACCATTGATTGATATTTATAGATATTATCAACGGTAATATGATCTTTATAACATCATATTTATCTACTGTAACACAAATGTAACGCATGTACTGCAACACATTTTATTAAAGATACAAAGGATACACGTGAATAACATAATATTCTAGTTGTCTTTATCAGGAATACATTACGTAAAATTTCGTGGATTATATTATTTTATAAAATATAATCCAGTTGCTAGAATTTAATTGATTTATAGATAAATTTCTTAAAATTCAGAAATTTAAAAATATGTTATTTCTCGTTGATTTAAGAGAATGAATACCAAATGCAATAACAAAAATATGTAATGTCATTGAATAATTTGGCAGTCATTAATTACGTGGTGCAATATTTAAATTTAAAATTTGATTTTTTAAATTTATCTGTACTACATACCTACACATATTTGAATTATTTATCACTATTATAGTTTCGAAAGGAGCTTCCCATCTCATAATAAGGTATAATTAAGAGTATATAATTATACCTGATAATGAGAGAGACTGCTTCTTTCAAAACTAACTAGTAAGAAGTAACTTAAATATTATGTCTAGTACAATATTTAAATAAAAAAATATAATCTAAATTTGACTAAAAAATTAACTCGGTTTAAACATTTTTTTGGTAAAAACAACCGGTCTCAAAACCACCGTATTTTCTTCAGGGTAAACTACAAACTAAACATTACAAAATATGGGCAATTATATTTTTAGCAACTGTAGTGGTTTTAACCAAGTGAATTTTTCCGTTTCATTAAATAAAATATTTTATTTAATTCCGAAATTAAAAAATATATTTTTTAAATCAACCTATGCATAGGTCTTTTGGATCTGAAAGCTTCAATTGGGACGTTTCACATTTTACTATATCAAATTATTGTGAAAAGGTGCAAAAGTAATCTAATAAGATAAAATTATCAGACCTACGTACTACAGTGTTTTGAATACCACGAAAAATATTTGATTGATTTAAAACACAGGTAAAAAATGCGTAGAAATCCTGGATATTTTTAAATGTTCGCAACAGAACGCTAACGTTCGAACGCACGCTAACAGAACGAAGTGATGATTTTGTTTTGCAATTTTTTTTTGACGTTTTCAAATCTGTATCATTTAATTCTTACAATTTTTATGTTTGAAACCAGTAATCACCGTAATTAACTTTACAAATTACGTGTTCAGTTCAACTACCTTATTGCACAATCTATTTTCTATTTGTTTAATCCTCATACATATAACATAATGAAAACGTTAATTTGTATCTCTCTAAAACTAGTATTTCCTGTCCTCATTCTCAAAAATTTTTACATAGTGAATATGAAATCATCTATAGACGAGCTCCATCAATCAGTGTTGTAAAATAACTAGGTACTTATTTCTATATTACTCGCGATAATCAAACATTATAATTTCGTTGTCTGTCTATCCGTCCGTATGTCTGTCCCTCTGTAACTTCGTGTAACGTCCGTAATTTCTTTCGAATTCACGGCTAAAAACGGTCGGGGATGGGGCTTGAACTCCGGCCACTAAATTCTAACCGGTCGATTAACGCATGTTTCTATGGCCGTCTCTCCATAGATCGCCAAAAAGATGCTATAAATGTAGACCATGGCTTACTAAAGACGCGAAACAATGTTCCGTCATTTTTTACGGGTTACAAATAGTTTATATATGTATCTTCATCTTGTATCAAACTTTGATCTAACTTGACTCAAAAATTAACCTGGCAGATATCGGATAAGTTTGGTAATTAGTGTAATTCGCAAACTTTCAATACGATAGCAGTTTAAAATTTTACATTGTCGCAACATCGTTAATATTGGACCTAGATAAGAATGTAATTAACATCTTTAAACATACAAATATAAAAATCTTCTTATTTATTGCTACCAGTGCTCGGAGGGATACTTTTGGTTCGTCAGACCTTCTTTGGATTTAAATTAGCGAATATTCGTTAAAAATTAAACTACGCCATTGTGTTCCGTAATCATTTGTATACCACATTATGAATAATTATTTTTCAATTTTGCAATAAAATTTAATTGTTAATAAAAATATTTCAACGCTGTAAGTAATTCTAAAACATGTATTTTATTATATAACTGCCATTGGGCCCTTTACACGGCAATTAGTGAATACCTTTCTTTAATTGTTATTGCGAGGCAGACGACTTAATGAGTAAAAAACAAGTAACGCTATTTGCTGAGATATGTGGATTTAGCTGTATTCTGTATGTCAGGGATATTAAATGTGTGGCGCTCGTATTGATCAAGGCATGTTGAAAAAATTATACTGAATTATTGGACTGAAACAAATGATAATGTAAGAAAACACATCGATAATTCGGAAATAGTAAGAAATTTTTTTATCAGAAAATTCGAAATTAAAATTAATAATGATATACTTATATTGCATTCCGAGTGCGAGACTATCAAATTTCCAAAACCCATCTTGAGTTAAGAGTGTCATATTTAAAAAAAATCTATTTATTTATTAACGTGCATTATTAGTTCCAAAAGATCATTTTTGTAAGACTTTTCATTGTTTTAAAAATTAAATTAAATTAAGTGTGCATTTACATTTATAACGTTTTTTTAAAATTGAGTGCAAAAATATTCCATTAGAAATATGATTTTTTTTTGTTATAAGAAATATAAAAACACTAATGATATTTTGTCATGTTTATATGCAAAAGTACAATTTTTAATGCTTCTAAAAAGCATATTTGCGCCGGTTGCTTTTTTTATTGTGTTGTTTTGCGGTGTTTGTTTTATTTATATTTTATTGTATAAAATATATTTAATTTGTATAATATAACAAGTGTTGAATAGCATAATATAGGATTGAGGGTTTTCTGGGCTGTTATACCCCATCCTGGCCAGAGGAGACAAGAGGAAGAAAATACCAGAATTCTTTACATACGAGAATCTGAACGGCTGTCAAAAATTGAAAATATTTTTAGTATAGGACATGTTGTTAATTAATTGAATTAAAATGTAAGATATCGCTGTCAACAATTTTTAATGAGGAAGTTTATTTTTAAATATTATTTTAAATATTGAAATTTAAGTAATGTGACATCAATTATAATTAGATACAGATTGACTAAAGATGACTTGGCAGAAATACATTGCTATTTTAGATTTCTTATTGGCTGACATATTGTGGCCGCTGGGTGGTAACGTGTCGTCCAAGGTATGTCACATTTTAACAATATATTTCAGTCTCACTATTCACATGCTGAAGAAAACATTGTGTAGGTTATTTTTATTATTTTTTAAACACATAAATTAAAGCAATAAATAAAAAAAAATACTGAAAATTCTGTATTTGATGGTATGTTGTAATATAATGTGAATTTGATTCAATCTGAATAAATAAAAGAAAAAGGTACTTATTTTCCAGCCCTAAAAATAGAAGGCTTACCTTCAGAAGATCACGACTGTATTACAGCCATATTAATTAACATTTTTGTCAGGTATATAATAAATATTCAAGTAACGTTTAATACCGGCCACATTTGACATTATTTAAATACTTTTGTTAATTTGCTATCCCTGCTGGGTAGAATACATACATTTATACACACACGCGTAGGATTTCATCACGGTAGGGATTTTCTTTTTCATTTATTGCAGAAAGTTTACTAAATTACGAAAATGCCGAATAATTTGGAGGGAAAGCGCGGTTAGCTAACATCAAAATATATATACATATTATATAAGCCAATAATATGAACTTCCAAATTGGGCCACCCGGTGGTACTCTCCGCTTCTACGCGTATTTAGGTAGGTACTGTTCGCAGTTACCTGCACGAGGCTGCTTCGCGCATGCTGCCTTAGTGTTAATAATCATTATTGTTTATTATATACCGCCAGTTATTAAAGCTGACCAGATCGTTACGAAGAGTAACTCACCCGGTCAATGACAGGCACTTTTTTTTTAAAGTATAATGTATGAAAACGTCTCAAATAAATATTCATGAGGATGACAAAAGTGAAACGTGAAAAAACACATAAACAAATAAAACACATAAAAAACCTGTATACAGAAAAAATATATCTACCGAAAAATCACATTCAGACCTGGAACATTCTATTCCGGGTAGATTGCTTTACCAATTACGCAATATTGGCAATTTTGATCAGTATGTGATACTATCGAAACATCTATTAATTACTGTTGAAAACTAACAGTTGGACCTGCTACATGGTACCAAGAATTTTAGCCCGTTTAATTAACAGAAAATACAACCAGATATTACTAAAAATTTATTCGTTACAATAGAAGTTAAATAAAATGATAAAAACCCTCCAGAAATTCCAATTGGAATGTTTTCGAATTGCAATTGGAAGATTTTTATTATTTTATTTGCCTTGTAATTAATGAAATCAATTTTTCACTATCGATTTAAGTTACTGAAATAATAGTCCAACGTTTTATAAAAAATAAGTCAGAAATATTAAAAAAAAAATGCAAACTTAGATGTTTCATATCACTATAACTGTCAGGCTCGTGCAGGGAGAACAAGAAGCATGACTTTTCCTTAACATGTATTTTGAAAAGAAACCGAAATAAGATATATATCTCGTAATATTCCTATCACAAACAATAATAAACATATTATTTAGATTTTGATATTTCTTAATATTCTGTCAGATAATAAATAAGAGATATTGATTTTTTTTCAAATATATGTTTAAAAAAAGTCATGCTTTTTGTTCTCACTGCACACCCTTGATAGATATGGTAGATGGTTGCTTGAACATTTTCGACTCATAATTAAAGCAGGAATATAGTCCTGCGAGGTTATTAATGTTTTACAAATAACCCTGTATATTATCAGAGATCCAAGATGTACATGAATCATGCTACCGTTTTGAAGTTTTGGGTTCCATATGAGAGGTTGGGGTTTGTTGGATGCATCCAACGGCCATGTATATTCGGTTTTCTGCTGATTTACTATCGGATAAATTTTATTAATAATGTTTTAGTTGTGTTGTCCATTATTGTCTTCTGTTTTGTAGTCAGTATCCGTGTCTCCGGTTTGTATTGTGCATGTGAAGTTTTGAAATATTTGTGCCCTGCATATTAAACATATCCAGCGGCTGTGGGAGGCGCCGGTCAGATCGGGTCGGACGCCGGCGCGCCTCCCTCGCGGCTGCGATGTTACGGTTGCAGCGATCCTAACCAGATAACGGACTGTAACAGTTGGGAATGCTCGTAACACTGCACCACGCACGTTGCAGCGCTGCAATTACTTCTCAGACTGCATTTCATTATCGGAATCTGTCCTACATAGATCTTTCTAATTGACAACCGTCAATAATTTTAATAACAACTGTATTTGATTAATTAAAAATGCATTTCTCTAGAATTATTGCCACAGTTTAGCTGTGCAGTGTTGTCGGTTGTGTTTGCAGTACCGGTACTGAAATCGGATTTGTATTTCTCGGTACTAGAGAAAAAAAATTGTTAAATGACTTGTGCGTGAAATAAAACGTTGTAAACAGTTTCAAGGAACTTTAATCACAAAACAAATGACTGAATTACCCTTGTTAAATTAAATTATTATTGGCAAATATATTACAATCAGTCTCAATAATAATCTTTAATAATAAACAAATTATGTATTGTCTTAACTCAATTTTAACAAAAAATAATCATTCTTGCCGTGGAAAGGGACCTTTCAATCTTTAAAAATTAATTAAATAAATTGTACCATAAAATATTCAGTCTGGTCAAACTCAAAATGCACAGTGACTTTTAAACATAACGATATTGAAAAATAAAAATATTTACGTATCGTAAAAAGTTAGCGAAACATACATACGTAGCTGGGTGTTTTTTTTTGGGTCGCAATCCTAGAATTGGTCTGCAACAAATACTCGCTTTCTCCGCTCCTCTGTCATCTGCCAGTCTCTTCATTTTTTGGTAAGTGCTACAGCGCACGTCTCCGACGCAGCGCGATTAAGCTACATAGACCAGCGCAGCGTCTCCGAGCGCAGGTCTATGTAGCTTAATCTCGGGCGGCCTCTACGACTGTCGCCTTCAACATTTCCCTCGACGATGGTAAAAAGCAGGCCCGGATGCCTTATATTATGGCCTATCCAAATTGCTCGTTGTTAAGGAGCCGCCTCTTTTTGCCCACCCTGCTCAACACTTCGTCGTTTCGGATATGTTCTGACCAATGGATCCTCGCCATGCGCCTGTAAGCACCACATCTCAAAGGCCGCTAGCCTCCCGGACATGCTCTAGCCGATGCGATAGTCCATGTTTCGCTGCCATACATCAGCACACTCCAGACAAGAGTTTTAATTAAATTTTTCCTAATCTTTAAATCAATGTTGGGGAATCAAGGATTTTGGGTTTTTTTGTTGAAGGCGACTCTTGCCTGTTGTATTCTGCTTATGATGTCTGCCTCTGAGCGGCCATCTTGGGAAATTTTGCTACCCAAGCTGGGTGTTATTTACTTAAATAAATTGTTATGTTTCAAATCATTCGCGACCAAAACAGCATTTATAGCTTGATCGTAGTTAAAAATATTTAAATTAGTGTATCTTATTGTAGTACTGGAATTCTCGGGAAATGGGATTCGTTTCCCGGTACTGAGAGCGATGAAAACCCCAAGGCAATCCCTAGTCGTCAGATTGAGGAAAACGGTGATTAGGTTATCACGCAACCTAGATGGGATTACATTTTTTTAATTTTGAAATAATTAAAATAGATCAAGGTGATCTAAAGTACCATTCCTCCTTGGCATTTTGAAAAAAGAATTTTTTTAACTTTGTCTTATAGCTTGAAATTCTAAGAAAAAATTGAGTCATCTACAAATTGCAAGAATCGGCTGAGTTATAGTAATTTGAAACTAGTGTGGTAGGTGAATTTTTAAACGAATTAGATTACATTACCTTCTTTTGCGTTTTTCTCGAAACCCACTTTTTCAGACTCTTGAAGAAGTAGAAGCTATTCAGCCAATTTTGTCGTACGTTTTTTTTGATAAGAGCCGCCTTTTACTTGTTACGTATTTAATCTTCGATTTATTAGGAAAAAGTCGAAAATTATTTTCTAAAAAATGTCACAATACTGTCACAAAAATATATTTATTTTATTTGATATACTACATCATAGACATTAAACAACAAATAATTAACTTTTTAATTTCGCTCAAACCTGGCGACGTGATTTTAGAAATTTTAAAAACAATTTGTTAATGAAAAATATTAACCAATGTACGTCGTTAATAATGTTAGTAAAACAAATTATATATTTAACTAGCTGCAACCCATCAAAAATGACGGAACATTGTTTTGAATCTTTGATAAGCCCTAGTATATATTTATAGCATCTTTTTGGCGGTCCACGTAGAGGCGGCCGTAGCAATAAGCGTTAAGCGGCCGGTTAGTAGCCCGGGTTTTAAGTTTACTTTTATTTTTTTTGCCGTGAATTCGAACGAAATTACGCACTTTCACGAAGTTACGGGACAGACGGACGGATGGACAGACAACGAAATTATTATGTTTGATAGTCACCACATTGAAGATGTCTCCTTTTTTGTAAAAAAATAGTTTAGAAACTAATACTTGCTTAGAAAAAAAAAGGGTGAACTCTACACACTCTTGAAATGTGTATTTTGTTTCAATGATGATATCTTTTTCTTAAAGTGCCATCTCATATCCGAGGTCTGCGATCATAATGGCGATTACGATTGTTTTCACCACCGCACGGAACAATTCAATTGAGTTATGCTTGTACAAGTCTCTCAAGTTACACAGCTATGAGATGCAGCGTCTTCCTAGGCTTCTTTTACCACTTATTTCCCCTGAATTGGTTCAAACTATATTTTTGTCCTTTCATAATATGTCCGAGATACTCCAGCTTTCTTATCTTCATAGTCCGCAGAACTTCTCTATCTTTTTCCCCTTCGCCGGAGGACTTTAACATTCCCACTTTAACATCCACATCTCAAAAGCTTTGACTTTGCGGATTAGTTCTTGGTTTAGCATCCATGCCTCCACCCCATATAAGAGAATGGCAAATATACAGGGTTATTTGTAAAACATTAATAACCTCGCAGGACTATATTCCTGCCTTGATTATGAGTAGAAAATGTTCAAGCTATCATGACCTAATATCAATAGTTATGGAGATATGCGGCATCAAAGTTGCATATTTCTTTAAATATTTCTGACTTATTTTTTGTAAAACGTTGGACTTTCATTACACATTAACTTATATCAAATGTTAAAAATTCATTCCCTTTAATACAAGTCAAATAAAATAATGAAAACCTTCGAATTCCAATTGGAAAATTTTCAGGGATTTTATCATTTTATTTAACTTGTATTGAAACGAATGAATTTTTCATAATCGATATACATTACTGTAATGATAGTCCAATGTGTTAAAAATTAGTCAGAAATATTGAAAAAAAAATGCAAACTTTGATGTCGCATATCTCCATAACTATTGATATTAGGTCATGATAGCTTGAACATTTTCGACTCATAATCAAAGCAGGAATATAGTCTTGCGAGGTTATTAATGTTTTCCAAATAACCCTGTATGACACCGAACCATACGCATTCTAAGTTGCAGGCTTAGGTCACGGTTAGAAAATAACGGTCTCATTCTGAGAAACGCACTTCTTGCCATCACTATGAGAGATTTTACTTCTTCAGATGGATCCTAATTCTTGTTCATTTAAGTACTTTGTATCCTAATCATTGTGATCCTAATTCTTGTTCATTTAAGTACTTTGTATCCTAATCATTGTGATCCTAATTCTTGTTCATTTAAGTACTTTGTTTTAAGTAAGTATATTGTGTGACCTTTTCATTGATTCATTGTCGATTTTATTATTAATATTAAGGGAAATATTTCATACTTAGTACATCAATTTGATTTGGTTGAATACATAATAATATATATGATGAGTATAATAATTATAGTTTAATAGTTTCTAAAATTGTTTTATGTAGTTACAAATATTTGCTATCGCAAAACAAATCCCAAAATAAAAATAAAAAATATTTGCTAACCCGAAACATATTGTCAGATTATGTTGATATATAGAAGCCTGTTGGGCTTGTGGTTAGGACTCTCGCCTCGTGATCCAAAGGTCGCCGGTTCGAATCTCACTCCAGACAAGCAAGTTAGTCCTATTTTCATAGCACAAGCGTTTAGCTTAATTTGAAAACAGTAAGAATATTGATGTGACACGAATTCCGTATTCGCATCTCTATTTAAAAAAAATATATATATATAGGCATAAAATACTGTTTTTGAATTGAATTATTAAATTCAATTATTAAATTCAATTCATAAATAATTCTTTTAACGAACGTCATAAAAAGAACACGATGTATAAAAATCATATAAAAATAAATAAACCATTCGGCCATAACAATTCCTTGATCGGCATTACATTAATACAAAATCGAAGATTTCCACCAATCACAGCCGACCTTGGGAAAGATGTGGAGAAATTTTCAGAAGCGTGGGAATTGTGATGAATGGAATATTTCTGCTGAAGAAAAACCCGCCGCAGCGCGTGACTAGCACTGTCAAACGCTGAAGATGATTGTTAGGGCTACCCCAGCATACTCAATACAATTCGGTACTAAATTGTACCTTCCCTCCCCTATTACTCGACAGCTAGAGATGTGATATCTATCAAAACAACTTGACTATCGCAGAAGAATAAACAGTAGACATCTGTCCTGAGCTGTCAAAGCAACTAAATTTCAGGTTAATTGATCGGGTAGTGTTTTGTAAAAGGTTGTTTATACAAATGCATCTTAGTGTATTTTGAAAATGGATAAAATTGGAATTCATGCAGGAATAAAAAATAAAGTATTTTTTTAATAAGGTCTAACGGTAACGAAATTTTTTGATGAAATGAAAAATGTGAATTTTTCCAAAATTTTTAAATGAACCACGAGGGTTAATCGTATATGTACTTTGTAATGAGAGTAAACAAACTAGTTCCACAAATATTATTTCGATATATTTAAAACTGATTTAATCTTTCAGATTATTCATTATTTATTACTCCCTTTCTTTTAACTCGCAACGTCTGCTTGTCTGTTGTCTGCCGAAAAAACTTTGGATCGATTTTTAACCCTTTTTCCGTGATGCAGGCAGACTCGTGGCGACGATAAAAATGATCTAAATAGGCGCGAAACCTATTTCAATGAGAAAGGGAGTATAATAAAAACATGGTTTTTATGGGTTAGTTTTTTTTATTACCCATATTGTTAAGAATGATTGCCTTTATACATATATAAGCCTACCTTTTAGATTACCTTTCAGGATTTTAAAATGCGGGGTTAAACAAAGTTGGTCCACAATACTTTATAGGCGGATTCCTATCATCATTTGAGTCGAAAATGTTAAGGCAACCATGACCTAATGTTAATAGTTCTGGAGGTATGCAATATCAAAATTAAATTTTTTCAGTATTTATAATTTTTTGCAAAACGTTGAAATATCATTCGTTTCAATTCAAGTCGAATAAAATGATAAAAACCCTGCAAAATAATTTTATTTTCAATTAGCGTAATTTTTTATCATTTTATTTGACTTCTTAAAACTAAACAAATTAACTTCTCATAATCGATGTAAGTTACTGTAATGATAGTTTAAAGTTTTGTAAAATATAAGTCAGAATATTGGAAAAATGCAAATTTCGTTATTGCATGATATTAGGTCATAGTTACTTTAACATTTTTGGACTCATAATCAAAGCAGGAATCCACCTTTAAAGTATTGTGGACTAGCTCTGTTACACACTGTGTATTGTAAATTGATTAAAGTTTTAGCGTTGTTTATGTATTTTTATTTATTCATATTTAGTACATACGTAAATAAGTAGGTAGTAATGATTATTTATTAAAGAAAACTTATGAAAATAATTTACAAACATTGACATTATATTCCCACAAGATTGACAGAATATTTGATTCATCAATATATTTTAAACTTTTATAGCAATTAATAGTCGATATACATAAAATTGATTATAAATTTGATATCAATAATATTTTGTACGTTTTTTGAGAAACTATATCGCTTCTTAATAATTCACACATATCCTTTATGCTTATTGTTTTTAAGTCATGTAGTCACTAAATACCAATTATCGGACAGGGTTTATTCATTCCCAGTTATTCTTCTTTATTTATGTATCTGGTTTTTAATCTCTTTTCTTCAAAAAATCATTTTCTTAGTGATCTTTCTCCCAAGATGCATACATTAAATATCTTTCTAGTATTTCGTATTCTCATGAACATGTGTAAATGCATACATGTGTGCACTCATAGATACTTAAATATTCTTTCACTACTCTATATTTCTCAGATAACGTCATCTTACACCATTCTAATTTGCTTTGGATTGCTTCCGGCACGAACACCAAAAGTAAACCATGCAAATCCGCCTCTAAATTTAGACGCATTCATTTTTGGTCCACATACAACACTGATCATCAGTAATCAACGCAGTATCACCTCAAATTATACAGCGTACATCGAGTGCATTATTTACCAGGATGTTTATTATACAAGTTAATTAAATCAGTAGATTTTCACAGAATTCTGCTTTAGACCACCACCTCTGCATAATAGTTTTTTTAAAGTTCGCGGTATCAATTGTCTTGTCAAAAGAAACCAATTGAGAATAAAGCTATAAGAGAAAGGTATTAAAAAACATAATCCCACTTAAGCAGGCCTTTGTGTTTACGACGATTAATTAACCTTACAACAATTTATAACAAAAAATAATGTTAGGGAAGCAGTAACAAAATTATAATAAAACTCTTACTTTCAAGTAAAGAATACCTCAACTAATGCGGTTAATGAATTCAATTAAAACATCGCATATATCGAAACCGCACTAATAGAAAATAGCGAATCATACAAAATATTGTAATACATCCCAAATCTTTTATAATCTCTTGTATTCCATGTTATATTTGATCAGTTTCTTTTTAAAAAATATGTATTTTATTATTCACATTATATCGTCTTGGTTAGATTTTATATAAATATTGACAGCCACCCCATAATTAAACATCCTTCTTATTTGGGGGTTCATAAATTTATTCCTGTACACAGTGTTGCATGTTGATACTGTTTTTATTCTGATTTTATAGTCTTAAGCTTGGAAAGAAATAAATGAAGTTATAAATAAACTTTTTTAAATACTTCATCTTATACTTACTTATTAAATAAATTATTTGTGATTTTGTAGCGTTACAAAAGTGCACATTTGTAAAAGATTACGAAAACTCAGTATATTATAAACGATTGTAACAATATTGATTGTTGCTTTGTAATCTCTCATCTTTGTTCGCGTTTTTCCACAATCCAGTTTCTAAATTATTTCTATCCAACCTCATTCTATATTTATTACTTAATATACATCATTACTATACATTATTACTATAAATTATCACTATACATATTAAATTATATATTAATAAACAATAAAAGAAAACAATTAAAAAATTATAAGTATAAATATATTTAAGTATTTCTTTTAAATAAAGGATGAAAAAATCTAGAATTACGTGTTTGTAAAATGAAAATTATATGAAAATCGATATAAAAATATAATATATTCATAAATAAATAATATCTATACTTATAAAACACAATGTCTGTCTGTTTGTCTGTTCTCTATACAAATCTACACTGTTTGTCCGATTTGACTCAAATTTTGCGCTAGCTGTAGTGTGGTAGATAGAATAAAGAAAGGAGTGCTGAGATGGTTTGGTCATGTGGAACGTATGAACGAGGAAAGGATGGTTAAGAAAATATATGAGGCGAATGTTGAAGGCAACAGGAATAGAGGGCGTCTGCGAAAGACCTGGCACGATCAGGTACTACAAGTATTTAGGATGGCCCTGTTAAAAGCCCGCAACAACCGTAGAACGTGTATGAGAAGATGTATGAATGTGGCCGAAGCAAAAGTGGTGTGCCAGGATAGAAGAGTGTGGCGTTCAATCCTCTCTGCCTACCCCTGCAGGGAAATGGCGTGATGGTTAGTTAGTTAGTTAGTTAGTTATGTTTAAGGATCCGGAGGGTAACATAGGCGACATTTCTCCCTATTCTTTTACTCCTCCCTTTCCCCTGATGTATTTTCAATGCAAATCTGTACCATTCGGACTCAAAATTTAGAAACTTATTCTTAAGGACCCGGCGGGTAACATAGGTGACATCTCCTCTTCCCCCTTTAATCCATCCCCTCCCGCAGATATATTTTCTGTACAAACTACACCGCTACATCGATTAGACCCAAATTTTGCATACGTATTCCCGACGGAAAAAAGGCCATTTTTCATCCCAGCCTTGATTAAATAGAAACATTGTTTTAATTAAGGGCTCTGCAAAACTATGGAACCTTTGTTTTTTCCCCATAAATTTATTTTTATCTTAATCCTTAACCCGTCCAACGCCGGGTACGAACAGTTAGTATAGTAATAATAGTTAATAAATTAGTATACTTAATAAAAAAATGGAATCCTATAAAAAAATCGTAACAACAAATAATTGAAATTTAAAAAAATGCATTTAAAAAAAATGCAATAGATTTTTTTATGATTTTCAGGAAGTAAAGTAGCGAACATTTTTTCTTACTTTTATAAACAATCTTCTCGTGGGTACCTTTTCGTGACTTGGGAATTTATAAATGAAGCCGCGCATGCGATCGTGTATGTTATTGAATGTATTTCAAATTCATTTATCTAAGTATTTTACGCAGGGGTTATCGAACAATGGTACACGTACTAGTATAGGTTCCCTAAATGTTATGAAAATTTATAACATTACGATAGTGCTTTTTTTAATTGTGGAAATAACAGTAGATGTTGAGAATTTTTTTTGTAAGTAAAACTTCTTTGTCAATAAACAAAATACTCACACGGCTAAAACTTGGTATTACAGATTATATGTGTCACAAAAATCATTAAGTCATTCACATCCACTGTCACTTCCTTTCCTACCATTGTAACATCGCATTAGTCGGATCGAACTGTAGCGAGCCAATACCTGTACTCCTTTATGTAATATTTATATATGTATATAACATATAGAAACATTTCAAATAATGTGACATGGAAATATCTTGCAAATACCTCAGGAATAACAGTAGGTGTTGGGTACCTACCTACCGTACACGATTATATTAAAATAAAAATTAAATTGATGAATTTTTAAAAGATTTATATGTTCATGTACATGTATGGTACGTAATAACATTAACCAAATAATAATATTTTTTGACTGAGATCATTGAAATATCTAAAAGGAAATATGAATAAAATTAAAAATAAATTATTACGATCGACAGCAATCTGCTGTGTACGTGTTGTCAAACATTCATAAATTATGTAAGCATGCATTGCCAAGTAAAAGTAGCCTGGATAATGGTGAGTGAATATGTTAGGTTTTCTTACATTTATTTACTGTTATCATATTAACGTACAAAAAAGATTACGGACCCCTGATTTAAAATCACAGCTACCAAGCGTACAACTTGACCTAGACATTGGACCTATAATGTAAAATGGTCACGTCTGAATGACTTATTGTTTTAATTTGCCGCATTGCTACTTTCTGGGAGGGAAAGGTCACAATGCGGTGGCTGTATAAGTTACCTGACCTCGGCACGACTTCCAGAAGAGTCTTTTCCACTATCGGTACTCGGATATTCACTCTCTAATGCTGACTATCATCTCCGGATATTAATCACGTCACAATACAAGTAATTTCACCCATCTCTTTGAACTCGAATGAAAGTTTTGTGCTTGTGAAGATTTTATATATTTTAAGATTTTATGTATTTCTTTAAAAAATCTGCTTGAATTGCAGTGATATTTTAAAGTAAGATCGTTTCCTCAAATGGCCCACCTATAAAGTTAAAATATAAAGTTACCCTCTAATCTACCTGATTCAAAATAACAAATAATTTATAAAAATAATGTAATAGAAGAACAGTGAGTTAAATTAGTGCCATAGTTATGATATATAAAAGCTCACACATATTGCCTAATCAATGGCTTCGCGGTTTTAGTATTGTATTGTCGTCTTTTTTTTTCGTATTCAGTAATTATCTTATTGAGTTTAGAGTTTTCTTTTGTATTGTTTCATTGACGTGCGTACTTCATTGTTTTAATATTATATTATGGTTTAAAAGGCAATATATTTCAAACATTTTATAAACATTTCCTTGTAGCTCTTTAGAAAATGATCACAAAAGTATACAATAATTTAAAATTGAAAGGATGGTTATACACGAAGTTTAACGAAAGGACCTTCAAACCTGTCTGAGCATACGTATGGATATTAAAGAAGTGAAAGTTGTGTGACAAGATAGGAATAAGATAAAGTATGCATGCATATAACTGAATTTCTTTCTCTTTTTCGCATGAAAATAAAATTTAATTTTCTCTTTATGGATTTTTTAACACCTTTTTAAAACATAGGTGTGTTATTTTTCGCTTACTGATACAAAGATCTTTCTTTAACCTTTCTTTAAGAGAGTACATTACAATGTACACAAAGTGCATATTTGTCGAGGTCGTCATCCCAGTAGCGATGGCCTCATTCAAGTACAAAATACTTTCTTCAGTACAGTTCAAGAGATGCTGCCCGCATGTGAAATAATCGAAACGCTACAATCCTACTTAAGAAATTCACGTTGTATGTGTGTTTGTAGATTGATACTTGTATATGTAGCTACCATTTTATTCATAGTAATTTAAATTCGAATGTAGGTACTTACATTCAAGAGCGTGCCTCAGGGCTGATAGAAATAGGTAGGTGCCATGTTCAAATATGAATATAAATGTGCATATAATCCGTATGTAATGTATCTATTTATAACTTATAATCAATTAAAAAAATATTTTATCAGATCACATTGATAAAACAAATCATCTGTGGGATAATGTAATAAAAAATGTGCTAATTAAACCATATTGTAATCGTGTTGCAACGAGAGCTTTTCAACTGAAAATTGTTATAGGAATGACAAAGCTCAACTTTGTATTGAAGCGTGGTATATAAAAACCATATATGTATATAAATTTCCAAATTTGACAGATGATCACGACTGGAATCGGTGAACCTTACATTGTGTAAAGTGATCACTTAAGTCAATCACAGGCCGCAAGTCCTGTAAACTCCTTAAAACTTCTATACCTACTTTCCCATATAAAATACCTTAGACTCTGTGAGACATACATAATATATATAAATACATATATTGTCTTTTCATACAAGAACATTCTAATATGCACAGGCAAAATTTGTAAATTATTGGAACTAGATTTGTTTCTTAAGGCGATCGTCCGGCAGAGTGAGGATATTTCACCATTTTTACTCATATCTTCTAAAATAAAACACAAATAACTTTGTTTTCACACTTTATTAGATTAAACAATCTACATGTTTCGGGAACAATGTTCCCTTCTTCAGGATTATTGTGTACTAAATTTTTTTCAAAATTTAAACCAAGCAAATGTGTTAGGGTGAAGGGTCGGGTGAGGGGGTTGGTGAAGGGAGGGAGGGGAGGGAGGGGGTTCGAAGTGTCAATTATTATGGGTCATCTGGAGAATATGGAATGTTTGTGAAAAAATATTCAAAATAGGATTATTACAAAATAATATAATAAATACACAGGCAAAAATTTTGCCTGTGTATTTATTATATTAGAATTAATATTAACGTTTTTCCTAATTTCAAGTATTTCTAAATTATTTATTTGTGGGATCTTATAGCTGAATGTAAGAATTTTAAACCTGTGTTAATATCAAAGTGATTTGTGTTTTATTTTAATAATAATGTCACCACAAAGTTCAACCCTTCATACAGAAGAAAAAATATTCTTCGAACAGTTCATATCTTCTCTTGCATTTTTATCACATTTTTGTATGGGAATATATAACTTTAAAATTTATTCATTAGATTACAACTATTTTAAATGCGAATATCTTGTTAAAATGACACTGACTGAATTATAAATTACCAAACCTACGATGTTTAAAAATAATGAAAATTGCTCCACTTTGTGGGTTACATTACCAATAAAAAAATTCAAATAATTACCATCTCTACATCTGGTGTAACTCTTTAATCACACGAAACGGCTTTTCTACTCTCTCGCTCTCATAGGGTCTTTTCAGACAGATGCAACGTTTACATCCAGTTCTGTGGAACTCTTCCAGGACAATCTTCTTTTTGGTTTCGACTTTGATATTGACATAATGTGACCGAAAATCGGAAGACTCTTTTATTTACTACTACAGATAGAGCTTGCTGTGGCACTTGTTGTATGTATTGAATCGTGATGTCCGCAGGATATATAATATTCTTTCATTTCCTAACCGGTTAACCGAATTCAAATAACCGGCTTTCAGTTATTTTAAAATTGTTCAAATAATTGGCAAACCGGTTTAAGTTGAAGCCAGTTCGGAAGTTCTACGCAGGATCATGACCACTCTCACCTAGTACCTACATGATAGTAAAATGAATAAGACGATAGACAGAGTGTAACAGAGCTAGACTACAAAACTTCACCGGTAGATTACTGACTAAATTATTAGTCGAAAAACGTTCGATTATCATGAAAGTAACTTATATCGAATGTTAAAAATTCATTCGTTTCAATACAAGTCAAACAAAATGATAAAAACCTTGTATTTTTCTTTTCATTTGTCGTGGATTGAAGGCAATGAAATTTTAACATCAATATTAGTTTCTTTCACAAGAGTCGAAGGTTTCGCTTAAACTAGCTTATCTACATAACTATTGATACTATGACATTATTGCTTGATCACTTTCTACTTATAATTTAATTAGTGTACCTGTGAATTTTTATGGTGACTAGTCACTCATATGGACGGCGACGTATTAGTACCCGATGTTTAGTGCAGCGGAGCGGCCCAATATTTGATGATATGAAATCGTGTTGTCCACAAGATGTCTATACACAATATCTGAAGTCTGTAAACTAGGAAAGGGAAAATCACTATTACGAATTCTTGGTGTATTTTTATGCAATTATCAAAAATTATCTCAATCGATTGTACATTAAAATTTTTTCATTGTTATAAAAACTATCGTTAAAAAAAGCCTATAAAAACAAACAAATCCTATAAAACTACAAACTTAAAAGCTATTAACTAAAAAATTTTTTCGTAAAAGCAATTAATATTATCTTATTTTCGATAAACCATTTCATATCCGTAATTGTATACAATACTTAACATAATCTATCACAATATACTCTTTATACATGGAGTTGGAATTCAAAAGAATAAACATTTAGAAATAACGTATAAAAAATTGAGCTATGTGTGCATTTTGTGTTCAGAACACTGGTTTTCTTCTTTTTTAGTGTCGTATCAGCGTTGACTATTACTTGAGAGTAGGTATACCTATCTTTATTTAAAAAAAATATTGATGGTATTATTTGTATAAATCTACTTATATTATTTGATTAATTACACCTACATGCTTCAGAAATACCTTTCAATCGTCAGGGTGTTATATATAATACCATCAATATTTAAAAAAAATGTCAATCTACAATGTTGCTGAATCAATTGAAAAAAAAATCTTGAAATTTCCCATCTCTAGCGGCTCGAAACAGCTCTTCCACCGTCCTTATCCCTGTATAATCTAGTATATTACGGAGCCGTGAGATCTGCTTCCCGCTGATATCGCGTTTCCCCTCGATCTTGCCCTTAATCATCAAATGCAAAAGGTTGTACTTTTCCCCTCTAAGCACTTGACCTAAGTGAGACACCTTTCGGACTTCCATATTTGTCGACAACTCTCTTTCAGTTCTGGCTCTTTGGAACACTTCTGAGTTGTTCACCATATCTGTTTACGGTATACGTTTTCAGGTTTTCTGACACTATGAATTGCCATTAAATATTTTTTTAAAAAATTGCATCTTTTTGCACAGGCAGTTACGCACACTTGGGCAATCAAATCCTTACGTGATATCTCTCGTCTATACCATGGCCACGGCTCAAGCAACCCGGAGTTCCAGCAATACCAATGGTGTTGGTCCCAGACACCTTGTCGCCCAGCAGTAAATAGCTGCTCGTTACTCTAGGAATTTTAATAAAGCACGTAGTTGAGCGTTGTCGTGATTGAATTGAGTGAACAATTGACTGAATATTTTATTGAGGCTTGAATGGACCGGAGCATACCGAAACGCCATTTTAATTCGCAAATATATTTCAATTATAGCTCCTGCTCATTATTTTGGATTCAATTAAACTTACCTAAGTTTTACAAGTTTAATTTATAAGTTTTATTTATTTTTTATTAAAATTCTATTAAATTAATAAATATCGTTAGTTTTGGTTAATTTTAGATATCACTCGAGGAATGAGTAACTAGGACACTCAACTAATTCTGCAATGGTCGTGTTTGAGTTCCATTTTTGGATGGAACTTACAAGTTTGTCATATTTTCATAGCACAAGCGTTTAGTACAGTTTGAAAATAGTAACTAGAAGTATTGATACAAGACGACAATGGCATAAAACCATATTCGCAATAAAGCCAATACCATAGTCATTTCCACGATTTTTATGTGTTTTATTTCATTTTAAAGATCTATGTTTCTGTAAAAAATACCATATACATATAGATAATATTTGACGTGTGGAATTATAATACACATAATTTTGTTATTTTTAAAATTATTTTTTATAATATTTATTTATTTATTTTTTATTAAATTTATTTGGTAAATGTACATACTTAAAAGTGACCGTATTCAATATAATATAATTAATACACATTTATATTACATGCTTAAGCTCAGAGTGAGAAGTGCTCACATAAAGCACACACTCACATAAGCCCCTACTCCTATACATAGAAAAATCACAAATGTGGTGGCTTGGACATGTGCTAAGAATGCCAGAGGAATGAATACCAAGAAGAATCCTTTTGGTAACTCCGAAAGGAAGACGGCCGGTGGGTCGCCCCAGGTTAAGAGGGAGAAGCAACAAAAAAAATGTATGTGAAAACAGAATGGGTCTAGACTGGTTGACTCATGCAGAAGCAGCGCAAGACAGGGGAATATGGAAGCACCTTGTCGAGTCTTTGGGCCCCCAATCTCACTAGGGCAAGGGGATGATGATGATTTATTATTCCTGTCACTCAAAAAAATAATCTATATAATATTTCCACATGTATCAAACTCTTTTTGTGTATTTTAAAATAATATGTAGTTGTCGCGAAAATTTTGACGTTTTCGCTTTATATTTAATACTAGCTGTTCGTACCCGGCATTGCACGGGTTAAGGATTAAGTTGAAAATAAGTTTGTGTGGGGAAACAAAGGTTCGATTCTAATGGTATAGATTTGCATCGAAAATATATCAGAGAGAAGGGAAGGGGTAAAAAAAAGAGGGGGAAATGTCATCTATGTTACCCGCCAGGTACTAAGAAATAAGTTTCCAAAATTATATCAATGGCTGGGGAAGGGGTAACAGAGTAGGGGGGAAATGTCATCTATATTACCCGCAGATTTCTAAAGAATAATTTTCCGAATTTTGAGTCCGATCGGTCAAACGGTACAGATTTGCATCGAAAATATATCAGAGGAGGAAAGAGGTAAAAGAATAGAGAGGAAATATCGCCTATGTTACCCGCCAGGTCCTAATAATAGTATGCAAAATTTGAATCAAATAGGACAAACGATGTAAATTTGTATAGAGAACAGACAGACAGACAGACATTGAGTTTTATAGGTATAGATTTTTATTCACTACATATTATTGATCTGGCCGATCATCTCTCACCGTTATTTTATATATTTTATTGAGAATTTTTCTTTAAAAAACATTCAGATTATTTTCCGAGGCTTTATTAGGCATGTGACCAAGTCTCGATGGATATACTACAGCAGGGCGCATTAGTGTGTGGTAGATTTTTTATTTGATGTACATATCATTTTTCATTTTCTGAATTTATTTAACAAGCTACATAATAATTACGTAACATTTTGTCGCAATTGCTTTTGTTGTAAATTTATAAACGTACACTTAATTTTTTAATTTAATAACGGAGATTTTTGTTTCACACATAACGATATATAAATGTTGCTTAATTAAAATTAACCATGTTTCACATCGGTGTACGATGGGCATCGCTTGTTTATATGTAGCAATGAGAAAAGAATGAGAACGTCATCGCTGAATTTTTATTAATATGATTTTTCTTTTACGAATTGTAAATGTAAATGACATTAGCATCGATATCATCCATGATATAAGTTGATGCAATTTAAAATGGAGGTTGGGACTGTCGGGTCGTGGTAGTTTATCATTTTTTTCAAAGAATTGATCGCACATCGAAAGGGTGCAATCATTTTGTAATGAATCTTCATCATCCAGATCCTTGTTATTGAAGATTGTGAGGCGCGCTTAATCCGAGTAGCAAAGTGAAGGGCGTTATCGACACCAACGCTGTATTTAGATTTCTAGTGCATTTAAAAAAATAAGGGCTGTTATTTAAAAAAGTCTTTCTTTGAATAAAAAAAGACTTTCAATTGAGAAATAATTCAAAAAATTAAAAAATTAAACCGGAATTGCAGTGCTGGATTTTTTATTAATTTTTTCCTCATTTTTTTTGTAAAATTAATATTTTCAAATAAATATTTGGCCGCACCGTAATCCTGGTCTCTAGTTTCAGCAACGGGATTGCGGTGCCAGAAAAAATCTGGATTGGAAGCCTTACACATGTAGTATGTGTATAAAATTGTCGTGTGTCGATTATTGTAAAGCTATATGAAAAGCCGGAGGCTAGCGGCCTTTGAGATGTGGTGCTACAGGCGCATGGCGAGGATCCATTGGCCTGAACATATCCGATACGACGAGGTGTTGCAGGCTGTTGCAGAAATAAGGCGGCTCTTTAAGAGAATCGCCCAACAGCGAGCAATTTGGATAGGCCATAATATAAGGCATCCGGGCCTGCTTTTAACCATCGTCGAGGGAAATGTTGAAGGCAACAATCGTAGAGGCCCCCCGAGATTAAGCTACGTAGACCAGATTATCGGAGATGTGCGCTGTAGCACCTACCAAGAAATGAAGAGGCTGGCAGGTGACAGAGAGGAGTGGAGAAAGCGAGTAGCTGTTGCAGAACAATCCTAGGATTACGATCTTAAAAAAAAATACAATAGTTGAAATAAATAATTATTTAACATAGGAAGTAGACACTTACCTACCATTGGGTACGCAAGGCTCAGTAACATATTTTTTGAACCTTCTGACAATAGTAGATTTTTATTTCCTTTCAATTAAGTGGCAGAAAATTAAAGAATCATTTTATTCAAAATATGCGTGCATATGACTTTTGTTATTAAAAGGGTGACCAACGTGTAAACGGCCAGAATGGTTTTTATTTTGATAGTATATAGAAAAATTCGTGCCACTTCAGAATACTAAACATTTAGGAGTATTTCATATGCAAACCAAACTATGCCAAAAGCCGATCTTTTGTATGAAAATAATTTCATCGAGTATAATAAATTGCGAGAGTAAATATGTTTCTCTGATGACGCTTGCTTGGTACTTCTCTTTTTTGGCTTCCAACGTTCACTTTTCTCAATAGCGGTGCAACGCCAACAAAGTTGTCGAACAAATTTTCCTATTTTTCTCTTCCGACACACATTTTTTTTCTCACGGCTTACCGGTCTTTTGTTTCATAATTCGTAAATTGTGGCGAATCGAAAAAATTCTTATCGGCGAAAATTCTCGAATCGTCTATCGGAACGGCGGGAAAATCGACACGTAGTTAAAGATGGCGTCGGACGATGGCGAAGTTGTGGGAACGGGATTGGAAATTTGCATACGAAACTGGTCGTACGGACGTGAGAAACGTTCTGTTCGATGGGAAGGCTGGGCAGTGGCGTGTTTACACCCATGGGCCCCCGGGACGGCGACCTTATGAACGATTATTTCGCAAATAATTAGAAATGTTATCCCACTTCGCATATGTTTGTTTTGGTTAAACAGACAATGTTAATATTAACGTAAACATTGGGCGTGATATACCTACTATTTATTTCATTTCATTTCATTGCCTATAAATCTGTGTTTATTGGTCAAAAATAGACATTTGATTGCTTGATACATAAACATAATACTAAAAAAGTGATCCGCCCTTAACAGGCAAAATCTGCTTTATGTAATTTCAAGTATACTCTAATATAGTATTTATTTTTGTATATACTTAAATTTTTATCTTCATTTTATATGTACATTTTCATTTCTTTTATATTTATGTATTCTTATGATTGTATATAGGTATTACTAAATTCTTTCTGCTTTCTTTTTTACTTTTATACTTCTTTACTATTGTTATTTGTTACTATTACATAACTATCAAATGAGAATAACTGCCACAGAACAGGTTTTACCTAGTGTGGCAGTTATTAGTAACTTATATTAAAACAAATGTAAAATAAACAATAAAATAAACAAATAAAATAAATATAAATAAATTAGGTTAATATGTAACAAGCTTCTCGGCCACTACCTACTTCGCTAGATGTAGAATTTGGAATAATTTGGAAATCAAAGAAGAAACAAGATAGAACATAATTTGGCAAAGAGATAAGTAAAATCACAAAAAGTGACAAGCAGGACTAAAAAATCTATAAAATATGATGAATAAATAAAATAAAATGAGTAAAATAATCACCATAACATAAAATAATCACAAAGAACAATCTATAAAATACCTATGATACAGTAAAATAATAGATTTATGTACATACATAACATTTTTCGTGACTGCAATAATATGTAAATATAAACCTTGTATCTTCCTTCAGTAATGAGGTTATTCATTGATAATTATTGAAAAAAAAACATGCCACAAGTTCATACAGTCATATAAAACCCGAAAATTTGAGCAATTTTCATCATTTTTAAATTATCGTAGGTCTGGTAATTTATTAATTAATTAAATAATTTAGTTGGTGTCACTAAAGGAATAAACAATTTCAATTTGATACATTTCCATAACAAAATGTGATACAAAATGCAATAGAAGTTATGAGAAAAGTGGTGAATTTTGCTCGCATTGCCAGAAGACAGACTTAAGTAGTAATATTTCATGTTTCCTAGGTGCGCTACTGGTATTAAGAGATCTTCCTTGCTTGTGGGTCAAAATAATTTATTAGTTATGTCCATAAATGTCTGATTTATTTTGGTCTACGTTTTCATTTTCGATATCCCAGTCTATATTACACTTACGGCATTATTGCGGAACACAATGTAGGTAAACAATGAAATCACTACTTGCTCGTAACATAGATTTTCTGAGTGATACGTTTGCTCGCGTTGATCTTAGTAATTATTTAACATCAGCTGCGGCCATACTCTGTTGCGCACATATTAATGTCAATAAAACTTGGAAATGACAATGGAACGATAAAAATATAGAACGGTAGAATGCAATACAAGTAGGACTTTTAAGAAGAACAATAAAACCTGATATAATTGAGCAGGAAGCGTAGATGTAACGTAAATTAAAAATGTAATGTAATTGACAAAATTCGAATAACTTTTTCACTGCAGAATGATTGTAATATCTCAATTATAATAATTTCGTTGTCATTATCCGCCCGCCCATCGTAACTGCGTGTAATGTCCGTAACTTGTTTATAGTAAAAAAATCTTTTCTTTTCCTTTTGTTTCCTTTTTCTTTTTAATCCTTTTTTTTTCTTATATAAATATATAAAAACTTATTCCTAAGGAACTCATTCTTTTATTTCATTCATTCTCATTTAATTAATTCTCTCCTCACTCTTTCGCTCAACATAACCAAACCGCTTAAGTAGCCCTTTTATAAATTCTATTCAATATGATACGATAAGTTTTACATTACATATTTAATGTTCGTTCATTATTTACTCGTAATCATGTATGAATTTGCTACAAATACGCTTAAGTGAGTGATCCTCAGTGAGTTTCTTTTCTGCCAGCTCTGGGCTTCACTTCTATACCTACCAAAAATTCACTGTGTACCGCACGTCTTGCCTCGGTCGACGTCACATCGAAAAGTTAAAAAATGTTCCTAAAAATATTGTTTTTTTTATAATAATATAATTATTAACTTCATCATTGCTTTGATTTCAATGAGATAATATGAACAAAGATGGTTAAAATTTCTTTAGATAATCCAACAGTGGAAATTTCAGTACATCTCCGAGCAAAAGTGGTTGTACTTATTTGCTTAAGGTGGTCCACACACACGTGGTAGATTTTCGATGATTGTGAAGATAATATTATATTATGAAGAGAATTTATATTGTTTTTGGACTCACAGTCTGCGGACAGGTTTGGGAACTGAACCGCCGTCGTATTGTTCGCGATTCACTTTCTTTTCGGAAATGAAACCGAAGTTATTCTTTCTAGTTAATTTACGTGAATCAGGTAATTCATGGCCTGGCGTTGGTTGAGTATGCACATGTGCGGCGGCACGCCATTCGCCCGTTTCCGTCAATACCTGGTACGGAGTCGCGTCGAATTTCTACGTGTTTTTATGTTCGCCGCCGGTACATATTGCTTCTTGGTTTATCGAGATGCATTCATTGACTTCAAACGGTAAGTGTAACCAGGTTGGATGCTTGGGCTGACTCATTCTATTTGTGCCAAATTAATTATACAATGTTAATGGCCTCTGTGCAGTGGATAAGCGCGATGGCGTTTAGTTTCACATCAAGAGATTAAGATCAAGTTTCATAGCGAGAGAACGTGATTCGGATGAATCTGCTTTTCACTCGTTCGATATGATATCGACACCTCGACCGAGGTCAAGGTGTCAGAATAACTTAAATTGGGTATAATAAGGGTCATTGTAACACGGCTTTTGGTATAATAAGTATTTCATTATTCGAAAAATATTTTGGTTAAAATTAAAGGGGGAGTTTTATTTTCCCGGTTTGAATTTTAAGATAAAGAATGCCCTATATTGTCTTAATTATGAAAAATTAGCTACCTGTCTAAAGTGAAGCAATTTTAATACTTGAAGGATGCATTTTTTTGCTATTATACTTCATAGTATTATAATTTTATCTCATCATCATTAGCGCCATCTGATACCGTTAGTGATGGACATTGTTACACAGAGAAATATACTTTTTTTTTCTATCATTATACCTCCTCATTATTTGCGCCATCTATCTGCTAGATTTAGTGACCTAAGTTATAATTTTAAAAAGTCTTATTTAATTTATAAATTCTAACATATTCGAATAAAACTCAAATAGATTAATTACTATTAAATTTTCATCCTAAGTACATTTATAATTTACTAACTTGACGAGGATACCATTACGCCGTTTCCATATCAATACATCTTCTCGTGAAAGTTTCTCAAAGACTGAGGTTTCTAACAGGACCATCTTGCTGTATCTGATTTACCTGGCCACATCAGCTCTTTCTGTTTCTGGTGATATCAACACTCGCGCCAAATATCTTTCTCACCTAGCTGTCAGCATTCACTCTTTTCACATTACGAAACCACAAAAGTAATTATTTCTACACTACAAAGAAACATGAGGTTTATATTAGTAAAAAAATATTTATTTGACGATCCTTTGTGCCACAGTAACGATGGAGCGAAATAGACACAGGAATAAAGTAATTAAAAAAGCTATGGATCTCTGGAAGATCTTTGGAGACTGCCAAAATTTACCTAAGCCTCATGTATCATTCACAAAATTTCGATACTGTTCTTAATGTCGCTCTTTATTTAAAGTTAAAATGAATCATAAGGAGATGATGAATAGATAAACTACTGTTAAAGGAAGATTTAAAGACTTGTATCTTGCATCGAGTCATATGGATGATGTATGTACCTATATAATTTATTATTATTATACTATTTAAACCACCAGCAAGACATTTGACTAGTCACCAGAAGGTAGAGTAAAAATTGAATCTTTATGTTTATTTTAACAAATCGACCGTTAAAACACATTAATATTTTTACTGTTGAAACTGGGACTGTCTTGGATGGCCATTAATGGAACGCGAATTTTTAATGTTCCAAGCAAAATGGTGTCGTTCAGAATGACTCCTACACAAGCCAGATTTTTTATTATTATTATTATTTTTTATTTATTTATTTTATATTTGTTTTGATATAAGTTACTAATAACTGCCACACTAGGTAAAACCTGTTCTGTGGCAGTTATTCTCATTTGCCAGTTATGTAAAAGTAACAAATAACAATAGTAAAGAAGTATAAACGTAAAAAAGAAAGCAGAAAGAATTTAGTAATGTATACATTTTATATCATAATATATAAATACGTAAAGAATACATAAATCTAAAAGAAAAGAATATACATATACAAAAATAAATACAATAGCTTAGATACAAAAAAATAAAAAAAATTAAGTAGATACAAAAATATACACTATATTTCAAAATCACACCCTATAATTGACGAGGATGAACACCACCCTGCCTTGCACGTTTACGTTAGTAGCAAGGCCAACTTAAAACCACATAGCCCACCAACCTACGCATTTGGACGTGCTGACTATGTAGCAATCAACAGATTCTTCCTTAGGACCAACTGGATTGAGTTATACATGATTGACACCATTGATGATAAAGTTAAGTGGTTTTATGAGAAAATCAATGAATGCATTGAGTACCATGTTCCAGTCTTCTCAAAGAAAACCAGCGACTACCCGTGTTGGTTCTCAAAAGAACTCATAAATAAAGTTAGGCAAAAAAAGAGGCACACGCGCACTACAAGAGAACACACACAAAACCAGCATATATCCGATTCAAGAAGCTGAGATTGGAGTGCAAAAAACTCAGTGCCAGCTGCTACAGGAACTATGTTACCAGGATGGAGTCCCTGATGGAGACCGATGCTAGCCAGTTCTGGAAATTTGTGAAAAACAAGCGTCGTAATAACCTTGACATTCCATTTGAAATGTCTTGGAATGAGAAAACAGCTGTTAATGGTGGTGAAATAAGTAACCTCTTTGCATCATACTTCAGGAGTATCTATACTATTAACAACGCTGCCCCAGCGGACCATAATACTAGTACTCGAAGCGTCAAAGATGCTAACTTATCGGAATTTAGCGTCACCTTTGATAACGTCTATAAACAGCTAACGAGCCTGAAGGTCAGCAAAGGATCTGGGCCCGACGGCGTACCGAATCTCTTCCTAAGGAATTGTGCAGCCGGTCTCTGCAAGCCCATAACGCATATATTCAGCAAATCACTACAGCTTGGAGTCTTTCCCTCGGCATGGAAACTCTCGTTCATAAGCCCAATTCACAAATCTGGTACTAGGTCTGAGGTAACTAACTACCGCCCGATATGTATACAAGTTGCCATGTCAAAGCTTTTCGAGAAACTAATTCTTCCTCAACTTACATTTGCATTCAAAAATATAATTACTACAAAGCAGCATGGCTTCTTCGGTGGCAGATCTACAACAACGAATCTGTATCTATACATTAACTACATACTCAATGCTCTGAACCAGGGGGTGGATGTACATGCTATCTACACAGATTTCAGTAAGGCTTTCGACATGGTAGACCACGGAATCCTGATTGACAAGCTCGGTCTGTATGGTGTGAGAGGCACAGCATTAGAGTGGTTCCATTCGTATCTAACTGGCAGATTCCTACAAGTCAGAGTTAATGGATTTATCTCTGAAGAGTATGAAGTATGCTCTGGTGTCCCTCAAGGGTCACATCTTGGTCCGATTCTTTTTAATATTTTCATCAATGACATCGCAGACAATTTACTATCCGATTACCTACTATATGCAGATGACATGAAAATTTTCAGAAGAATCATGAATGACCAAGACTTAGAAATTCTTCAGCACGATCTCAATGAACTCCACAGGTGGTGTACTAAAAACAAACTAATGTTAAATATCGGTAAATGCTCAGTAATGTCATTCTCTAGATCACGAAATCAATATCAGGCTAATTATCTCATTGATGGACATCATCTCCCGATAGTCACCTCGGCAAAGGACCTTGGCGTTATTGTGGACCATAAACTGAATTTCTCAAGCCACGTGGAGAAAGTTGCGTCACAAGCTTTCAAGACTCTTGGTTACATCATTAGAGCTGGGAAGGACTTCAGCAATGTCTACACGCTGGTACGACTATTCGACAGTCTTGTGAGACCGATTTTAGAATACTGTTCTGTCATTTGGTCGCCATATACCAATAAACTAATCAATCAACTCGAAAGAATACAACGCAAACTATGTAAATGCATCGCCTATCGTACACGATCACTAGGAGATATTGAGACCGTATATAACAGATTTAGAATCAGCAAACTAATCACTCGAAGACAATTGTCTGATCTGACCTTCTTCTACAAATCTGTCAACGGACAGATAGACTCGCCCGAGATCCTGGAACAATTTGGCATTATCACTGCTAGGCCGGATCTAAGAGTGCGTAGATTGTTAGAAACCACTAAATCCACAAAAAGTTACGTGTACAATGGCCCAAGAATTAGGATTGCCAATCTGGTGAATAGCCACTGTGTTGATATCAACTTCTTCGATGAATCATACGTCTCATTCTCATCAGCGGCAAAAAGATTGTTATCACAGTATTAAAATTACCCTCAACCCTATATGATTATACCATGTTGTTACTATGCTAGTATTGTTTTTTATATATGTGCAATTTTTCTAATCCATTCATTTAAGTCTATTATTTTTGTAAAATCAATGTGTATAGCCGATTGGCGTATGAATAAATAAATAAATAAATAAATAAATATATTAGAGTATACTTGAAATTATATAAAGCAGATTTTGCCTTTTTAGAGGTCAAGGGCGGATCACTTCTTCAGCATACCTTCAGCATACCTGATATTTTTATAAAATTAGTGATACGGTGTTTTAAAGGTTTGTGTATTGTAATTTCTTTAGTTTCATTTGGTAAGCAAGCTAACAAACAAGATTGCAAAATTATTATATTTCTGCGATATCTCGGTAAAGAATTTTCTTTCTAAAGAAAAACATCCCTAGAATTACATACAATCACATTGAAAAAAGAGTACAGCAATTTGTGGTTTTATAAATTCCAAATTAAATAACGTCATGTACCTACTTGTACGTTTACTTGGTAATAAATAATTCTCAACCAATTTGTCAACTTTGTTACCCGCTGCAAATATCTCATGCCTCAATTCTCCAACCGCAAGTATAACCAACAAGACGTTATAAATTATAAGTGTGTTAACTTAGTAATTTCTTCGTTCTTTCTGTAAGTAGTTGTTGAACGTAAATCTCGCCAATGGCATTGGATACATAAACTCTATTATTTCATGTAATGCGAAGCAAATTTACCCTGCACGAAAGGCACGAGAGACCGAGTGCAGTGCTGAGTCTCTCTGTGATGATAATGTGTGTCTTTTGCGCGAAGGCCGCGGCCTGTCGAGATGAGCTTGTCCGCTGGAGATCGGTAATTTCTCCGGTCGGTGCAACTTTCTTTCGTACGTCAGATTTGGCCAGGCACTCGAGGTCGCTGAGAAGCAAAGACGCAACTTTTTCATTCCAGGCACCCAGAAAGCCTTAGAAAATCTAATGAACCGGTTTTAGAATCATAACTGATTGCTGATTGCATTCAGTTTACCAGTTAGTTTAACGATCTTGAACGTGCTACACAAATAAGTGTAAAACAAATAGTGTTTTTTCTTTCGCCTTTATACATTTGACAGAACAATTAATTGTGGCCGCAAAGATAGTAGAATAATGCTATCCGTTTCGATCTGAAAGCTTCCTGAAGCGGGCCTTTGCTTCCGTAATTTATCACAAGTCTTTTCAATGCATCTATCTGTACGTCTTGTGACGAGATCAAATGATACATGGATGCTTAGCTATGCATGCTGGAAACCAAATATCTATGTGATGTGTATAAGATTTACGTATGTCTAATATGTTGTCATACGCTCTTAGATTTGTAAAGTATGGGAACCCAAGCTAGAATCTTAAAAAAATATATTCTAGGTGACTTTGCCATTTTTTGCGATTAAATAATATGTTTTCTTAAAATTTAACGATAATCAGAGATTTTTGACTTAATATAATCACCCATTACAATCTATACAGAGACGATCACTTAATGCAAAGAAGTCTGTTATCGATTTTAATTTCGTTAAAAAGAAATCGAAAATTTCGCTGCCAGTAAGAAGTTCAATTGGAGGTCATCTATCAATTGAAGTAATATTAAAGAAAACACATTATTATTATGAAGCTGCAATTTCAGAACAAAGTTCTGTAAATTATTAACAAATTTATTAATCAATTAGAAAAGACATTCGTTCCTGGATAGAGTGGAGGTTCGTTGGTTCGAATCCCGGTAGCAGCTAAAATATTTTTTCGTTTATTAGATTTTTCTGTATGTCTTTACTAATTGATTAATAAATTTGTTAATAGTAAGGTGAGTGTTGAAAAAAAGACGGATTAAGAATCGAGGCAAATAAGGTGGAAATTTACATGGTACTGGGTTAAAAATATAACGTGTAGCTATTGTTTTTTTTTTAGATTTGATGGCAACATTATGGAAGAAAAAGCATGTTGCAGGGTTCAAATACAATGTAATTATAAATAATGAATAACTTCTTCAATAACTGCAAAATTACTATAGGGTAACATTTTTTAAATTATTCAAAAGAAAAACACTATATAAACAACTAATTTATTAAATTATCAATACGCTTCGAGGCCAATAATATCTTACTTAATACTCGAAGAATAGAGATTAACAAAAATAAAAAAGGATTAATTTGTGATAACATAAAATAATAAATACTTGCCTTAAAATACGTTGACAATTCAATTAATTACTGGTTTATACAAAGTGTTTTCTTGTTAATTATATAAATAAATAGTATGTTATTTTCAGTAAATTGAAAAATAAAATTTTAATAAATTTGATAACAACATTTTAATGATCTACAAAATATATTTTTGAAAGACAGTAATTTGTTTTTATGAAATTTTTTAATTTTTAAAAATTAACTTTTTAATATTTTATGTATTTTGTTACAATACAATTTATTTTAATAATATTAAGCTTCGCGCGAGACACAGTATGGTGAGAATTTCTCCTCAGTACCTACTTAAAGTCACTGATCATAGACTACTGGAATACCTGGTTCTTCGATGAGGTCAATCATCAGATAGAAAGTCATATCTCTTAACCACTGCTCACCATGTGGTCTTAGCGTACACGGTGATAAATGCATTATTTATTACTCATAATATTATGCACTTTACGGCTCTGGCGTGACGTGAACAAATGCATTTGACGGTTGATTCGAATTGATGTGCTGTAATACATAGAAGGATTTAAAGAAAAGCACACTATATGTGATATTATATGTATTTGACGGTTGATTCGAATTGATGTGCTGTAATACATAGGAGGATTTAAAGAAAAGCACACTATATGTTATATAATATATGATAGTTGAAAATGAGAAATTCTCAGAAATTAAGAATTAATTTTTTTTTTTTTTTTTTTAAAAAAAATAGAGATGTGAACACGGAAATACGTGTCACATCAATATTCTTACTATTTTCAAACTAAACTATGAAAATAGGACTAACTTGCTAGTCTGGAGTGAGGATCGAACCCGCAACCTTTGGATCACGAGGCCAGTGTCCTAACCACAAGACCAACAAGCTACTCAAATTTATTTTATTAAAAAATAGCTGTACTCCCGTGACTTCGCAAGCGTAGATTTTTTTGTAACATTTGGTCATATTTTATCAATTATTAACCTTAACATGTAGATATATGTGGTCGCGGAATTTTATATAGAACTTTTTAAGTTCTACAATTTCTTCATAGAAAGTATTTAAATATATCTTACCGTTAAGGCAGCGTACGTAAAAACCGCATTGCTCGACCATTTTTTCATTGAATTTAGTTGTAAAATATCTTACTTTGATCTTTAACGTCAAATATCTTACTTTGAGTACAGTGTGGCTTAACAAATTGTTGCAGCACCATCCATTTGTATTTTCATACACAGACGAGGAAGTATATACCTGCAGGATTGATTGTATTAATTGGCAACCTGGAAAGGAAAATCTTGTAATCGGTAATTATCGTATTGATTAAAATTGAATTCGTGTTCTGTTTTGACTTATGTAGTTTCATTATTTTAACGGCAGGGAATAACAGGTAGCTTTGGAAAGGGAGAATTATGAGCGACTGCGAAAGATTAATTGCCATTGCAAACATGAAAATATTGGTAGCGTGTGGTGTTCCGCTCTTAGGGGTTCGGACCGTGACCGAGACGATCCATGTTTGGACTTGAACTTAACCAACCTTCTTGAATTATTGTAAAATAGGCAGCATGAATAATTACTAATAATGCAGCTTTTCAGATACACATCGTAAAACGAACATTTAAAACATTTCCCATTAATAAACAAGGCGTATCGGAGCTAGCCCACATATTTTGCAGGTAAATTTCTGCTTAAATTATGATTCGAAAATATAAAATCAACAATCTTCCAATATCAATAGATATGGAGATAAACTACTTAACTTAACCCCAATCATCACCTAGAATCACTTAGAACATTATATTATGTTATATTATATTTTATTATATTATGTTTTTGTACAATCCGTATTAAAATGTGGAATAATGGGTTGTGGGGACCTTTATAAAAGTAATTTACAGACTCTTAAAATAACTCAAAAATTAAATATCAAAGTAATATTTAAAAAACCTAGAACCTTTCCTACAGATTTACTTTTCAAAGAAATTGATGTTCCAACATTAGACAGATTATACAAAAACACTGAAATTTTACAAATACATAAAGAGACATTCATTCAACAAAATATGAATACACCACAAACTCATAATTCTCATATTCATAGTCAAAGAACGCAAATAATAGGATGTTTAAACATTCCCAAATACAACAAAACAGCCACACAACACCATTACACTTATCTAGGTGTTGAATTTTTCAATGATTTAACAATCAATATCAGAACTGAAGAGCAGTATACTAAATTCAATAAATACACAAAAAAAATAGAATAATACATAATCGAAACAAAAAACAGTCCGAAAGTACTTACTCTGAAAATAATTTGTATACTTGATTCCCTTATATTTATTTTATGATGTATACAATTCTCTACACTGTTCCATAAATTGACTTATACTTAATATTCGTGCTCTAAATTATATATCATGTACTCCTGTCCCAAAACACAAGTTTTAACTTTTCTGGGGACAGTTAAACAAGTATAAAAATGTATTATATTAATCACTGTAACATGTATTTATTTTATTTTCAATAAAGAATTAAAAAAAAAATATGATCATACCAAAGCTCTCAGTTTTTTATCTAAGCGGTGGTGTAAATAGTGTCCAAGTTGTTGCAAAAAATACAAAAGTTATTTTAACTTTATTTCTTTACGATAATAATAACTAAAAGTTTTATAAAATGTTACATAAACGTGGCAAAACTCTGCATTAACCAACACGGCGACCGCGCTCAGAATCAGTTGAGCTTTTGATACCAGAACTTGAGGAAGTCCAAAATAATTGAAAAAAATAAGAATATATATTTCATACATATTATGTGAAAAAAATGAGAATATTTACTTTATAGGTATAGTGAAAAAGAAAGAATATATCCTTAAATGAAAATGTATTTTGATCATTAGGTTTTTTTTCATTTTGTTCGAGTTGTGTTGAAGCGAATGAATTTTTCATAATCGATATATGTTACTGTACTGATCGTTCAACTTTCTGCAAAAAATAAGTCAGAAATATTGAAAAAAAAGTGCAAATTTGTAGGCCGGCGGCCCTCGGAGTCCAGTGGGCATGAAACTGGTTCCCCATACCGAGGGTTCCGGGTTCAATTCCCGGTGAGGTCACAATACATCCGTGTGATTAACTTAAGCCTGGAGTGTTTTTGTGACGTGTTTCACTGCACTAATTGGGCCCCACGGCCTGTTGTGGCTTAACAAAAAAGTAAAAAGAAAACTTTGATATGCTCCATATGTTCATGCTTGCTTGAAAATTTTCGACTCATTTCGACCAAGGCAGGAATCCACCTGTAAAATTTTTGCTACTAGCTATGAGTCACCTGTATAAGATTCTCGTGATCTCTTACATAAGAGTAGTTTGTAGCTATGCATAAGTATTAACACGATGACCTTAACATGTAGTAACTGTTACTTATTCTTAGGATAACAGGATTTTATATATATTTTTATATTTTATATATATTTTATATTATATTTTATATACATTTTAAATATCCCAATACAAAATATTCGGACGCAGGTACTTATTTACGTACGAGTAAAGTTTCTAAGAGAAATGTCAAGACATCCGTCAAATGTTACATTTCTATCATCATAGCGGAAATTGGCTTTCACTTAAAATTTTGACACCGGATGAAAAATTAGTAGATGTGTGCGAATCAAATTTTATAAAAAGTTTTGAAATAATAATAGAACTTATTTAATATTTTGATTATCTATAGGTACTTCGATGTTTAAATTTAATTTTGTTAGTAGATATACATTTGTTATCCTGACGGAGGGGCCATGGGCTCTGAAACATTGATTTTTTTCTATAAACAAGTGGTGTAATCAAAGTTTATTTCTGTAAATTATAATTTAATATTATATTCATCACGTAAAAATTGACGAAGTGTACAATGATATATACCTACTAGAGAACATACAAGATTGTTATAGGTAATGCAAACCAAAAAGATTTGACCCGATTATTTTACCTATAACAAATTCATGTTTGTTTTTCAGAAAGATTTTCCTTAATATTTATAGTATGTAAATACGTAAATACAGCGGTACCGATTAGTCTGTAATTAATAAATGTGCCGAATTCGCATTTACAAACACGATAATAATCACTAGGACATCTTAATTTGTCACATGAAACGATACCCGCTCGTTGATAAATGTTTATATATTATATTTCTGCATGGCGGTGGCATCTAGCGGCGCAGGTAAAAAGTAATACCTGCCGAGCGCCGAGCTTACAACCAGCAAGAACAGTTGTTGGGTGGCTCGCTGATCTCATAACTCTTCGCGTCATGGCCGCAACTTGTCATTGCTGACTTCGACAACTTTTTTCAATTAGATTGCAACGAATGTGTGGTTGATTTAATGTAATAATATTAATAGGTTCACGTTTTGAAATTATTGTAAAAAATTATGTGATGATAATGCGGTTACTATATTATTATTTATTATTATGGTAGGTAGGTACTATTGAGATAAGATACGATTTATCATATGCATTGAACAAAATACAATGGTACTTAGGTGCACGTCTTTAATCCTTGGAATTATATCAAGCAAGACGTATACCCAGCGAATTTATCCCATAAGAAATAAAGGAAAAATGTTTTTTCCGTTTCCATGAAAAAAAAATATTGGCATTTTACCTATACATTGATGGGGTTGTATAAAATAATTTAAACACTGCCCCGAACTTTTTTTAAAAATAGTGGATAACTTATCACATCAATATTCTTACCATTTTCAAATTAAGCTAAACGCTTAACCTAAGAATCATAATCACTACACAAACACGATACTTTATACCTAAATACAAAGCAATTAAATTAAACCAACACTTAAGTAATCGGATATCGCAATGGCGGTTATACTAGTCGCTGTGCGGTCATTAGTGCCCACTACGCGGTCAAGACTATGGTATAATTGTAATAATAGCGCTAACCAATGAGAATAGACCCGAAAGAACTATATTAAGCAGCAATTAAATAAAATTTTAAAGATAAAAAAGTAATAAAATTTCATCCCTTCCTTTCTAGTGAATTATACATACTTTAATAAACACACGCATAATGCACAGAGTCCAATCACAACATATTCTTAGATTATCGGTATGTAACTAAATACAAACTTCATATTTATGTTCAAAATTGAAAAGAAAAATTAAAATAATATGTTAGGTAGGTGCTAATTTTCACATAGGTAAGTACCTAAATCAACTAGAAACAGTAGTATAGAATAAATGCCCACAATTTTCCCGAAACATGTAAATGTAAAAATAACACCGATGCAGTGTATACGGAACTACCTACTACACGGCTGAAACGCTCCAATCGCTCCATCGCTTCAGCTTATCCTTTCGAATATGCGCAGAGTGTGATGACGACTTTTACGCGGATCCATTTTGATTCGGCCTTGATTTTGTTTTTCTCTTTAACACGTTATAATTAACTATTCTACAAAGTGGTGGGTAAAATTAACAAACCGGAATGATTGTTGATCTGATTCAATTTGCAATTCATGGGTCAATCAGATTGCGTTGTTTAGATTTCGGATGTAGAAACAGATGCGCATAGTACCACTGCTGAAGGAAGAGTGCTGACTTTTTCATCGTTATTATCTATTTTAAATATATAAATTTGTGTGTAATTGATACATGTGAAAGAAATATAAGATATTTATTTTGTTTATTTTTTTTAAAGCGATTGGTTCATTTGCAGTTGTCTGTATACACTCTTAGTACTCCTGTAGGAGAGTTTTATAAGGATGCCCTCCGAATTCATACATCGACTGTGATTTGTCACTACTAAATCCAACGTATCGTCACTTTGACGGCCGAATCCATATTGAAGTCAGTCTTGCGCTCCAGCCAATAGCAGATTGGCGGTCACTTATATATTTAAGTTATGCGTATAATACACCAATTTATCAATGCATTCGAAGTGCATCCTTATATGGTGGCGATTCTACTAAGTACACACCGGTAACATAGGACTTTTGATAGTATTAAATAGGCTCCGATTTTATGATTAACCATTACATATAGTGGTGTTTAGTTATGCAAAAATTTATCGTACATAAGCTGTCTACTCCCTGAAAGTATTATAAAAGTTGTTAATTGAATTAAAGTTTTTCCTAGTAATATTCAAGCAATATTTTATTGAGTTAATTTTTCACTACTATATTTTGGGGAGGAGCAGTCTCTTTTATCATCTGGTGCTGTTATTAATTACACCTAATGAGGAGAAGGATTGTTCCTCTCAAAAGTATAGTAGTGGCAACACATTATAAAGTTTAATTTAGTAAAAATTAAAATATTCATGTGGCACCTCAAAGTAACTGCCATATCAATCAATAAATTTCTAGTGGTAAATCATGATTAATTTTTATCAATAAATATATTGTATACATGTAGATTTTGGGCAATTCTCTATATTGCATGGATATTTTCAATTTTAACCGCATTCTGGCATGCTCTTGTTACTTGATCTACTTCTTATCTATGATAGGTGGTCAAAATTCGATATTCAAGCCTACTTATATAGTTCAGGCCTTCAGACGATTTGTGAAATATCGCCATGTATCGAAATAATAGGCAGTGTATGACAATATTCATACTGTTATTTTATTAGATACTAGCGGATAGACTTGGCCCTGCCCGAACGTTGGCTTTTCGTTTGGGTGGCATAAATTCAAGAATCCGACTGCAGAGCCACCTACCGGGTCCAGTTGTGAATCTAAACCATCCAGGGACCCACTCGAATGCACACAAACTTTAATTAAAATCGGCCCAGTCATTTAGGAAGAGTTCAGTGACATACACACGTATAGAAGAATTATAAATGTAAAGATATCGCGAATACAATAGGCATTATTTTTCAAAAACACATTATTTTCTTTTTTTGTTATGAAACAATGGTGATTCCTGAAAAAATCTTCTTAAGTATAGCTTGGTTATAAAGCATTATTTTTATCATCATTCTTGGATCTTGATTTTCTCATGAATACACCATTACCTGTCTCTGCAGGGCATGCTTCTCTGCATGATTCGAGCCTATTACTAATGAATGGATATGTTTATTGTGCTTGCCTCCCTATTTCGTATTGCTTAGGTATGCATATTCTTCGTCCTACTACAAGTTGTTGAGTCATTTTCACGTATGGCCGTCATAACCTCCTTCATTTGATGGATTATATATGACTTTCAGATCATGACTTTTCTTTTATAGCTTGGAAAATGCTCATAAAGATTCTTTTTCCGAATACAGTTAGATAAATCATTTTAAAATGAAATTCGAGGGACGGTAAAAAATAATTCATTATACTGAAATTTCGTTATATTGAACACGCTTACGTTTCGTTTGGGAAAACGAAAATAATTCGTTATTCTGGAATTGATTTCAATGATGATCTCTAAACATCTATGAACTTAGTCATCATAGAGGTGCAAGTTAAAGTTATGTCGAAAACAGACCTATAGAGCAGATGATGCATTTCAAATATCTGTGATTTCTACAATGAAGTTAGGGATCAAACAAACAAGGCAACCACACAAAATAGCCTTCTTCAGACGTCTGAAATGAAAGTACTGCGCACTATAGCAGGGAGAATAGTCGAGGACAGGGTTGGAAACTCTGAAACAAGAGAGGCCTGCCAGATAGAAGAACTATGAGATGGGGCAGGAAAAGACGACGATATTGGAGAAATGGGATAATACAAGATTTCCCTAAGTGGTTACCCATAATAAACCCATGGGACATCGCATGCTAGGAAAACCACCAAAAAGATGGAGTTCCACTTCCCAAGAGGACGGCTTCCGTCAAAAATCTAACAAGAAGAAAAAAAAGAACATGTACATCTTTTGTTATAAAGATCTCAATGTCCTATCCGTTTAATATTTGTTATGTTGAAATTTTTTTTAATTCGATCGTCGCCTGTTGTTCTATGCGCTATGTGTACATAATCGAATTAGTAAGAGTGGAAGTCTGATAGCACATTCCCCCCACGTCCGAAAGTAGGGCGATAATTTGATTGAATTCACGGTGCGAATTCCAAAGTATGCCATGCACATGCAAATTTGCACTTTCGTTCGCCGACTCCTTTTTCGAGAAGTGATCCGACCCGATTTACATGAGAATAGTTTTAAAAGAAAGGCAGTCGATTCTAATTACACACTTGCATGAACGTCAGTATGTGTTCGAAACACAAATCTGTATAGTAAACCTTTTTCAAAAGTTCATTTAAAATAGGAGCTTCGGAACTGGAGAGAGCTGGCACTAAACCGAGATGAGTGGAGGAAGACTCTTAGGAGGCCAAGACCCATAAGGGGTTGTAGTGCCAAGAGTGATGATGATGATTTTCACATATTAATAAATTCACAAAGTTAGTGGACACGTATTAAATTTAAGCACTATTCTTTAATTCACACTATTTCTGTGTGAATTAAAGAATAGTGCTTAAAGTGTTAAGTCTCATTTATTAAATGATTAACATATATTATCAATTTTTTCAGCAATCCACTTTTTAATGCGATAGTTACAAATCACTTTGTGTATCTGCCTCTAGAGAACGCCAGATATATGTTAATCAATTAATAAATGAGACTTACATATATTACGATATATTAACAGAAAGGTACCAGACTGACGTGGTGTAAAGGTAACACATTCCCGGAAAGAGTGGAGATCTGGGTGCGAGTCCTGGTAGCAGCCAACATATTTTTTCATTGATTTGATATTCCTGCATGTCTTTCTAATTGATTAATAAATTTGGTTTTAAAATTTCACAGAACTTTTTTCTGAGAAAATCGCAACTTCACAATAAGAATGTGTTCTTTCATATAATCTTTAAAATGATTTTCATTTAATATTTAAATCATATTTCTAACAAAATTGTGTCGCTAAATTGTATACTCTTCAAATATTTTTGGCTAACGAAATAGCTGTTCAGTACTGAAAAACTAATTAGGGGCCGATCATTTGATTTACTGTTTAGCCTCCTTTTGTGATTTACTTTTATTTAGCAGCAGAAAGCAATAAATAGGCTACCGCCGGCTGTTGTATTGCGATCATGAAAATTGAGTTTGGGTTTGATAACAAATTACATTTTACATATTACTGAACTTTACTCGTATATTATGCCTGTTTAGAGGCTAACATTTTAGATTAGGTATATGAATGAAGATTCTGTTTCGAATAAATAAAAAATATCAAAATTCTATTTTTTTCTTCATCTTCTTCTTCTATCCCTTATCCTATTGGTTCGGGGTCCTTGCGCCGCATAGGAGGTTCCAACTCTTCCTGTCTTAGGCTTCGCTCTCCACGTCAGCCCAATTTAGTTGCAACATCGCTTCGCAGCAGTCCTCCTACTGTTTCCAGCTCCTCCTAGGTTTGGTTTTCTGCCTTGAATATCCACTTTGGCAGTCTATCTGCCGGCATTCGCAAAATCGAAAATATATAAGTAAGAATTATAATAAAATGTTATTTTACAGAAAAAAATACGTGATGACTTATTTTTAGAAAATAAGAAATGGCGGTAAATTTTACAGACAGTTTTAGGGGCAACGTTTTTATTGTACACATTGCAATGCAGTGTATTTAATAGATATTTTTTGCGCATTATAACATAACATATTACATTATTACCGATAAACTGATATATGACAGGCGCGTGCAGTGAGAACCTACTACGTAAATGATTTTTACGCAGGCATATATTTTGGAAAAAAAACACGGAAATAAAATATTTACGTGAAAGAATATTACGTTGTATTAAAATCTGAATAATATAATAATAATAATTGTGATAGGAAAATTAAAATTTATTTCCTTTAATTCGTTTTTTTTTCAAAATATATGATTACGTAAATGAAGTGCTTCAATGTTCTAACTGCACCCCCCTGATATATGGACAGCTTCCGTATATCTGTAAATTATTATGTTATTGAATTATTACACATATATTATGCAGAATGAATGAAAAAGTTAGTTGCGGTATACAATAATTAAATACGAGACTATACAAGAAAGAAGGATGATTGAAAATACGCTATTCTTAAAATAATAATGAAAGTACCTTCTAAAAATATTTCTAAAAAGCTTCCTAAACTCCGTTTCAAAATTTTATGCATTTTGGTACGATTTTTAAAATGACCTAAGGTCAAATAATGTATATGTATTTCTTCAAATTATTAGTGTACCTACTCATCCTTTTGAAAAGTGTAGGTTTGGTATCTAATAAAGTCGTGTAAATTAAGTTACTTGACTTTAATTCATTAATTATGTTATCACGGATTAAAATAATTATTATTCAAAGAATTAATTATTAAAGAATTCAATATTGCATTTTTTAAATGTTGATTTTCGGTGTTTATAAAATAGGCACTAAAAATAATAACGGCAATTCGTACAGAAGCTTTATTATATTTACGGTAACAACATATGAATTTTAATTATTACATGTATTAGCTGTAACCCGTCAAAATTGACGTAACATCGGTTCGCGTCTTTGGTAAGCCCTTGTATACATTTATAGCTTTTTAAAAATCTTTTTGGCGGTCTACGGAGTGGCGGCCGTAGTCACATGCTTTAATCGGCCGGTTCTGTTTTGGTGGCCCGGGGTTCAAGCCCCATCTCCGCCCGTCTTTTTACTCCCTTTATAGTTTTAAATGTTAACTAATTTTTGCTCCCTTTATATTAACTCTTGGCGTCTGCTTGCTTGCTTGCCGGCTTGCCGTCGAAAAAACTTTGGATCGATTTTTAACCCTCTTCCCGTGATCCAATCGAGCTGAAACTTTGCAAGCAAACTCATGGTGACGATCAAGAAGATCTTTCAAATTTTCGTCCTTATGTTTTCACGGTCGTTCAGAATCTTCTGTGTATAGTTTTCTGGGATATTCTGCCGTATATATGTGACCTCTCTGGCCAACGTTTCGGATCTAATTGCAGTGTCCATCATCAGGGCTGAAACGTTGGCCAAAGAGGTCACATATACACGGCAGAATATCCCAGAAAATTATACACAGAAGATATAAAATTTTCGTTAAAAAAATTAATTATTATAGTATAATTTTGGATTTTTCAAATTTTTAATGGTTTTTTCAAATTGGAATCATTACAAAAGCTACCAACGGTGGCCCGATAACGTCACGGAATATTTTAAATTTGAATTACTTCGTCAGTAGGTATAATAGGTACTTCACTACGAATTTCGAAAATTTATGACAATTGGTTTACAGATGACAGCACACTTCGGTTTTTGGAAAGAAATCAAATAATAAAGAGATTTTTTTAGAGATTTCTGACATAGATATTTATGTTTCTAGACATGTTTCATTTTCAATCAATCAATTATTTAATTACATGATGGTAAAATTAATTTACAAAGAAAAGGAGTAAAATGAAAACATGGTTTTTATGGGTTAGTTTTTTAGCCGTGAATTCGAACGAAATTACGGAAAACGAGATTATAATATTAATTTGATATCGGTTTAAAATAAATTTGTCGAGTAAATAACATCACTAACACGCTCCCCTTTCCATCGTCACGCCAGCCGCGACTCCCACTACCGCGCCTGCGTGACATTAGATGGACGGTCCGCGGATTCATTTTTATGCACATATGATATGTACAAACATGCGAATGATTGTTTTTTATAAAGACATCAAGATCTAAATGTGGAGACCTATAATTGTCCATCTATATTATATCAATGTTTTCTATGCTTCTTTGTTGTGCTGTTGGTCTTCCATGATTATTAAATAAATAAATAAATACCATTTGATAATAAAATACTGGAATATTTATTTATTTATTAATTTATAAAGTAACAGAACTTTTAAGGGGTATTTTTTTTAGTATTTAGGGTATATATGGGGTATTGGTTTGGCCAATGTTGGATAAGTTTTTTAACATACAGACCCTAACTCGTTGAAGAAACATAGCTGACGCGGTGATGCTATTCAAAATAACACACAATCTAGTTGATAGTCCGGAACTTCAACGAATATCTTACCACATCCCACTTTTCATCTCCCCTTTTGTAAGACAAACTCAAAACAAAACTCCTTTATGTACAGATCCACAAATTCATTTAACACAAACTATCACCACATTGACATTTTCAACTCAACAATAAGAAACATAAAACAAACAATATCTACATTACCGCACCCAAACTAATTCGTACATTATATCTTCCCTTCTACTCCCGTCCCACACTCCCCTCCACCCTCTCCACTCGCTGTTAAAGTAAGTTATTATATTCAGTGGAAAATTTGTAATTGGCATAATTTTAAAAACCATTATTTCATATTTGTTAAGACTGTTGTTTTGCTGTTAATTTTCCCCAAAATAAAATAAATAAATAAGGGAATAAAAGATAATGGTTGTGGCTGGACTAGACATCAATGAGATGAAGATCCACAAATACTTAATTTAATAATTTTTTCTGGTCCTTCAATTACAATTCTGTCCACCTTATACGAGTATACCAACATCTATTGTCGTGGATCGACTCCTCGCCTGTGGAGCATGTCTTTAATCTTTGTTCGGTTTTGGAATACCGCTTACACATTACATTATATCCCGCACAGACAATTTTGTAAAATTGCTGTGCGAGATGTAATGAAAATTTTAAAAAAGAATTAAAAAATGTACATTTTAACAGTAAAAAATAAATAAATCTAGAAATAGATTCCTCATTAGCCGACTGTACAGCTGATATGTCAATCATGTTGATTTGCATAAATTTTTCTGCTGATTGCGGCCGATATGTTTCCGGTGAGGAATTGTTTACAACGGTGTATAAGGTTTCCAATTTCTTACAGAGATGGCGTTTTGTATAAAAAATAGATAAGTATTTATTTTACAAGCAGGTGAGAGTCGTCACCGCCGGAAACACCGGACACGAGGGTCGAGCGCTGCTTCCGGTCGTGCGCGCTTCCACCGGTGCAGCAGTGCGAGAGAGAGGTCACGTATGAGAGAAGCATAAAGGACAATACAAAACCTATTATTTACAAATTCAATTTTGCCAAAATATTTGTCTGATTAGTTTAACCTACTTACACAAGTGATTTCCGTTCCTAATACTATCATGTAGGTATGTAGATTATGAGTAATATAATTGATGTCATTAACATAGCTTTTTTATCCGTTGGATAGTTTCTATTGAAGTGCGAGAAATATTTTATTTTATAAGTTTTAATTAATATCACTTAATAATTAATGTCTATATCTCAAAAAAAAAAAACTATAAATGAGTGTCGGAAAACCGTGTCACATCAATATTCTCACTATTTTTAAAGTAGGCTATATGCCTTCTGGTTTGTGTATTCTGGGGTATTATGCCTTGTTTTTACGACCATTCCGGCCGTCTTTTCGGATCCCATCGCAGGGTCCATTATCAGGGCTGATGTGTCTCAACACATCAGCCCTAATGATGGGCCCTGCAACGGGATCCGAAACGTCCGCTAGAAAGGTCGTAAAAACATGGCATAATACAAAGACACAAACCGGGAAATTGCATAATTTACTACTTATGTTTAGGGAGTAACATAATCTTACTTCAACAGGAGCAGTATTTAACCGTCGATTTAGATTAGATTTTGTTAGTCTCGAAACTTAAGTAGTAAAATATAAAAATATTATTTAACTCACGTAGAGGCATCAAAGCTAATGTTTTTCATTTAATTAAATAATCATATGTGAGATTTATGAATATAAAAAATATGATATCCAAGAATTGAAAAACCATTATTAAATAACGTTTACTCATCGAATGATGAATTATAATGATGATGAAGAGCTGGTGGCCACCGATCTAATATGTTTTTTAAATTGTAACCAGTATTAGAAGGGTTACAAACCTTATACTGTTATTAGTAACACAACGATAGCCTAAATATCTATCTATTATTATTTGTTATGTACATAATTACAAATACTATGTAAAAAACTCTTTTAAGAGTGGTAGTCTAACTAGAAAAGTAGAGTCTATTTTTGCCGTAAATATATCATGATTTGGCCGTTACTAATTAAAATTTAATTAGTAAAATAATACAATAAATAAATAACTGTGTTGGCAAACAAGGTAAAAAAAATGTATTTTGTTTATATCTGAAAAACTATTCAACAAACATGTTTGATATATTTTGATGTGGCTGTCCAATAAGAGAAAACCAGTTGCCTCTAGAAAGTATATATAGATTTATTATGAAGATTATTTTTAAGATTTACAGAGGGTGTGTCCGAGCATAACCACTGTACTGTATAGTGAGTTGAATGTGGCATTATATTGAGCAATAAAAAATACATAAATTGTACATAGAAAACCCATTAGATTTTTTTAATGGATTAAACGCAGAAAGTAGTGAATTGCTGAACCGAGGCTCGCGCGAGTGGTCGTGGAACTAGAACAATGTATGCAAACTTGAGCTTTCCGGTGCAGCGGTCGTACTTCGGAACCTTCTCACGTTCCGCGCTCGGCCGGTCCTGCTGATGACCTCAACCGCCAACAAAATGGAGTGATTATTTTAAAAAAAATGAAAGGGGCACAGAGACAATGGACGCGACAATGCGACCACACAAAAGACTCGATAGTTTCACTCCGCGCTGACCGTACGTGCTCGCGTCGCTCGCGTCCGAACCGAACGGGGTGGAAGCGGAGACCGTCGTCTCTAATTAAATATTTTAAATTTTTTTATTTTATTTCGAAAACGATAGGTAAAAATAAAAAAAATTAAATACCTAAAAATTACCTACATTCACGTAAATGTTCCCACAATAATAATTAATATACAGCACACAAACACGTGAGTCTAAATTATATGGTGAAATAATATGCAATTTTGTGTAGAAAATTATAACGCGGTAGGAATAGGTTAAAAAATTAATTAAGGCAATGTAAAATTAATAATAATAATAATAATAAAAACTTTGTATAAAATCAATATTTATTGAATAATCAACATGTTTTGGATCCACTGACCCGACCCTTCCCTTCATCAGGACGTGACGTATATATAATAAACTTTTTAATTGCATTAATATTAGCAAAAATAAATATACCGAAGTTGAATAAGTACCCTAATAAGGAACTAATGTGAAAACAAATTCGAATAGTAACCCTTTGCAAAAAAGATTTAGTTATTTATAATATCTTATTTGCTATTATCATTTATTTTATCGAGGGTAGAAAGCCAAAAGGGCGTTAGTGATTATTTAGAATTTTACAGGAGAGCAAAATAATGCTTTGTTGATCTGATTTTGGCAATATTTCTTTGATGATTAAAAGATTTCCCTACGGGTTTTTTTGCTCTCCTGTAAAGTTAGAAATAATCACTAACGCCTTTTTGGCTTTCTACCCTCGATATTATATATTTATTTTTTGCTTTTGTTAATGTCTATACTTCCAATTTCAATTTTTACTATACCTTGCAACCCGATGAAGGGACCATTTGCCCCAAAGCATGTTGATTATTCAATAAATATCGGTTTTATATAAATTTTACCACAAAGTTATTTTGTTATTATTGAAGAAATTAAAAATAAATGTCAGTTTTATTGTTTGCTCGTCATTTTTCGCCGATCGTTACAGTGCGACCGGAAAAGTGAAACCGATACTGCGGCCCGGGGGGGGCCTGGAGAAATTTGGACGCTTATCGTCGCAGCTTCGTTCCAGATCATTCGCTCGTACTTATTCCAAAACCGGATTGCGTCGAAAAAAGTGATAATTATCGTCATTTCGTTTGGATTTGAGCCACTTCTGTGATGATTGATAAACAAGACGCTGAAATTTCTATGAAGTAACGACTGTTTGCGCAGAGCCGAATTGAAAGATCGAGGAGACATGGCAATGCTTTAAATACGGCCCACGCGAAATGTAATGTTTTAAAGTAAATATTATTATTCTGCTTGTGTGCTAACGTTAATTTAATATTGTGGGGAACGTCTAGTTTCTAAACGTAAACATTTGCAAGTTATTGCTAAAAAATTAAAAATCATTTCATTGTTGAATGAATAATAACTGCACATTGTTATGGAGTTTTTTGTTTCTTTGTTTTCTCGTGTTACGCAATTGTTAGTCTAAATACAATACTTAAATATAATAATAAAACTAATGGTTTTTCGCTATATTAAAACAATAATATGTTTATTCCGGCACTGAATCCGTTGTGTATTATAACTATTTATATAACGTGAGTATGTTTGATGACTGCACGTTAAAGTTAATACTAAAAAAGCGTCATAAAAACTGCCTTGATGTATAGGCTGTCCGTATACTTTAACTTAAATTTTTTATTGAAAAGCTTATAAAGGAGTTGATAATAAAAAAATATTTAATGTGTAAAGCGCTAAAAAAGTTAAAAATGATAAAATAATTTCGTCAATTATAGCAAAATAAATTTGTGGTGATATTATTATTATTGATAAACAGAAAACACTTTGTTTAAAACTACTATTTATTGATCAATCGACATGCTTCGGCCAATGACCCTTTCATTAGGATGCAACGTATAGTAAAAATTAAAATAGGAAGTTCAGATATAAACAAATTAATAATCAATTATAATTTATAGAAATTAAATTAAATTAAAAAAAGTGGTGTATACAAAGTTAATTTCTATACATTATAATTCTAATGTCACCACAAAGTAATTTTGCTAGTAAAACTAAAAAAAGAGTGAGATATAATGCTAAAAGTAATTAAAAATGTGAAAACAAATTTAAAACTAAACTTTTTGCAAAAAGGATTTGATGATGAGACAATTGGCCTCGAAACGTGGTGATTAACCAATAAATAGTAGTAGTAGTCTTATTTTATTTATTAATTATGAGTGCCGAAAGTGCCTAGACTCTGCATCCGACTCTGCGCGAATGGTTTAACGATGTCGTTAGATCGATTTCGGTCCACTTGTGATCCAAGTGGGAACCTTTAAACGGAGTTTCACCGCGTCTTTTGGTCGCATTTTGAGGCCGTCGTATGAATATTTGACGGGTGCTGATGTGTTTGGACAGTGGTTGATTGACTTTCCATTTTGCCGGCCGGGCGCTCCGGTCACACGAGAAGTGTATCTGGCGAGGGAACGAACGTGTTAACACGAAGAAAACCTCCGACGCGCGTCTCGCCCCGCCGGTACCGCGCTGGATAACAATTTATTCATATTTTTGTAATTCACGTGTACTTAGTGCGGGCACGAGCGCGCATCGCGGCGGCCGGCGCCGATTTCTACCGACGAGTGAAAGAAGATAATGTTTACTCTGGATCCGCGCCGACTTGCGGACAGTCACACATTTTTCTTGTTGCGACGCTAATTTTTAAACACCGACAATCCGAGTGTTCGCGCGTGAAGTGCACCTATTAAGTGACGAGTTGACCGTCGCCGCGGACGAAACGGATTCGGCGGAAGCGCGAAACCCGTGACAGTTCGGCGGTGGCCGCCGTTAGAGGTGTTTGTTTTCGTAATGGGATTAAAACGGAAAGTTGCTGATAAGTGCTGTGCTTTCGTGATAACAGTTAAATAATCTCAACGAGAGTTATTTAACAATAACTTAAATAAACTAAATTAACAAGTTCAGTTACCGTCGTTCAGTTATAAACATTGTCGTGTGAATTAATTTAAAACGAGATGTAAATATAAATTAATTATTCCTATAATGCGTATTTTGCAATTCAGAATCATAAATAAAACATTTATTTTACGCCGGTTTAAAATCAAATCAAAGCTTTTTTCTGTATTACCGATGTAAACGGCCTGTGTAAATAATTGATTGTTAAATGTAAAATTTAATAATATCATCAGCGCTCGATAGTTGATGCGCGATGAATTTAAATACCGACTGCCTTACCGTTACCTAACACGCGATATTCAATTGTTACTATGAAAACAAAATATTTCTAAAACATTATTTATTAGTGAAAGGAGAGATGTAATAACACGCTGGTACCTGTTTTCATGAGCCTTATTTAACTGTAGTATGTGATGGGAAATTTAAAACAGAATTTGTAGTAGTGTCAGTACCAGGAAGTTTTTCGTAATTATAGTATTAAGTGGTTAAAACACATTTAAAGGTGCATAAATAACGCTAGAAAATGTTATTTATTTTTATTAGTCTCGAGTAGTTTAATGGTGAAGTGAAAAAAATAAAAACTGAATTATGTAATAAAAGAAAATGACGGAATAGTAATATGGCTAAAGACGCACTGTCGTATTGCAATGCATTAGTGCAGTTTGTGAAGGAAATATGCTGCTGTTCAGAAGTCGGTGATTGGTCACCGATGACAGAAGAGCAGATCCGAAAAGAACTGCAGCGAGAAAAGGAACGAAGAAGCAATCTGAGGAGGCAGCAGTGCAGCCTGGCCGTCAGAGTTTTGAAGGAGAGGATATTCGGGGACCGACTCAACAAAACCAGGAGGCACGAGAAACCGTTCCAGGTCTCCAAAGAAACCTCCACCCTCGAGAAGCTGAGGACAGACGCCTGCGAGGAAACATGGATGAGGCGAAGGGGGTACGCGTATTCATTCAGAAGTAACTTTAAATATGAAACGAGAGACAATTCCGAGAACGCCTCGCTAGGAAGACAATCCAAGGTCAGCTACTCCACGTGCGACGGAAACTGGTCCCTCAGCAGAGGCTGGAAGACCAACTTCGCCGATGGCCTCGAATCGAACGACCCAATTTACGCGGATCCCGATGAACTTAACATCGATTCAAAGAAATACGATTATTTCGAACAAATCAGGTTATTGAAAAGCAAGGTGCATAAAAACCAATTTAAAAAAGCTACTGCCCTACGCAACAAAGAAAACAAAGTTATCAAGGAACAGCTGAGGTACGATCGTAATATAAAACGGCACATAAGAATCCGTTTCATGCTTTCTTTACGCCTGCGTAAGTACATCAGAAAGAAGACTTCGAAGCTGTGCTCGGATAAGTCGAGTACGCACAAGTACCCGGATGTTCACATCCCGGTGAGGCACTTCCCCAAGGCTGAGGCGGGGGTGTGCAGGACCCTGGACGTGCTGGGACCCGCGTCCTCGGTCGGCTCCAACTTCGGGACAGAGATGAGTGGGAGGGTGTTGTTTGACGTGAACGAAGCGAGGAACGACGTCCTCACAAAGTGCCATGGTGACTGGGAGATTACTGAGGAGATGTACGCAGGAAATAAGCGGTAAGAAAAATATACGCAATAAACGACTGACTAGCAAGTTGAAGAATGCTTGCATGTATGTTTGGTAGTGGGTGGTGGTTGTAGGTTTCCACCGTAAAATTATATTATTGATTTTACGTAACAAGTGAAGGTAAAGTTATGCCTGCGATTTCAATACATTGCGATCGTTGGATCACGCTGGATGTATAACGAAGATGATGATTAGGATGCTTGGAATATTTGTAATTTGAAAAATAGTAAATAATTATATTTTAAAACTTCTTTCTTTAAAACTTTTTAGCTAAAATTAATAATTCGAATAATTCGTAAATTAAAAAATGCAATTTTTGTATTTAGAATGTATATTTAAAACTAGCTGTTGCACGGGTTAAGGTATGTTATCCGCCGGGTTTTAAAGAATAAGTAAACAAAATTTAGATCAGATCGGTCGAAGGGTACAGATTTGCTAGTAAAATATATTAGGGGTGGGGGAGAGTTAAAGAGGGAGGGGAGAAAGGTTACCTAAGTTACCTACCGGTTTCCAAAGAATAAGTATGCAAAATTTGGATCGGATCGGTCGAATGGTACAGATTTACATGGAAAATATATCATTGAGAAGGGGCGGTAAAGGGAGAGGGGAGAAATGTGGTACAGATTTGCATGGAAAATATATCATGGGGTGGGGAAGAGGTAAAGGGGTAGGGGGAAATGTCGCCAATGTTATCCGCCGGGTCCTAAAGAATAGGTATGCCAAATTTGAATCAGATCGGTCAAACGGTAAAGATTTGCATGGAAAATACATAAGAGGGAAATATCGCCTATGTTACCCGCCGGGTCCTAAAGAATAAGTTTCCAAAATTTTGGGTTAGATCGGACAAACGGTGTAGATTTGTATAGAGAACAGACAGACCGACATTGAGTTTTATAGGTATAGATGATTTTGATGCAAACTAATTACTGTTTCTTTCTACTATGAATTAACTTTATTTTAGAATGGTAAAAGTATATTGTTTGTGTTTAATATTTTAACGCGATATTAATGGTTCTTATGAATCTCGGAATAATGTCGTTTAAAATGTTAAGCTAGTAAGTGCACTTTCTCATTGGTTCAAACACTTTAAGCAAAGACAACCTAATGTAATCAAAAATTTGAATTCGGAAACTGTTATAAGTATCTAAATATTTATCAATATTGAAAGGGTAGGTACCGGCGCCAATTTGTGCAAATGCATTGAAGAACTTTAGGAGATTTAAGATTTTGGACAATCGAAAATTTACATTTTTATTTATATAAATAAATAGAAGGTATATAAAAACAAAAACCTCCTCGTATTCGAATGCAACGTTATGGTAAAATTTCAAAGCAATCGGTGAAGAAATTTCAGAGATTAACGATTTTGTACAAACGAACATTTACATTTTTATTTATATAGAATAAAGGTGTATTTTTTCGTTGTGTGAGAAAATGGAGACGAATTTCGGAAATGAAAATAAAATAAGTTATCGAAACTGAATCCACTATGGATGAAAATGATTTAATAATATTGGATGCATCGAATAACAAGTATGCACTAAATTCAGCGGGTCATCATTAAGTTGTCAAAAATGCAGAGCATTCCCTGCCACGCATACCTAATTGTCTGAGGAGAAAAGAAGTGCGAAATAAAGACATTTTGTATACGAAATGTGTGTTTATTGCATTTAATCTATTAAAATATAAACAGTTACCGTAAATTCGTATTCCAAAGAAGCAGGCGGAGGTGGCAGGGAATGTGACACACATTACAATCCTGGCAGCTTTCTTTTCTTTCATACTTAGCTCGTTGATCCTTAATAAAAATTTGGTTACATCGGGGTCCATATATATATATCAATAGTCGATCGATGTTACGTCCGTGACGTTCGTTCCATAGTTAGGGGAACTGGGGGCATAACCGCATATGGAGGCAAAACAGTTTTTATACACATCAGTATGGATATATTTTCTAAACTATCTATACAGACTATGTTCACGTCAGTAAAACAGTACGTGACAGTTTGAATCTGACATCTATTGTATATGCTGCGTAGTGACGAAATTATTTTCGTTTTTTTCAATTTATGTAAGAATTTTATATTTACATCACATTTTCAGTGTTATTTTTATGGATTTTAGAAGAAGTTCTTCATAATTTTGTTTTAAATGTGTTGATGAGTGTTGATTGAAGTTGTGGAATTGATATTTTATATCAATATAACGTAAAAAACAAGCAATACACACATACTTCTTCAAAAAATGTCATTTTGAGGCAACCACATGGAGGCAATACAACAACAAAGAAAGACAGCAATACTGACTAGTTCACCATACAAAACAGAATTGGAGTTTCATATTAACGCACATAATAAAACTGTGCCAAAGGCAGCACCAAAAATGCTTTTTATATTTGTGAACGTGTCAAAAAAAATTCAGGTAGACTGGTTTGTGATACATGCAAGAAAATCCATCATAAAGGGTGTATTCCACGAGTTCATCGACAACATTTTCTTTTGGATGACGATGATTTGTTTGTCTGTCCTACGTGTTACAAAGAAGAATCTGATGGCGATTATGACAGTATGGATGTAGACTTACTTTATAATTTAATTCCCAAAAATGATATCAATAGAAACCAGTTAACATAATGTAACAGTATAAAAATATAATAAAAAAAAAACCTTGTGCCCCTATGATTTTTTAATGGATCGGTTATGCCCCACAATGAGGGCACAATCGTTTTTTTCTCACTTTGCTTTTAAATATAAAAATATAATAAAATCTTGCTTAACTTCCATTTTAATTACTAAAATGTAAAGTTTATGAATGCTGTTATCTGAATAAAATATTAAAAAAAAATAGAGAAACCTTCTTATTGATTCTTAATTTATCCAAACCTTACGGGGACGGTTATGCCCTCCAGTTCCCATACTTTTCAAAAATGTCCTACGACTATAACATTGAGATTTTTCTCATAATAGTTGGACAATTGTGCTTGCTGAAAATTTACTTGAATTACCTACATATTAAATTTAATGCGTTAATGTTAAGATGCTGATCAGGACATCTTCTTTTTCTTCTTCTTCCTGGACCGTTGGTCTTGGTTGGTACTTTTCCGCTTTCTCCATTGAGCACGATTTTGTGCTATGTTGTCGTTGAGTAGAGCATCTTTTAGGTCTTTTTCGACCATCGTCAACCAACCAGGTGGTCGTCCAGGTTTATGTTTCGATATTGAAAGGTAAAGGCAAGCTTCACCATAACGTCTTCTGGGCGTCTCTGGACGTGACCATACCATCGCAGACGTTTCTCTCTAGTTTTATCTTTATTTGGGGCGATTTTAGAGCTATCATATTAAAAAAATGTATGATGATTATATGATGAATCATCGATATGATATTAACATTACTCATAACACCTACATAATTTGATAACAAAGATAATTTTGTAAAGGGCGAGTTTCACAAATAAACAAGTAGTTATTCTTGCATTTGTGTACGGCCACCAATTATTCGTATTCGTATCGGAATTGATACCTCCATAATTTTCTTAAATTTTTCATGTATTTCAACGAATGTAATAACATAAAAACTGCTATTACATACCCGATTTCACTTATATATTATATTCTTTAAAAGTGAAATTACATTCAGAATTTCTTCAGTTCTTTTACTGTAAAAAGAGATAAAAAATATTGAAGGAGCGTGTACTCGTGTATGCGCGGTAGAAGTGATACATCTTTGACGTGATTATGATAATAATTGATATTTTTATTAATATTTTATTGGTTAAATATGTATATTAATACAATGATATAATTAATAAAATTCAAAAACATTTTAACATATTTCTTAAAAATCATCCTTTAGATAGGTATATCTTTTTCATAATTGTCCCCTTGAATCATTGTTATGTTTCGTCCACAGATTTATCAAAAGAAAATATGTGAATTAATATAAATTTGCATTCTAAATAAAGCTAATAAATCACCCCCACCCCCCTATATCCTCGGTAGCATAGTGGTGAGTATCCTCGCCCGTCACGCGGAGGCCGGGGTTCGATTTCCCGCCAGGTAGATTTTTATTTCGTTTTTTATTATTTATTTATACATTTTTTTTTATTTGTTAACTTTTTTTTAATAGATAACGATCCCAAAAATGATTCATTATCTAGAAAAGTTTTTTTTGTTATTATTAAAAAAATAATCTGTAACTAAATAAAATTAATTTACGTTCCTTGATTTTTTAAGAGTGTGTACGGCTGGTATGTAATATATTTAAAGTGTTTTCGATAGACTGAAGAGCGCCGGTTATAGCTAGGTTGGTTTGTTTGCTGCGTGTCGTTTGGGCGACCAGGATTCGATCCTCACTCCAAGCTGTGTAATTTCGTTTTTTTTAGCCTTGAATTAAAACGAAATTATTATATTAAAATATTACTGGAACAGTAAATCATAATCAAGTGCATTTCGTGGGTTTCGAATTTTCGCTACACGATTTCGTTACATGCCCCGCTACAATAAATTTTTTACCCTGAATGAGTCAAAAGAAGATAAGTTCTCTAAATGTGGAGACCTATAATTGGCCATAGAAAACATTGATATATTGTATCAATGTTTTCTATGCTTCTTTGTTGTGCTGTTGGTCTTCCATGATTATTAAATAAATAAATAAATAATTTATAGAGTATTTTAGATTATTTATTATTTTAATAAATTTTCAAATTACTATAAAATATGTAGCGCCTAGTATATGTACCCCAGTTATTTAGACCTTTTTAAAACTCATCTTCAAATATCAAGAAAAGCAAAATAATTTATAAAATATACCATATCACCTTTTCCTATTCGTTTTTAATGATAACGTTGTATTTTTCATTAGGCACGATTTTGTAAAGGTGTAACAAGACTTTTGCACTTTGATGTATATTTTTATTATTATTGTAAGTGTATAAATATTTTGTATACAATGCACGGAACCATCACACGGTTTAAAATCGTGAACATCAATCGCCATTGTTATTTTGTTATGTATGTTCAATGATCCCTTGCCCAGGGGATTACTATAACGTGAGCAACAGTGGATCCTGATAAAAAATTATGTACCTATCATAATTTTTCAAAATTTATTTTTGCTATAAGAAGGTACTCTTTTTCTATAGATACAGTAAAACATATTTTTTATTTAAAAATGTCCTTAGGTTTTCACGGCCGTTCAGAATCTTCTGTGTACAGTTTTCTGGGATATCCTGCCGTGTATATGTGACCTCTCTGGTCAGAGCGATCACTGGATCCTGATAAAAAATTATGTACCTATCATAATTTTTCAAAATTTATTTTTGCTATAAGAAGGTACTCTTTTTCTATAGATACAGTAAAACGGGATATTTTTTATTTAAAAATGTCCTTAGGTTTTCACGGCCGTTCAGAATCTTCTTTGTATAGTTTTCTGGGATATCCTGCCGTGTATATGTGACCCCTCTGGCCAGAGAGGTCACATATACACGGCAGAATATCCCAGAAAACTATACACAGAAGATTTTTAATTTATGTTCCATTTAAAGAAACAATCATGATACAATATACTTTTACATGTGTAAAAATAATAAATTACATTTTCCTTTTGTTGTTACTGTCCCTTCAAAATTAAAAATTTGGTATGGTAACTTGTGGTCTCCTTAGACGAGGAATGCACCCCTAACTCTTGGTTACCAAGAGATTATTTAAAAAAAATATCGATTTTTTATAGTCACCAGGAAACTATAGAAAAATATCAAAAAATACATTTATTTATATAATGAGTTTTCATGTCCTGGATGAAATTTTTGTTGCACTTTGGGAAAAACTTAAACACATAAATATTTTGCTACATTAAGTTTAATACGGTGTAAATGCGGTCACTTAGGCGCGTGTGTGTCAAATTTTAGTTAGTTTAAAGAAAGGCTTGATGAGATGGGTTGGTAATATGGAAAGCATGAGCAAAAAGAGGATTGTGTAAAATAATATCGGGCGAGTGTTAAGGATAAGTAAAAAAGGGCATCCGCAAAATAACAAGTATGAAAGAGGAAAAAATATACTGACTAACCATCACGCCGTTACAGAGGGATAGGCAGAGAGGATATAATGCCATACATTTCTGTCCTTGCACAACACTTTTTCTTCGTCCAGTTTCATACATTTTCTCAAGCACGTTCTTCGTTTGTTGAAGCTTCTAACAGGGCCTTTTCCAGTGTTTGATTTATCTGGTCATGTCTTCAGCACTCGTCTCATTATTTTTCTTTACCATCTCAGAGATTCTTTCATCATTCTATCTATTACGCTACGCATTCAGTCTACTTCGGTTCTTTTTTGTCAATTTCAGGCTTCACTTCCATGCATCAGAGTTGGTACAAAAACTCTATTATGTATCGCTGGTCTTGCTGCCTTTGACAGATTTTTTTTTGACCATAACTGCATTCAAAGCACCATTCACTTTGTTTCTCGCAGTCACTCTCCTTTCTTTATCATTCTCAGCCTTGCCGTTTCTAGAAGAGTATGGCGCTCGTAGTAGAGTAACAGCGTGATCGTTAAGTAAAATTTGTATAATTTATCACACCTATCAAAATACAGGTGTTCACCCGGTAGAGCGGATGTTTGAGACATCTGATTACATGGTTGCACAAAATTTATGTACGTCGAATCGTATGTTTTATTGCGTACATTAGTAATTAAATATACAATTGGCATTGAATCTAATTAATAATTATTTAAATTACTTGTTAATGTTTTCACACCACGACACTATTCAAATATCCTTCAAACAAAATTGACATTTCTAAAAAAAATGATTACGCGAACGGCGAATGATCGTCATATATAATTTAGATCTGTTGAATTTTCAGCTGCCGGATAAAATTATATGACTGTACACTGATGTGTCATGGTTAGGTACGGAATCAGGTATCATGAAACACGATGATTTTTTACAATTCACGGTTGAACCATTCACAATTTTCATGTATTGCAATATTTCTGTGACCTCACAAAGCCCTCCGATGATAACAGTCCCCCACTCATTTCCGGCGAGCTGTTTCTCGTTACAGTTCAACGAACTCTATAAATCTACCATTTCATCAAGCTATGAATTCGATATTACATTATTTACCGGGAAATCTCTCTTTTTAAATGCTCGCTTTAAATGAAAAAAAAATAATCAAGTGAATTTTAGAAACCGTAAAGTATCGGTAATTGTAAACCGAGATGTATAAAATAAAATAATTTAATGAAAATCAACAAGGAATATTAACATTTAAAAATAAAATTAAATCTTTAGTTTTAAACCGCTTATTACTATATATTCGTCGACTAGTTTTGGTTGGTCTCAATCTTCATAAAGCGTATATATAATATAGACTATATCGTCCCTTTAGAGGTAAAACTCACTAAGGGCCGGTTGTTTCAAGTTGGATTAAAGTAAGCGTTCTTTTAAAGCATAGATTTTTTCGTTCTCCATCAATCAGACGATCCGTTTTCGTAAAAATCTATGCTTTGATCGACAGCTTACTTTGATCGAACTTGAAAAAACCGAGCCTAAGTGGAATTGGAGTAGTTTTGAGAAAATGAGGTTTAAACATTCAAAACATTATATTAAAATTATTGAAAATGTTGAAATTAAGAGCTTTACTACTAAATAACTAAAATAGACACGGCAATGCGAAGATGTTTGAATGTGGATGAGGCGAGAGTTGTATGTCAGGACAGAAGAGTGTGGCGCTCTTTCCTCTCTGCTTACCCCCACGGGAAATCGGCGTGATGGTAGGTAAGTAAGTAAGTATTCACTAACTGATTTTTACCTGAAATTGAGATGGATAAAATATGAATGTTTGTATTCCTAACAAATTTTGGCCAATATTGCGGTTAGTGAGTTTGACCTGTAAAGGGACTATATTATATTATTGTCGTGATGAAGGTTGAGACCAACAGAAACCAGTAGACGAACATACAGTAATAAGTAGTGTAAAAGTAAATATTAAATTAAATTTTTAAATTTTAATATGATGTCAAGCCACAAAGTGTTTTCTTGTTTTGAAAATTTAATAAGGAATAGTTGTTTTTTTTTCGACTAGTTTGTTTATACTTCAGGGTAGGTACGAGGAATAATCGCGGTTAAGTTAACATATTGTCGTGGGATATCGTTAGTGGAAGACATGAAACACGAAAAATTAATAAGGTTTTTATTTGATCACAAAAGTCGCCGGACACAAATTTAACTGGCACACTATTCTATAATTCGCGCTAAATATGGCACAAGTGACTTGAAATTCTTATCTTAAATTTTTATCTGGAAAATCATGTTTACGTCATTTGTATCACTCTGACCACTATCGAACAAAGATATGTTTAGTTAACAGAAAAATATTTTTAACAATATGTTTATATTTATAAGTATGTTCTGAAAACATAATTACTGGATTTGTCCACTGCGGGATTATATACCTATACTATTTCATGTGAAAGACTACAGATGTCTTCAAATATATGGAAGGTCTCATACATGCATTCTGTAGAGTAATCACTTAAGCCAGCTCATACAGGTTGTAAGCCATGGCCATCGTATAAAAAGACTTCCATACACGTTTGTCACATAAATAGCTTCAGCTGTGTGAGGCTTATATAATTTATCTTAATTAATAAGAAAAATATTTTCTTCTTCAAAAACAGTAAAATAACTTTGTGGTGACATTATTAATATAATTAATAAAAATAAAATTAGTTTTCACCATTTTAATATTGAAAAATATCAACATGTTTCAGAGCCCATGGCCCCTTCGCAGGATACAATTGTATTCTCACAAATTAAATTCAAAAATCGAAGTATAGACAATCAAAATATAGAAAAAAATATACATGGAAAATGTATAATAATAAAGTACCTACTTAATATTTAAAAAAATTTAAAAGATAACTATTTGTTAAAAGGACCTGGTTATTTATAATATTCAATTTATTATTGACACTTTTTCTTATTTCCAAAATTTCTAATTTATCAAACTGTGATTCTTTATAATTTGTATGTAAAATTTGTAAACCCTTATTAATATCAAAATAATGATCCATAGCCAAATCCAGTATCCTGACGAAGAAGGGGGCATGGGCCCTGAAACATGTCGACATTTTTCATATTAATTATAGAAAAATATTTGTTTGTCTTAGGTCAGTTTTATATCACACTATTGCCCCGAGTACCTACATATATTATGTACGAAGTACTCGTTACATATGCAATATTGTCGATCATGATTCCGCACTTCGAGAGATTGATGATGATCTGGCGTGCGGTGGGGCGGTCAATATAACTGACTCGTGATGTTATGTTGCCTACCTGCTCTGACCAGACCTCGGTAAATTTAGTTACCTTATGCCACGTGACCAATCGCTGAAGTCTGGTAATGATTTGTGAATTTGTTATGTCGGTGGCTTAATGCACAGTTGATATAAATACGTGTACCCATTTATCGAAAATTAGGTTGTCTACGGATCAAAAATCGATCAACAATTTACATTTAATAATATTGATAATACTCACGAGCAGGCGATTTATTTATTAGAGTCAAAGACAAGAATAATTTTCTTATATGACATTAAAAATAATTTCATCGTCTATCCGACCATCTGTCTATCTGTCTGTCCGTAACGTTGTGTTTGAATTCACTTCTAAAAAAACTAATTAAACGGCCGGAGATGAAGCTTGAACCCCTGACCAGCAAAACCGAAGCATTAGTACTTTTTTCATGTAATTTTAGTCAATACATTAGAATTGTGAGGTTAGGTTTGCGGCGGAAGGCAGTTGTCAGACTAGACCGGAGAAATCGGACGTCGCAAATAAAGGTTTTTACTTTAAGAGAGATACGTAAAACTATACAAATATTCTTATTTAAGTACGATAAACACCGAATACCGACGTATCCCTATGCCTCGTTTATTTTTTAGTTTAATTTTCGTCTATTAAGTGATGTGATAAAGATCTGACGTCCCAATATTGCTATTTTCAGAATAACACAGATTGTGTGTGTATTACAAAGTTAAAATAAAACATATGTTACATGATAATGTTGCACCACGAACTATCTGCCAAATATTTCAATGATATAACATTTATAATTCGTGTCATCATAATATGATAAAGATTGTTTATCTGTAGATGTACCTATACAGGGTTATTTGGAAAACATTAATAACCTTGCAGGACTGTATTCTTGCCTTGATTATGAGTCGAAAATGTTCAAGCTATCATGACCTAATACCAATAGTTATGGAGATATGCGATATCAAAGATTGCATTTTTTTCAATAATTCTGACTTATTTTTGTAAAACGTTGGATTATCTATACAGTAACTTATATCACAGTATAATAAGAACAGTAATACGTCTTCATACAAACTGGCCGCTACCCATTAGAATGTGTGCGTGCGTGCTCAGCGCCGTGTACGCACGCACTGTGACGCACACATTGACATAGAATATGGGGGCACAAGGCGGCGGCAGTAAGGGTCGTTCCTTCGGTGCCATTCGTGCTCGCAGCCGCCGCTTTAGAAAAAAAAATTCGCTTCCTGAAAAAAATGCCTTTTTACTCCCTTTATATTAACTCGTGGCGTCTGCTTGCTTGCTTGCTTGTCGGCTTGCCGTCAAAAAAAACTTTGGATCGATTTTTGACCCTTTTCCCGTGATCCAATCGAGCTGAAACTTGGCAAGTAGACTCGTTGAAACGATTAAGAAGATCTATCAAATTTTCTTTTAAAAAAAATAATAATTATAGTATAATTTCGGATTTTTAGAAATTTTATTGGTTTTTTCAAATTGGAATCATTAGAAAAGTTTGATTAGCAACGGCGGCCCGATAACGTCATGGAATATTTTCTAAATTTGAATTACTCCGTCGGTATACATAATAGGTACTTCACTACGAATGTCGAAAGTCTAAATTGACTGACAAATGTTTTTAGAATTTAATCTTTAAAGCATGAAGTAACTTATCAAAGCTCAAAACATCTGACATTTTAGAAATACATTAAATTACTATAAGTTTATTGTTATGTTATATGTTTTAATTCGTCTTTAATTGTTGTTATATTTTACAAACAAAGGGAGTATAATAAAAACTTGGTTTTTATGGGTTACATTTTTATGTTTGTGGTGCTTTACTAAAAAGGAGTGTTTATTATCACAAAGACTATGCGTTTTTAAAAGTTTACGTTGATGTTAATCAGCGTAAAATCGGCACATCAATTTTTGAGCAATTAAAAGAAATTGAATTTTATTTGGGTTTCGCATCTACCTTATGCGTCGGAATCTCAGACTCTTCTTCTATTTCTTAAAATAAGGCAATCCGCCCTCAAAATGTTTCAGACTCGTAGCGAATTAAAAGAAAGGGAGTAAAAATAAAGTGACAACCCTAGCGTCAACACAAGTGTAGGCTATACCTAATAACTTGCCGACAGGCCGGAGATAAACTACTGTTCTGGGTATACTGTGCTTATATCGATTACGAAAAATTCATTCGTTTCAATACAAGTTAAGTAAAATGATAAAAACCCTGAAAATTTTCAAATTGGAATGTTTTCCAATTGGAATTCGAAGGTATTTATCATTTTATTTGACTTTTATTAACAAGAATGAATTTTTCATATTTGATACAAGTTACTGTAATGATAGTCCAACGTTTCACAAAAAATAAGTCGGAAATATTGAAAAAAAATGCAAACTTTGACGTCGCATATCTCAATAACTATTGAACATATCATAATACTTGAACATTTTCGACTCATAATCAAGGCAGGAATATAGTCCTGTGAGGTTATTAATGTTTTCCAAATAACCCTGTATATGTATAGTATACCTTCTGTCGCAGAAAATGTTACTAGCTCAGTTGGGTCATTCAGTGGCAATGACCTCGAGGGCGGATATCTGTTACATGACACCTGATGGCATGGTGAGCTAATCTGATTTAAAAGTGACTTAAACTATATTTCGCCACTGCATTTGGGTTCCGTAGCCTGTTTTGGTAAAAAATAATAAATAAAGAAATTTATACCTTGATAATGTTGGTAATAAAAGTATACTTTTGTGAATTTTATTACAGGAATAAAATGAACGTACGGTAATTTCCATACATTTCAATATTGAGAATACGCACATAAAATACATTGAAGTCTTACTGACCCACTGGTCGAACCTGAACTATTAAAAGGGGGTATTTAATAATAAATGATCTTATCTCAACATGCCTGTGGTTGCTGTAAATGTTGGAACATTGAATTCTAGCTAAAACTTAAAGATTATGCCTCCATTAATGTATTTCGCAATATATCGTTAGCGATAATAATTCGTAGCTTATTTTATTTGCACTAAGTAGGTGGTTTAGTTGAAATTCAATTAAGACATTCTCGCTTAATTCAGCAGTAATACGTGTGCTAAGTTATCAATAAGTCCTTCTACCGGGGGATCAGCAAATTGCTCGCAGGTATTTATCGCCGAAAACGGGCTGAGATTAGATCGAAAAATGACATATTTCATTATGTGAAATAATAGTACGTGCTTAAGTTTTGTTTTACGGTTTAGATAATGCCAATGTTTTATTTGACCATAAGTATCAAATGATTATGGAAATATTTATATGATGTTGCGCTTGAGTTAAGACGGTAGACCTTAAAGGTACTATGTGTAAGAGAGAAATTAAAAGAATTATTCAAAGTTAATATTCAACAATGTCACAAAATAATTTTTTTCAATGTGCGCGTTCTTTCTTCATGAAATACGACACGGAAACTTGAAATCATAAAACAAATCCAATGAAAGTTAACCCTATGAACCATGGAAAGTACTAAGCTCGTGGTCTTCTTGGAGGATATAAAATGAAAATGTGTAATTTTCTGGATGTGAAAACCAAATCTGACTTAATTTTTCGAACTATACTAAACCCGAATGGTAACGATAATGCGAGACGGATACATTGATTTCCTCACGACACTTTCAATTAATCTGCTTGAACTAGCGTGTTCCTGTTGATTATGTAAGCGTGAGCATAGAACGTTATGTTGCTCATATCTTTGATTTGAGTTGTGAACTGTGAACTCGTGAAAATATCAAATTAATTTCAAGGTAATTTTGAATATTAAACTTTTTTATTGTTCCGGACTTCTGAATCCTAAAATAAATGGTTCCGCATACATTTTTTAAGGAAAATTAATTAAATAATTATATTTTGACAAATATTTTTTACTTCAATTTGCTTCGAGAATCTTGTTGCCCATAAAACTACTTTTATGTTATTGAATGCAAATGTGATATGAAATTGTCTCCTTTCGAGTAGGATAATAAGTTTATAAACTCCGTGTGCTTGTACTGAACTATAATGATTTATTCCGCATACAGTTTGTTCTAAGTATTGGTTTTGTATTAAGTTAATCTGGAATAACGGTCGGAACGCGCTCAGATGTGAACATTATGATTTACAGCTTTGTATCGGCGGTGCATAATAATTTGCCTCACTTGTTGGCCACTTTAAATTAACTCTTATTCGAAATAACTGTTCGCCATATCTGAAATTGGGTAAAAAAAATTACCTTCATTTTTAACGCAATTTAAATATATTTTTAGACAGTGTGCGTTTGAGGTTTACTTTATCGAGGTTAACTTGGGAAGGACTCGATCAATATAAATATAATGGAGAAATATGTCAGTACACTTTAATTCAAATAAAATGTGACCTGATTCTTTTGTTCATCCCTATCCTAAGACATTTGTCTGGTGATCAAGTGGTCGGAAATTCTTGCGTCATCCTGGTAGATGACTACGGTAGTTATATATTTACAGCAAAATCACCTATATGTGAAAATAGTAAGAATATTTATGTGCTGTGTATTCTGCGTTCGCACATTTATTACTTAACGATTTTTTTTTCAGATATAAAAACTCATTTAAAACGCGTCACGTAAGACATCATCACGTCTATTCCCAACCCTGTACCTGTCTATTTGAGACATTTCTTGATAGCTACTGAAGGGGTTGACGCTATATATTACCTTGAATGATGTATCTCGAGTTCTTGTTAACAAATTTAAAAAATCAAACATCTTCTTGTTTAACTGTTCGAAGAATATTTTTTTTTCTTCTGTATGAAGGCTTGAACTTTGTGGTGACATTATTATTAAAATAAAACACAAATTACTTTGTTTTCACCACTATATTAGATTAAAAAATCTACATGTTTCGAGAACAATGTTCTCTTCCTCAGGACTCTTGTATAGATGTAGACATGTAGATTTTTTAATCTAATATAGTGATGAAAAAAAAGTAATTTGTGTTTTATTTTAATATCTTTTTGTTTATCTAAATATACAAGAATAACACAAAAAATGAAGAAAATATTTACCAAATTTGAAAAATATTTGAAATATATTTTCGTTCATTTGATTCTTCTGAATGTCTTTCTAATAGATTAATAAATTTGTTTTAAAATTCACAGAACTCTGTTTCTGAAATTGAAACTTCATAATAATAATATGTACTTTGATATAAAACATTTATCCACTCAGTCAATTTAATAAAATTACTGCACTATGTTTTTTAAACATTTTATACGTTCAAATCGGCATATTATTTTCAGACCAAAATTACGTAAATATATCTATAGTTTTATACACACAGAGTCCACTTTTTCTATTAGTAGTTAATTATTTTAAAAATAAAAATAAAATTCAATCCATCATATTTAAAACTAAATATCGCAGATTTTTTTAAACGTAGCACCTCTATAATTAAGCACTCCACTTGAAAAAATATTAATTGGCCTAGAGGAACTTATTAGTTCATTCATAGAAATTTTCTCTCTCATACTGATTTTTTCATAGAAATGTTCTCTCATAGATAATTTTGCATGCACTAGACACTTCTGCATTGCGGTCAAATTATTAGAAGAAATCTTGATAATCTGGAGTAAATAACGCTATTTAAAAATAAAATAGTCGCTAAATGTTCCAACTAAGTAAATCTAATGGTCTACTTAGTAATGCGACTCTTACATCATTATTGTGGACTCTATTCAGGAGAAGGGGGTTTATTCTATGGTTGAGAAGAATGTTATTTAGTCGCAAGTCGCAACACAGGATATGCATCTACAGGGCTGAATTGAGACAGGTACATTTGACTTAGAGCCTGGGCTGGAGATATTAGCAATTAATTTTTGTTTATAAACTTCATGGTCAGGTTGCGATCTGGGTAAGAATTATTTTTAGAAACTTATTTTTAATTATGAAATTCACTAAATCATTTAGATATTAAACAAGAGTGTATATTCTCAACACAACACATTATATTTTGAGCATGTCCAAATTTTTCAGAACAGTACTGGATTTTTGTCACAGGGACATCATTAATCAATCAATATATTATAGATGTCTCACAGAGACGAAATTGTATTATTATGTAATGTAATGTAATCTAGTGTAATGATAATATTCGGGAGAATCTCATTACACAGGAAAAGGATATTACTAACAAAACTCCAATTAATCGAAAATAGATGTCTCATTAGTGACATCTGTGGTCATTTAAGGGGAATGAAAAAGATTTGGTTGCCGGCCGCGTTGTGGATTGTTGCAACACATATACGAAACAAGCCGTATAATTAAAATATATACAACTTCCAAAAATTTAGTAGACATGGTATTCTACCAAGGGTGGAAGTGGCGAACGTTACATTGTGTAAAGTGATGACTTAAGCCAGCCGTACGATAGGTCATAAGCCCTATGTACACCCAAAGATTTCTATACCTACTTTCCCATAAAAATACAATTTCGTCTCTGTGAGACATCTATAATATATTGATTGACAACACATTATTTTTTCCTTCTTCTTTTGTTAGATTCTTGATCTTGATCCAGCTCTCTCTCCATCTCTTTGGTGGTCTCCTTGGTGGTCGGCGCCCCTCTGGAATCCCGCGCATAACGGCTCTGGGAAGTCTCGCCTGCTCCATTCTCTTGACATGGTCCCTGCAGAAACGCCTTCTCTGCCTGCTCCATCTTACAATGTCTTGTATGTCGCAGGTTCTGCGGATTTCCACATTGGGTACTCTGTTTCTGAGGGTCTTACCCGCAATGGTTCTTAGAGTCTTCATATCGGTAGTTCTGAGGAGGTGTTTAGTTCTCACCGTGTCCTTGCTTCGATACCGTTATAATCATCACAATTTTCGACACATCATTCAACATATTATAATCATCACAATTTTCCAACATACAGAAGTCAGAGTTGTTTTGTTATTGATAATACTTTAAATAAATGTAGAGTGATATACATAAATCGTGAATCAGTAAATTGAATTTAAAAGAATATTACAACAAATTTGAATAATCAGAATCAAATGATCTGGATACTATAAAATTACGTCGAGTAAGTCAGTATTTAAAGCTCATAAAAATTATAAGTCACGTGAAATTTTAGAAATTACTAAATATGATGAAAGAAATTATTTTGTTTTACTTTAAAATAAACTTTCGTTGGAGCAGTTTAAAAATATTACCTAGGGCCCCGATTTTATTAGTCCCCCCCTGGTCGTGAGGGAAAGAAACATAAAGAAAGAGAGAGACTGCCAATATAATACTTATTGTTGGTGTTTACGGATAACTGTTAATTGATTGCAATCACGGATGTATTTCTTTCATTTTGTTATTCATGTAGATGCAGATCTCTACTGAATACAGTTACAAGAATCATTCACATCATTTTCTCTCGATCCTATTAAATATTTGCCGGTCAGGTGATTTGCTTTCAGAATGGTATAGTCTATAAAAAGTAATTACAAAATTCATTTCATTTCTCAATCTAGAAAAAATACCGATTATTTTATGGCGTTTTGTATATTTTTTATGAAAATATTCATTCACTCTATTTCATAATTTAAATTAAATCTTGCCTGTCATTAGGTATATATATTTATTTTATTACATTTTCAAAACTATCAGAATACATAAATGCTATCGCTGTACCTCTCCAAAAAAGACTAACTCTTCTAAAAAGGATTATAATACTTAATGACTGCAGTTTATACAGGTCAACATAATTTTATGTCTCATAGAGACGAAGCTCTATTTTAATATGGGAAAGTAGGTATGGAAGTCTTTTTGGGTGTTCATAGGGTTTACGACCTATCATATGGCTGACTTGAGTGATCACTTTACACAATGTAACGTTTACCATTTCCACCTATGATAGACAACCGAATCTATCAAACTTTTGGAAGTTGTATACATGTTTAACTCACACAAGTTGTTTCGTATACGAGTTGTATTTTTACTACCGCCACCTGCAGTTCAAAGTTTTTTCATTCCTTTAATCCAATACAGATGCCACTATTGATAATGAGGTATCTATATTTTTAAAACAATATCCTTTCTATGTGTACATGAGATTCTTCCCAATATTATTAACATTACACTAGAATACGCCTGAAAAATTTGGACATACTCAAAATATTTTGAATAATTCTAAATGTTTGCGTGTAACTAGACGTTAAGCATTTACTTTTACTACAATAAACATTCTTTAAAGTAAAAATTAAAAAAAAAAGTATTTTACATTTTGAAAAAAATACCAATTGATGGAATTCGAAATATATGTATCTGTCAATGCCAGCAATTTTAAAATTGATTTCATAATCCTTCTTTTGGAGAAAACATTATCTACCAAAACTTTATAATCTTGCTTTCGTAAAAAAGTTATAATTTGTTAGAGGTTTTCTTCCAATATCTTCATTATGTATTATCATTACATACCAACAATACCAATGACCGCTTCACACGATGCTATTGCAACTACGCACTCAACGTGGGTTGACACATAGTATTGGCTATGTGTTCGTTGTGGTTGTATAAAATAAGGGTAAATTTAATACATTAATAACAATAATTATTAAACCATTTTTAAAACTTTGTGAAATTTCGCGGTTGCTATCTGTTATATCAATAATATTAAATATAATGTTTACTTTTACGCGATGAAGGGCATCGACATTATTGTTAATAGGATGCTAATAATATTATTTAAATTTTGTTAATTCTTCACATTATTATAAATTAATTTTTGCCGCATTTGCACAACATTTAATCTACTATAGTTCTACATTTGTTAATAACGAGCTTTATTTTTGTACATTATTGGTCGCACAATATCAGAATTAGTGCATTTTTTATCCAAAGTTAGCCTTATTTCAGCTCCCAAAATTCGTGTCGATAATCGCGTTTATGGCGTATGTTACCATCTGCTCTAGTGTTCGATTTTGGTGTAAGTACACTTGATAGGTACCACCAACCTATATCATAAGTGGTTTAACGGTTATGCAGTTAAATAATTATGTAGAACTCGGGTTTAATAAACTTAATATTTTTATACATTGACATTTTATCACTATTATCTCTACGAGAAACCTGTCTAGATTCATCTAGAACAAGTTTCTTACATAAAATATTTGAAGTGGACGGTCATCTCGTGTAGAAAACTTGTTATGCAGTTAGAGTGCATAACTGCACACTTGAAAATGCAGTAGGAAATCATCAAGGTCACGAAACCATGGAAATACCAAGATGGTGTCATTTGACAGATTAAATCGTTATTTTGCAATTAAATAACTTTTAATTGGAAATTTTTTTCGTTTAAAGTCTACTTAGCAACGGTACCCAGCAATTTGATTTAAGCTGAAGTTAAACCCATTAGCAGCGAAAATATGAGACGGAAACATTTAGTTACTTATTTCTAATTATTGTATGACCTCAAGTGGTATATTTTATACTACTCTGGTTTGCTTATCACGGTTTAATCGCTAGAATAAATAGTCGGCTTAGCTTGAAACGTTCTACGTATACTTTATTACATCGATTCTAGTATTGCGTTAAAGGATTATGTGTTTATTTAATCGTCTATCATTGCAATCATGTCGGATCAACTAGAAAGATGTACAGAAAAAATCAATATTTGATTACTAACGAGATATGAACCCGAAACTTTTGCTTGTGGGAACTGTTTTAACATTTACACTATGCTATCTATTTAAAATAATGAAAATTTTGAGACTTTTGTGTTGTGTTTCATGAATGTTACATCTTAAATAATGTTAAAATAGGATAACTTTGTTTAAATTCACTATTTATAAAGATTAGAATGTTTTTGAAGCTAACGCATCATCTTAAGTAATGTTATTAATACTAAACGTAAGATTAAGGGACGGCATGCGGGATGGGTTGGAGATTATGGTCGGGTGGGTATAGGGTGAAATGGGTGTGGTGAAAACTTAGCGATTAATCGTAACAAAAGTGTTATTAATATTCAAATACCTTATATTACGTCCCCTCTTTAGCGGTTAATGACCACGCCCACAAACCCACTCAACTCTTATCTCCACTCCACCGCTCGCGCCGTCCTTTAATCTCAAGCTTAGTATTAGTACTGAGGATGATGCGTTAGCATCGAAAGAGTTATAAACAAATAGTGAAAGTAAACAAAATTTAAAATGACTTTTCACAAAGTTACATAAGAAATTTCGAAAAATGTTACATTTATTATTCCATTTTTATGCAACATATTTGGTAAGAATCTTGTGAAAAATATTTTTAGATTTTTTCCAAGCTTTTATTATATTATTTGACTTGTATAAAAGCGAATAAATTGTTAATATTTCATGTTCCTTACTTTAATGGTCATCCAACGATATAAGTTATGAATTTTGAAAAAAAAGCAAACTTTGAAGTCACTTATCTCCATAACATTTCACAGGAAGGCATGTTGCTTGAACATTTTCGATCCACAATTTAGGCAGGAATCTACCTGTAAAGAATTGTGGACTAGCTCCGTTGCAACTTTTATTTATTTATATTAAATAAGCGCTTGTATTTTAGTAATATCATTAAAATGCTGTATTTGGGAAAGTAATATTTTTTAATTATTAATGTTTAGAAAGACTTTGATAATTTTTATTAGAATAATTTTGATTTGGATGCAAAAATATATATTTTATGAGATAACAAAAAAGTTGATAAAATTAAATTCTTACGAATTAAAACATAAGATAGTAAGTTTCTTTTTAAGAAAGATATTTTTAGTGTATTAGCGTCAAAATTATTTACATTATTACCATTTCGATCAGGTTTCCAGCGAAACGAGGTCCATGATTATTCGTCTTCGTCCCTCGTGAACGCAGTTGCATCAAATCACCCGCGCACTAAGCGATGCATTGAGGTTGGACATGCACATGCGCATGCGGTCTGGCCAACGCACTCTAACATGCAGATGTTTTACACCTTTTTGAAATTATAAATTATAATTTTTTTTCAATTGATTCAGCAACATTGTAGATTGACATTTTTTAAAATATTGTTTCTATTGTTTGTATAAATCTACTTATATTATTTGATTAATTTTACCTATTATTATTTTATTTGCAAATCATTTATTAGAAAATGGTCAGGGTTTTGATAAAAATTTAAGACCCTCTAGAGATTTTACACATAAAGAATTTTGGTCTGAAATCGAATAATTTAGAAACATTAGAAATTAGTAAAGCATGTAATAGTAAACAAAATATTATTAATAATCAATTAAATTTAACTACTAGCCCAATTCTAAAATATTTTCCAATAATTGCGAGTAATAAAGAACTTCAGCAATAATATTTAAAAATAAATTTTCAAATAATTTAGGAAAACAAAAGACATTATTCATTTTGATATTTTGACATATGTATAACACCCTGACGACGGAAAGGTATTTCTGAAATGTGTAGGTGTAATTAATCAAATTATATCTCTAAGTAAATTTATACAAATAATGTAATCAATATTTTTATAAATTATTTCATCTTTAGTTTGAATTTTAGTTAGTAAACCGACCGTAAACCACTGTTAATTTGAATGTCACTTTCTAGATCCGCTCTCAAATCCGCCTCACAATTTAAAAATGACTTAATCAGTTAATTATACTGGTTATATGTAGTTTTGTAGCCAGTAGCAAAAACTTCAGCGAAGTCTTCTTCATTAAATTTTTAAAATATATATTCTTTATATTTTGGGTGAAAGGCCAACAGTTAAGGAGACTAACGACATCAAAATATTTTTTCAAAATTTCTGATTTTTATTTTGTAAAACGTTTGACTGTGATGTATGTAATATACATACATCGAATATTAATTTATTCGTTTTAATAAAAATAAAATGATTAAAATCTTGCAAATAATATGATTCAAATTTCTGTACGGTTTTAATAATTTTATCTGACTTGTATCAAAGCGAATGAATTCTTATTACTTATTCAATATTAGTAACTTTAAAGATACTTCAACCATTCATAGAACATAGATCAGAAATATTGAAAAAATGCAAACTTTGATGTAGCTTACCTCCTTATCTCTTAAAGTTTCATTTAAATTGTAATGTATACCTATATTCTATTAATTGAATGAAGAAGACTCCCAAAGTTTTTGTTACTTGATACAAGACATCCTGTATAAAAGGTTTATTTATAAAATCTATTTGGAACCGTTTTTGTAGTTTATTTATATTTAAAGAAACAAAATTACTAGTAGAAAAATATGTCAATTTTTTTTAAAAGTAATGTAAGATCTAACCGTCTCGTCATTACGTCAAATTGAAAGGTGGCGTGCAGTACTCTGTATGACCAGCAGCTCTATCGAATGGGTGAAATACATAAAAATCTACGCGAAATTTGAGTAATATTTTGTGGCATTGTTAAATAACGATTCAAAGAAGCGTAACGCGCCCAGCGAACGGATCGGTGAAATAATAGCGAATTTTTTTGTCGACTTGTGTGCTGAATTGAAAATAAATTACACGCGATTAATTAAACTATCTTAAATAGATTGCGTTGAAGAACTCTTATTTACTAGCTGTGACCCGTCAAAAATGACGGTACTTTTACAAGTCGGTTTCTAATAAGTAGGTATTTATTTATTTAAATAATAGTATCATATTATTATTTAAATAAATATTAATATTATTTAAATGAATAAATACCTAATAGAATTATAATTAAAAAAAAAATTCGAAAAAAATAATTTTTTTTTACTATTAAGAGGTTACGGAAGTTACACGAAGTTACGGGGATAGACAGACGGACGGACGGATGCACAGACAGTTAACGAAATTATTATAATTGGGACTAGCTGTAACCCGTCAAAAATGACGGTACTTTTACATGTCGGTTCCTAAGGAATAATTATTTATTTATCTAAAAAAAAAAAATTTCGAAAAAGAAATTTTACTCTAAAAATTTACGGACGTTATACGAAGTTACTGGGACAGACAGTATAATTGGGATTATCGTCTAGTTTTTCTTGAACAAGATTTAAAAAGCACCCCGTGTTGTCGCTTGAGCCTTTTTACATTATTACGTATTTTCCGAAATGATACACAATTCTTTTTTGTTATCATGTTTACATCTCATGTTTATCAGACCATAACCGATCATTCTTAGTGATATCATTGGAAGTGATATAATTTTTTTTAAATTTTAATGTACAGGGTTACCCGAAAAAATTATCGCTCTATAAAAATTATTATAAATCAAATGTAAATTATATACATTTTTAATATTAGGTCCTTACATATGAAATTGACGTTTAGTATGGGAGGAACATAAAGCCGATTTTTTTTTATTATAATATTTTTATTTAATCAAAGTATGTACCATTGCTATCTATGCACTTTTGCCATCTCATAGGTAGTTCATCGATCCCTTTACTAAAAAAACCATTCGGACGGGAATCAATAAAATCTTTGAAGGCGGTTTGGACTGCCCCATCGGAGTTGAATTTTTTCCTTTGCAAGAAGTTATCCAAATTTCGAAAAAAATGGTAATCTGTTGGGGCAAGGTCCGGAGAGTACGGTGGATGTCTTAGACATTCCAATTGAAGCTCCTCTAATTTGGTAGCCGTCTGTTGTGCAGTGTGTGGTCTAGCGTTATCATGAAGCAGCAGTGGCCTAGAGCGATTAACCAGCCTCGGTTGTTTAGCAGCTATCTTTTCCATCATGGTTTACAGTTGCTGACAATAGACATCTGCCGTAATCATATGGCCAGATTAAAGATTTAAAATCCCTTCATTATTGTGCTGGTTGAGTAATGCAACGCAGCAGTCGATATTTTATAGGAATGTGCGAATATGCGTTGTACGCAACTCAATGATTATATTAGGTCCTTACATATGAAATTGATGTTTTGCCGTACTGGCAAATTTGATCTCAAATATCTTCTCTTTGGTTAGGAATTCCAAATCCAAATTTATACAGCTATTTACTCATGTATTTGTGTTTTGAAAATTATAATTCATTTGTTTTTTCCTCAATTGTTTTTTTCTTTGCGTCACTCAGTTTACAAAATGAAAAACTTGAAATATCGCGTTATTTACGAGTACGAGTTCCACCGTGGCACCAGTGCTGCAGAAACGGCTCGAAGGATTAATGATGTGTATGGCGACGGTGCCGCAAAAGAAAACACAGTGCGTTTTTGGTTCCAACGTTTTCGTTCTGGAAATTTCGACCTGCAGAACAAGCCCCGTGGACGGCCGGAGACCAAAGTTGATAATGAAGAATTGAAGGCTATTGTGGAAGCGGATCCATCGCAAACCACATCCGAGTTAGCTGCAGGCTGCGGTATTAGTGATAAAACTGTTTTAATCCACTTGAAGCAAATTGGTAAGGTGAAAAAGCTTGAAAGGTGGGTACCTCACGAATTGAGTGAAGCAAATCAACAAACGCGCGTTGACTGCTGCGTTGCATTACTCAACCGGCACAATAATGAAGGGATTTTAAATCGAATCATTACCTGTGATGAAAAGTGGATCCTGTACGATAATCGGAAGCGCTCATCGCAATGGCTGAACCCTGCCGAACCAGCCAAACCATGCCCCAAGCGAAAATTGACTCCAAAAAAGTTACTTGTGAGCGTTTGGTGGACTAGTGCTGGTGTCGTTCACTACAGCTTTCTTAAATCTGGCCAGACGATTACGGCAGATGTCTATTGTCAGCAACTGCAAACCATGATGGAAAAGCTAGCTGCTAAACAACCGAGGCTGGTTAATCGCTCTAGGCCACTGCTGCTTCATGATAACGCTAGACCACACACTGCACAACAGACGGCTACCAAATAAGAGGAGCTTCAATTGGAATGTCTAAGACATCCACCGTACTCTCCGGACCTTGCCCCAACAGATTACCATTTTATTCGAAATTTGGATAACTTCTTGCAAAGGAAAAAATTCAACTCCGATGGGGCAGTCCAAACCGCCTTCAAAGATTTTATTGATTCCCGTCCGAATGGTTTTTTTAGTAACGGGATCGATGAACTACCTATGAGATGGCAAAAGTGCATAGATAGCAATGGTACATACTTTGATTAAATAAATATATTATAATAAAAAAAATCGGCTTTATGTTCCTCCCATACTAAACGCCGATTTCATATGTAAGGACCTAATATTAATTATATTGTTACATCACCGTTTTCTGCATGTAATTTTATAATCACAGCTTTCCTCTAGCATGTATCATATCTTCTTTTATACTTTTTAATTTATTGTTTCATTCAGGTACAATCGTGTTTATAAATCTTTATAAAATTCTAGAGTTCTAAATATAAACCACGTGAATTATACTTTCCATACATCTTCTACACAATAATTTAAAGTATTTAGCAATATTACTTTTAACTATTCAACGTATTCAACCTTTTCATTCAGTGCGTTTTCATCCTTCCTCTAATCCGCCTCTTTTAAGCGTGCATTCATGCGATGAAATACAAGTCTTCTTCTTCATCTTCTGCTTCATCTAGGACTGCGTTTTTTTTATTGAATATCAGTGGCGTGCAGTCGGTACCTTGAAATAAGCTATATTCACCTAGAATTTATGTAAAATGTGTACCTCGTAATATTCCTTTCACAATTATTATGATATCATTTATATTTTAAAATATCATAATATTCTGTCACATAAATATTTGTTTTCGTTTTTTTCTCGAAATATATTTTTACATACCTACATCTTATTTAATGGACGGATTACAGGAGGGTAAAAATTTCATCTTTAACGAAGGTAATACAGAATCGCAATGGTAGCCTTTATCCATCCTACAAAACACATAAGTCCATAAAGCAGTAATTATGTTAAATATTTAATAAGTGTAGAGCAGTTTTTACGTTTTACTAAATAATTTTGATTTTATAACATTTAAAACAATATTTATTTGTCACTCAGGCCTTATATTGTTGCATTGCATGTACATAATGTAGCAGATGGGGCACCGAATGAAGTTTTAATTTTTTGCCAAAACTCTCATAAACAATGTTAATAAAATTAATCTCAATTAAATTCTTTCGTTGTCTGTCCGTAACTTGAAGAAATGTCGCTAGAATTAAAACTTAAGTTAATTAGAGAGTGACACGCAATCAACGCAAGCTCAGACAACACGCAAGGGTCGCCTCCACCAAATTACACGGTTTTTCTATTTTTCTATTATTATTTTATTTTAGATTTGCGCGAATACAGTCAATTGACAAAACAAATGGTTTTTTATTTATAATTTTACAGCTTCACAATTCTTCAATTATTAAGTCCCGTGATTTTTCACGGGTGCACAGCTAGTACGTAATATAATACTGTATCAAAAATACCAGAATATCATAAATCTCTCTTTTTCTTAGGCCCGGTTGTTTCAAGTTAGATTAAAGTAAGCGGTCGATTAAAGCATAGATTTTTACGAAAACGGATCATCGGTTTATGCTTTAAAATAACGCTTACTTTAATCCAACTTGAAACAACCGGCCCTTAGTAAGTAATATCCTGATCCTTTCTATAATAAATACTACTAAAAAATAATTCTTATTTTAATAAAATCACATTTCATTTGTTACGATACGATTTATAAGAACTATATTCTGTAATTATTAAATAATGTGAACGTGAAGTCCTGGCGCCACCTAGAAGGTACTATTTAAAGTTTTTTGAGAAACATTGTAATTACAAGAACCTAGCTTCCAACGGGAAAAATGGATGTCAACCGGCAATATACTATTTTGGATCCCACTAATTATTAGAAAGATTTTTTCTGCTTTTTTTTCTTATCTTTCTGTATAAGTTTTTTTAAAAATAATTATCAAGAAGCACGATGTGTCCATTCTCAGTTGGATGTAGATATGTATTCACTGCATTATTTAATTTAAATGTGATAAAGATGTGTATTCACTGCATTATTTAATTTAAATGTGATAAAATTCAATGTAGGCAATCTGCAGTTGCAGAAAGGATTCAATCTTACGCTCTCGAGATATCAAACTAACGATTACCTACTAATCAAACTAACTTAACCTCTGTAAAGAGGTAATACAGCAGGTAAGGCGAGTTGCTTGGGTATTACCGTATTTGTGAGACATAGTTAATGGCGTATAAGTGAACGAATTTTATGTATTTTATTTTCACTGTTCATTTAGTTTTATATTGTATAGTCTGATACAGAAGTTGGCTATAGTTTGTTTATTTCAGAGGCAACTCAATTGGTAACTGATGAAGATGCACATATAGGTACAATACTGTATCACGAATTGCTTACCATAATCGCGAATCATATAAAGCATTCAACGTTTCCGTATTCGTGCTAACAAATGACAGTGTCATGAGCGTGGATAAGAATCACAAACGACTGTGTTGCCGTTCTTCGCTGGTGTAAACCATTGCCATGATCAATTCGGTGTTCATGGATATGGATGATCTTTGAGCTGAGAACAGTTGGGATTGCTGATGGCATTTGATGCACCGCAATTTAAAACTGGCACACGCCTGAGCGCAAGACTGCAATTTAATGTATTTTAAAATTATCCACTTATGTGTACGCTAGTAGCTCATGGACATGAGTCCGTACGATTTGAATGTACAATTACATTTTCAAATAATGTTGTTGAATACACCGGTGTATTGCGTCGCCGCCACGATTTTATCGGCAGCACTTGACGGATATTTGGAAAAATATTTAAAACGGTTCAACCATTTTTTACGATTACTGGATGAATGCTTCGTCAGTGTCTCCAACTTTTTTCTCTGTCATGTTATTCGCTGTCATATATTTCTGCAGAATTTGATGATTTTAAAATGTTCTCAGGTTTTCACGGTCGTTCAGAATCTATGTGTAAAGTTTTCTGGGATATTTTGCCTGTGTGGGACCCTGAAATAGGATCCGAAACGTCGGCCGGAGAGGTCACATAGATATACACGGCAAAATATCCCAGAAAACTATACACAGAAGACTGATGATTTCATCAGACCAGTGAGTTTCAGGGCAGCCTGTTGGCCTTTTGATTTCCCACGGGTATCACTGGATATTTGCATACGTTCAGCGATTGTGTTGTAAATGTAATTGTAATGCATAATTGTAAATGCAATCAAAATTAATTATTAATAATTTAAGAAGTATAACTTAAACTTAAATATAGCTCACGGCGGAAAAGGTTCAATCTTAATGCTTTCGAGATATCTAAATAACGATTACCTACTACTCAAACTAACTACCTCTTTACCACAGCAGGTAAGGCGAGTTGTGTGGATATTACCGTATTTATTAGACATAGTTAATGACGTATAAATGAACGAGTTTTATTTAATTAAAATTATATTTTATTTAAACTTTGTAATACACACATAATATGAGTATTTATTAGTTTTTTAATTTTTATTGTATTTTATTTAATTTTTAAATTTTTAATTTAATTAATTACTAGTATAGTTTCGAGAGGTGCAGTCCCTCTCATCTTCAGGTATAGTTATTAACTATACCTGATGATGCTCTTCTGGAAATAGTAGTAATTAATAACTCGTATTGTATGTTAAAATAAAACATATTTTAAATAATTTTGTTGCACCAAGAAGTATTTGCCAAAGCTTTCAAGAAATTTTATTTATTTTATTTTCGCTATTTATTTAGTTCCATAGATATATTGTATGTGCTAATACATGATTAACATTAAAACTGATTTTATTACATAATCTAAAATCATTTAAAGCTTTATGTAAACTTTTTACACTCCAGTTTAAACTCCTTTATATTTACTTGTTTTGTATAGTCTCGGCAGGCTATCGAAGATTTTAATGCCTTTGTACATCAGACAATTTTGTGAATTGTTTCTTCTTTCTTTTGAAGTTATGCTGAAATAGTTATAAAATATAAAAATGTCATATAATATATTACATGAAAAAATTACCGCCCGCCTAGAAACGGGCCTTGAAGTGAATGGATCTAGTGAAGTTGACATTATACTTCCTTCCTGGGTTTCAATCCGTGTTTGAAGCAAAGCACATCTCCTTCTCCATTCTGCTCAGTCTCCGGCGATCCTCTTCAGCTCTGTGTAGGAGGCACAATTCATATCTTGGCACACTTGCTCAAGATATTCACGGCGAGGGCGCCCTCGGGCAATCTTTCCCTCTACCATTCCATCCAGTATAGTTTTGAGCAGATTTTCATGACGTAAAATTTGCCCCATACATTTTGCACGCCTTTTCGAGATGGTATTCATCATGTGCCTGGTTTCATCGATCCTGCTAAGAACCTCTTCATTCGTAATGCGGTCTCTCCAGGAAATTCCTAGGGCACGTCTGTAGGTCCACATCTCGAAGGCTTCTAATCGTTTTTTTTCTCTGACGCCAATGCACAGTGTCTCACATCCATAAAGCATAATACTCCACACATAATTAATTGCTTGCGGACATTATACAGGATTCGTATAATAATAATAATAATAATTGGATTACTTATATAGCGCCATTTTCGCGAATACTCACCTCAAGGGCGCTTTACAAGAAAAAATATTATCTTACAAAACAACTTACTGCTAAAAAAGAAAAAAAAACTTATTTAGTATTACTTATTCACTAGGTGGCATGAAAGAAATGGAATTAAAATTGAATACTGCCTGAAAGAATTAGGTGTTTTCGCGGAGTGCACAATAGGAGTGGAAAACATTAGATAGCGTTGTTGTGGTCAGATTCTATAGGTTTTTATGGATTGTCTAAATAAAAATTGTCTAAAAAATTTTATAGAATTGTCTTTATAAAATATAATTGAATTATATAAATATAGATGATTTATTACTATTAAACAAACAAAATTTAATAATAATAATTAATAATTGTTGGTTAACACTTGTTATTGATCTCAGAGAGTACGGTATACAAGGTGGGTATTGAACAACTAGTGGTAGGCGGCAGCTGACTCCATTAGCGTGTGCGGTGGAGGGTGTGGAATGAGGAGTATCACCAGGATGTATACGTGACTGATTTCAGGTGATATGGACGGAGGAACGTGCTAGCTAAAATTGATAAAAGTTAGGATTTATTCATCATACACATTATTTCATACAAAATAAATAAATAAAAAGGGTTATTTGGAAAACATTAATAACCTCGTGGGACTATATTCCTGCTTTAAATACGAGTCGAAAATATTCAAGCAACCATGACCTAATATCAATAGTTAAGGAGATATGCGACATCCAATTTTTCAATGTTTCTGACTTATTTTTTGTAAAACGCTGGACTATCATTACAGTAACTTATATCGAATATGAAAAATAAGTTTCCTTTCTTACAAGTAAAATAAAATAATAAAAACCCTCCAATTCCAATTGGAATTTCTGCAGGGTTTTTATTATTTTATTTAACTTATATTGAAACCAATGAATTTTTCGCTATAAGTTTCAAGTATATATAAGTTATAAACACGATGAATCGAAGTTACTGTAATGATAGTTATTAGTAGTTAACGTATTGTAAAACATAAGTCAGAAATATTGAAAAAAAAATGAAAACTTTGAAATTGTATAACTCCATAACTATTGATATTAATTAGGTCATGGCTGCTTGAACATTTTCGGCAAATAATCAAGGCAGGAATATAGTCCTGCGAGGTTATTATTGTTATCCAAATAACGCTTTATAATAAGAAATAGATTTATCAATTGGGTTATTAACATGTTATTAATCTTCCGTATCAAGTAGTAAATATAAAATAAATAATTTTAATGATACGTACATATATTTAATTTTGATGTCAATTATTATAATTTTTAATGAAACTTTGTATTTGTGTACATAAGGCGATCCCTTTTTTCCATAACTTCTCTTTCATCATCAAATGAAATAAATGAATACAGGAATATGGTAAGAAAGATGTAGTAAATTTCATTAGGTTACGTATGTTTTAAATACATATATTTTCTAAAACGAAAAAGTTTACATAATTATCTATTTTGAACAAAATTGTTTCTCCCTCAAGATACAAACAATATAATATTGCGTTTTGTTATATTTGCATCTATATTTGAGATTGAAACGAATTGTAAATTTCTTTGAAATTAAATATAATTAAAGATTACAAAAACAAGATAACAAAAATAACATTTATTTTTATAATCGAAATGACATACATATTTACGTATTTTAATTTAATTCCAGTTAAATAGTCCGTTCATTTTTAAAGATACATAATTAATTAAAATAATTATTCGTAAAATAAACCGGTTACAAAATTTGAGTTAGAACTAATTTACTAAATTTGTTAGTTTTCCAATAAATCTGATGTATACCAATTGAACGGACTGGCCCAGGATTTATGAACTGGGTGAGCTGGCTTTAACGATCACTTTACGCAATACCTACAATTCCAATTCACCAATTCACCGTCCCTTAATCTAATTCATTTTGACAGTTGTGTATATGTTTTAATTTTTTTTTTCATATATTCGAATGGACTATGTTAGAGACATCTATGCTACTTTCCATGGCATATTAGGTATACGTAGGTTTCGCAGCTGGTAATTAAACCTCTATATTTTTTTTGGACGATGCATTGAGGAAAGTGACACAGGCCATAAGCCCAGAGCTACCCTTTAAAGATTTCCACACACGTTTCCCATATAAATCGCTTCGTCTCTGTGAGACTTCTCTAATTTATCTTAATTAATGATTATCTTAATTTGTAATTGTGTTCTCAGATAATACATGTATAAATATTGTTGAAAATATTTTTTTATTGAGTAAGGGGTGTTTGCCAGATCGATTAATATGTATTCTTTTAATGTACATAAATAAAAATATTTTATTTTTCATGTTCAATTGAACACAATGTTCACAGTGTACACAAAAAAATGGCACTTAAAATGTTTCAAAATGCTATAAATAATTAAAAATACTTGTTTATTAGATAATATACTTCACGTAGAAGCGATCGATGTGAGAGTTCTCATTAAAAATTAATTATATTTATTTATAAAACCGTGTTAAGAATATTTTTGAATCATAATTGTGAATAATAAAATAATTCTTAAATTCATGAAATATAAACTGTAGGAAATTTCTTTTTGAGCATAAGGATATTTTCGATATCGTTTGCCATAGATACTCTAGGCGTCTTTCAGTCTTGACTTTACGATATAGAGAACATATTCGATGGAGTGCCAAACTACACGGACACACACTTAAAACTGGTAATTTATAATTATTTTAATAAACAAAATTCATAAAACCACGGCACTTTACATTGATATAAAATAATCACTTATTATATTTGACTTAATTTTTAAGAAAAATATAATTTTTTAATTAATACAATGAGTAAAGTTTTAAAATCGTGGAATGGTAAAAATGCCGCATAATAAAGTAGTTTATAAATTAATAAAAATGTCTGCCATCTGTTGGCAGAATTTCGAATATATTGCTCACGAAATAAAACACTACTGGAAATAATTGTGCACGCTTCATAATTCCACTCGCCTATTATCATTTTTCTACCAGACGTGATGGATTATATTGCATGCTTCATTCTCGGTGGTAATTGATTTTCAGTTTCACTATTAAAATATAGATGGCGTTAGCGATGTTTGAACCCAGCAGTAATCGTGATGCTGATTTCTTTTCCGCATCGATCGATATAAATATTTTATTTACTATCATTTTCGCGAGGCATGTTTTAATGCTGGGATTTTAGTATGAATGATTTAGAGATTTATAAAAATATAATGAAATGAAACATTATAAGATTTTTACTGTCGAAGGAATTAGTATACATTATTTGAATAAAGTTACCTACTTTCGTCTTTAACCCAACTTTAAAAATCTTCAAAGTCTAAAAATTCTCTATACATCTCTAGTACGAAGTATATTGGAATATTCGTCAGTTATTTGGTCACCTTATTACACAACTCATGTTACGAGAATTGAGAGAGTAAGAGAGCCATGTAAAAAAATGCAAAATTTGGTATTGCATAACTCCATAACTATTGATATTAGGTCATGGTTGCTCAAATATTTTCGATTCATATTCAAGACAGGAATCCACCCGTAAAAGTATTGTGGACTAGCTTTGTTACACGCTGTATATTTGTTGTATTAATAACTTTTTCTCTACTTTTTATTTTTGATAAGCGCTTGGGCTATTAACATAGGACTAACTTGTTGGTCTCCTGGATGAAGATCAAACATTCCATCACATGACAAAGCAACTATCTTACCCCTTAATTATCTGGTTACGTTATGTTACAGTATCTACGTTAAAAAGGGCTCTTTTTGTGAAGCAAATTTCCATCTCGATAAATATATGACATTATAATTCGCGACAGTCCGACTTAGATATGGCCCAGTATATGCAACAACATATGCAATTTCAAATACATTGGTATCTTTAAACTCAATCAAAACCATTATTTGTTTTCTGTGATTTAAAAATAAACAAATAATATCTAAACTTTTAAATAATTTGTTATCATTCATGTTGGTAGATCACAGATACGAAACATGCATTTAGAAATCAGATTAACTTTATACTTCGTACAATTAGCATATGAATACATTATTTAATTGGAAATTAATGTAAGTTTACTTGGTAATGTATCTGCCATGTCCAGTAGACTACTATTAACAGCGGTAAAACTAGCATAAAATACAAATCCGCGATTAACAAATCGTTTTCTAAACCCGTCTCGATGTACACCTGTTTGGGAATCTCGTTTTCAGGGAGTTTTTTTTTACTCGAGCACCGAGCCAAGGCGTGGTCAGCTTTGTAATAGGCCGACGGAGAAAGTGTTTTCAGATTTCGATGATATCAGTGGCGACGTAGAAAGGAAAAACACATCACCTGACGGTTAATTAAAATTTATGCAAATCGGGCTGTACAAACGACCGTTCAAACAAATAAGTGTCAAAATAGGATTGTTTATATTATTTTGTGCGGCGTTTCAAAAATCAAGCTGATAATTGCATTTATTAAAAATCATGTATACAATCTGATATATATTTTAGAATGTTCGTATTTTAGAATCTGTCTATATATATTTTTTTCTATTTCATTGTACTCTTGGCTGAGCACTTGTGGTCACCGTTATTTATGATACTACAAACCAAAATTATCCGGTTCTGGTAAACCACCCGTTTGTATCTGCATTATCCTGGCGACATCTAAAACTGAGTATTGGTTGCCAGATCCGCCCAGCTTGTCGGTGACCTTAAAAATTCTGATATATAAGTACCAGACTTTTTCTAGTTTTAATGTCTATTTTTTTTTCTACATTTCATACCTTACATTTCAGATGTAAGGCTGAAAGGCCTGGTCTGTCTATCCTTTCAGCTGTAGTACTAGATATTTTCAAATAGATATTTTCACAGTCTTTCGTTATACGTTAATAAAATATTTTCGATAATGTACTTAAATATTAACCATATTAAAATGCGTAGGTTGCAGAGTTTAACAGAATGCTTAGTAACCAGAACTAGTTCAAAAAAGTTAATATTGAATTATATTTCAATTTGTAAAAATTATTACAGGCTTTCTGTCGAATCTCTTGTTTAAGTTCAGCTAACACCGTATATCCTCAACTCTCCTTATTTTCATATATTTTAACCGTATTATCATATATCATGGAAAAATTGGTGGTGTGAGGGAGGGTGGAAGATCACTAACGTGAGGTTAACAACCTTATCCAAGAAAAAATCACCCGCAAAATCACAACGAAAAATCCAAGGAGCTTCTGAAGGAGGCTTCTGGATTCAGCTAAGGCTCGCCCAGGGCTGAAGGATGATACAGAAAAATCAATCACTAGAAATGAACAAATAATATTTAAAACATGGAATTTAATTCATGCTGTATTTGTTTCCCTTCCCCTAGATCCTGGGTCACGTAAGTGCTGCACTTGTGCAGTGATGGTAATCTTTTTTTTTTTTTTTTTCATTTTTATTTATTTTTTGATACTTATTACATTATTCATATGGCAAACTGCACAGCAGTTTTACGGCATGGTTGCCTTCAATATGTGACAATTTTTTTTATTTTATAATGAAGATTACGTATAGTGTAGGTCATTATCATCGAGTCTTGCATGATTTTTACAAGTGAAACATGATATGTATGATTTAATTTATTATTATTGATCTATTTTCATTCTTACGTTTATACTTTCTTTAATTGTCATTTGTTAATATTACATAAAAATCATATGAGAATAACTGCCACAGAACAGGTTTTTACTTAGTGTGGCAGTTACTAGTAACTTGAATTAACAAATGTAAATAAACAATAAATAAATAATAAAAAAATAAAATAAAATTAATGCAAGATTAGACACATAGTTTTAATATGTATTCTTTTAGCTTGTACTTTTTTGAAACCAATGGAGTTTTTTTGTCTTACATCATCTCAAAGAATTTTTTTTCTAATTTATTAAAGATTCTTGGCACAATATAATCTCTTTTTCTTTCACCACACACGTTGTTAGTGATTGGTATTCTCATCGTTCGTCCTGTCGATCTGGTTGCATATTTATGGTGCGTGTCAGTGTGTATGTGAATATTATTTATCATTTCTTCTAGTATTATATTATATTTTACTTTTTGGTCAATTGGTAATATTTTGCTTACTTTGAATAATTTATTATAATCATCCTTGTACATACATTTAGTTCTATTATCTACTATAAGTTTTAGGAATCTTAATTGTAACTGTTTGATTTTGTCAACGTATGTTTTATAGGTAAGACCATAACTGCTCACGCCATAATTGGTAACCGAGTCAACCATCGCGAAGTAAAGAGAGTACAGTGTGCCCCTACATGTGTGATCTAATCATCTCTATGGTCATGGTACCTTTTTACCATAATCTAAGACTACTATTTTTAATAAAATTGTATGTTGTGTGTCTGGCTTGGTCCAGCATCGAGAGTGTACTTTAATGCGTAGTTGTACGTTTCCAGGTCGTGCAGCGGGCCGGGCGGGGCGGGCATGGCGCCCGGGCGGGCCCCGCAGCGCGCGCGCAACGGGGCGCTGGCGCTGCACTACGCCGCCGCCAGGGGCTGCCTGGACTGCGTGCGCCTGCTCGTGGACTCCGCCCCCGACATCAGGTGAGCCCCGCTGTGAGCGCTTCCTTGCTCCCCAAGGCACTCATTCGTAAAGTTGCCGGCAAACTTCTTGAAATTCTTTGGCATAGTGGGGGAATGCGCAGAAGACAAAATTTGGGTCTCGTTGGTGGAATGGTACATGCGCAAACTTCCCCCCACTATGCCGTAAAATTTCAAGATGTTTGCCGGCTACTGTATTAGTGGTCTGGTACAGAGAGTGGCGCAATAAAACAAATGGGCTCCAATTCAAAATGAAAAAAACTAACCGATAAAAACCAAGTTTTCATTTTACTCCCTTTCTTTGTAAATTAAGTTTACCATCATGTAATAATTGATTGACTGAAAATGAAACATGTCTAGACAAATAACTATGTCAAAAATCTCTAAAAATATCTCTTTATTATTTGATTTCTTCCCAAAAAACCGAAGTGTGCTGTCATCTGTGAACCAATTGTCATAAATTTTTGAAATTCGTAGTCAAGTACCTATTATACCTACTGACGGAGTAATTCAAATTTTAAATATTCAGTGACGTTATCGGGCCGCCGGCGCCGTTTATAAGTAATCAAACTTTTGTAATGATTCCAATTTGAAAAAACCATTAAAATTTCTAAAAATCCAAAATCATACTATAATTATTTATATTTTTTAACAAAAAGATAGATCACGGGAAAAGGGTTAAAAATCGATTCAAAGTTTTTTCGTCAAGAAAACAAGCAAGCAGACGCCACAAGTTAAAAGAAAGGAAGTAAAAATGCTTCCTATTACAGGAAGATTTTTGCCTGAATTATGTGTCAAAAATGTCCTATCGTCGACCTTCTAATATCAACAGTAATGATACGTGCTTCGTCGACCTTCTAATATCAACAGTAATGATACAACAAGATACGTGACCTCATCATTGAAGTCGCGTATTATTCATATCATCATCAAGCATTGCAATCATTTGCATTTTTTTAATATTCGATAAAAGTTACTTTCATCGCAGTTCAAAGATTACAGAAATATCAATACATATTTGTATGAACGCGCTAATCTCGAGAACCACTGAATGGATTTATATTTTGTTTTTACTGTTGTGGTCTGCATTTCTCCAGGAAGATGTTTAAAAATTGCTCTAGCATATATAGGAGCTGAGCATTAATGGGATTCGTGAATCAAATCGGAAAAAAATTTGCCGCTAAAGCGCTCTCGATGAAAACAGTGTCAAATCCATTAGCGATACAAAAAAAAATCGATTAAAAAAGAATTGCGTAAAATTAAATGATCTAAAAAAAGTCAGTGTTAGCATATATTTATCTTTTAAGGATAACATACACCAACCATTTTTGTCTATAAAATCTCATCATATGTATAACTAAGATATTAGGTGTACCCATAAGTAATCAATTATTTAAGTGGCAACAAAAAAAAGAATTTAACTACATTTAATTTTATTTTTAATCGATTTAATCTCCATTGTGTCTAGGACCTTTTGCCATCTTGTTGGTAGACTTTTAAGAAAAATATGCTTCTAGATGTTTTTAAAGCGTTATTATCAAACCCTACAGGGCGCCCACTTCGATCGCTATCAGACAAGTCAAAATCATCATCGGAAAATTTTCTAAACCAATGTTGGCACTTATCTACTTTCAATATGTCTTCATACACATCACAAATTTTCTTTGTTGCAACCGTTGCATTAACACCGGATAGAAAATGAAACAGCATGCAATGACGTAAATTTTAGTTGATTGTCCGCAACAGAGTAATAATTTTTTAAAAATTTAATTGTCACAAGTCACAAGACCACGGATTATAATATTGCGTATAAAACACGTCTTTACACGTTCACTTTTCTGAGCTTGACTGAAGCAAACATTCCACACCAAAAATAATTGATTTATATGGGTACACCTATTATAATGATTATCTTTCCAGTAATTTTAATCAATTAAGTATTAATTCTTATCAATGTAACCATTTTATTAACCTTAAGCATTTACCACAAATAAAATTTGTACTGTAAACCAAATCATTAAATTAAATATCTTAGAAATGACATATGATAGATATGACAAGTTGAAAAAAATAAGACGTGGACAAAACTGTACCGGGCGAAGCTGGGCCGAGTAGCTAGTTGAATATAAAACTAGTGAAAAGTTACGGTGATATGGAACACGAAACGTATTCAGGAAAATAAACTGTCTCTGATAATGTGTGTGTGGTGATGGTGGTAATGGTGGTGGTAATGGTGGTGGTAATGGTGGTGGTAATAGTGTGTGATAAAGGTGTGAAAATAAACAAATAAAACTGTCTCTTCTATCCCTGCACATTCTTTGCGAGGCTTAAGGACTTTATTTTATTTAATACAGTCAAATGATAATCCATTTTAAGGGTCCTTTATTTTAAATCTAAACTGTTGGATTTCCATTAAAGCTCTCCATTAAACTTCTGAGCTTAAATAATTAACGTTGTTTCGCATAACAGCAATTTTCTAATTTATAACCTGACGTGAAAATAGCGTGGGTACCACTGTTTCGATCCCACACCGATTCGATACCACCGGATCGATAATGTTTTCATGAATTTTCGTAACAAACGTGAGAACTGATTTTATAAATTTTATGATGCTATTTCATGTTGTTTTGTGAATTTACCACATTGGCTGCATTAGCGTAGTTACGTCATTATGTACAGAAATGGTAGACCTTTAACATGCGTACAAAGGGACACGCTGGCCCATGTTCGAATTTCGTTTGCAATACGCATTTAAGTTTTAAAGTTAGACGTATTAAAAAAATGTTATTTGTAATTGTGTGAAAGTAATATCGTGACTTGGACCTTATTTTGAGATATATTTATTTATTGAAAACATTATCTTAATTGTATTTATCTGATTCACTAATGCGTAAAGGTTCGCCATTGCCGCTCTAGTTACTAGGCCTTAGTCCCTCAGAATATGTAAAAATTAAGGAAGTCAAAATTATATAACGTGCTCCAGAGGTTGTAAACTATCTAACCAAATTACCTTACTAACGGGTATATAGGTTTGTTATACTTATCACGCATATTTAACATATAAATAATTCATGAAGTTAATATTTTTTTAATTATAATTCTGAATATTAAAATCATGTGAAATTTTGAGAAATGAGAATGCTGCGTATGACATCATCACGATATATTTACGAGTGATAAATAATGTATTCCATTAATAATATCCGGTTCTTAGTGTCTGTTTATGGTTTAAGCTATATTTTTGATGTATATGTATATTGCAAAAAGATAGCTTACGGTTATTTATAATAATCAAACTGAGGAAGGAAGTGTTGTTTCCAAAACCAGTTGGGTAAATTCATCAAGTGGTTATATAAACAATGCTAATAATACAAACGCAGGATGTAAAAGACCTACGTCATAATTTTACAGGCAGACTGATTTCTAAATTTGTTACCATGAGTTATGTGATAGAATAAGAACTGTGATTACAGAAAAATGGTAAGAAAGGTGGGACACGGCGCCACTGGGGAGGTGGACATCATCCGTCCTCCCAGGAGTTGAGAGAAAGGTAGGGGAGGTCCTCCGGTGCTTAATCACCCCGCTATGCAGCTGGTGTCGGGCACGGCGAGTTTCGGAGCAAATTGCATGGTCTGGGACTCGCCGCGTCACCCGGGTGCACCTGCAGTCGTGTGGCTCAGACGCCGGAGCACATCTCCTGGGCTTGTAAGTTTATGAAAGATGCGCGAGAGATTATGATTGCAGAACTGGAGGGGTGAGGCTCGGCTCCGTACGGAATAGTGACCTCATCAAGAATGAGAGAAACCTCGGACTCTTCCGTGAGTTCGCCAGGACGTGGGTTTCGCGCTGGGAGCTGCTTCGTGGGTAATTTCTCTGTAGACTGTGGACCCGTGGTGTTCGGACTTGAACTCCGCCTTTAAGTGTGATCCTCGTCTTGTCCTTCCCTATTAGGGAGTGTGTCCTTTCCCCAGACGTTTCATCACTGTCCTCCTTCCCACCCAAATTCTATATTTAATGTTTTATCATGATCAATTGTTATATTTTAAATTAATTTTCTATTTCTATTATTTTCTATATTTTATTATTTCGGTACGGTATTGCAAGCCAAAGCCCCACAATGGGATCCGAAACGTCGACCAGAGGTCATAAATATGACAGAATATCCCAGAAAACTACACACAGAAGATTCTAAACGGCCGTAAAAACCTGAGAACATTTTTAATGTCTAAATATTAATAGTCATGGAGAGAAGCGATTTCAAAATTTGCATTTTTTCATATTTCTAACTTATCTTCTGTTAAATGTTTAAGTTTCATTAAAGTAACTAATATCAAATAATAAAACTTCATTTGCTTCAATTCAAGTAAAATATTATCATTTTTTTCAATATTTATGACTTTTTTTTGTAAAATGACGATGAATATTGAATATTAAAAATTAATACACTTTAGTATAAGTAAAAGAAAGTGATAAAAAACTTTGAATCGATTTTTTTTTTCAGGTTTTATTAATTTTATCTAACTTGTATAAAGGCGAATGAATTTTCAATATAATATTATGTTACTTTGACGATAGTTCAACATAAAATAAATCATAAATATTTAAAAAAATGCTAACTTCTTGCTTTCTCTCCTTAACTATTGATGTAAGGACAATGTTCTTTGAATATTTTTGAATCTTTAGACAGGATTGTAAATTTAAAATTATAACTCTTTTATACACTGTGTTATTCAAAATAATGTTGTGTAAACCTTTGAATATTGATAACTTTGAGCGTGATAAGTTCATAATACTCATATAATCTATTTATAAATTGAAACTGTGATTTCGACATTATTCTAAATTCGTTATATCACAAAATTTGTATATTTTAAGGTATTATTCTTTCGATTTTCTTTTGATGCTGATAAGATGATCTTAGATAACGGAAGTATGATCTCTTCTCCTCCTGAGCTTATGGTTCGGTCCTCGTGTATTAGGAATCGAAAAAAGTGCTCGAGAAAGCCATCAAGTGCATTTGCAAAAAATATTTTAAATAATGAAAGTGAAAAACATAATGTGTGTTTATGGCTGCAATTTTGTAGATCGTGTCCACACCACGCCGAGTTCTTTCGCTTTTTAATAAATTAATGCGAAACTTCACGACATGTCATAGACTGCTGTTTGGTTGGAAGCACAGAACCGTGGCGTATATTTATAATATTCTGATTATTTTGCATTTTTATTCAATAATGGTACTCATAATAATTTCATAAATGAATTATATTTAAGTATTTGAAAGATATTTAATGGAAAAGCAGAAAAGATCAATACAAGACTAGCGGTTCATAAAGGAGTTCTGGTGCCGATTTTAATGTATGGAAGTAAAGCCTGGAATTAGCAAAACAATAATGAAAGTAGACTGAATGCGGTGGAAATGCGATCGCTTAGGCGCACGTGCGGAATATCTGTGTTCGATAGAGTTAGGAATGAACAAATTAGAAGTGAATAAAATGTTACAGCATAGCCTATTGAAATGTGTAGTGAAGTAGATAGAATAAAGAAAGAGTCGTTGAGATAATTTGGTCATGTGGAGCGTATGAGCAATGAGAGTATGGTAAAGAAAATATATGAGGCGAGGGTTTGTGGAGTGAAGGTGGTATAGTAAAGGGCGACATGTATATTGTCAATACGAATGAAAATTAGTGACATATCTATACCTATAAAACTCAATGTCTGTCTGTTCTCTATACAAATCTACACCGTTTGTCCAATTCGACTCAAATCCCCCCTATTCTTTTACCCCTTCTCTCCCCCTGATATATTTTCGATGCAAATCTTTACCTTTCGACCGATCGGACTTAAAAATTGGGAACTTATTCTTTAGGACTCGGCGGGTAACAAAGTCGACATTTCCTCCCTATTATTTTACCCCTCCCCCTCCCCCTGATATATTTTCGATGCAAATCTGTACCGTTTGACCGACCGGATTCAAAATTTGGAAACTTATTCTTTGGACTCGACAGGTAACATAGGCAATATTTCCTCCCTCCCCTTTTACCTTTTCTCCTCCCCCTGATATATTTTCGATACAAATCTATACCGTTCGAATCAAACCTTATTTTCCCCCCACAAATTTATTTTCAAATTAATTCTTAACCCGTATATTATATTAGTATGATTATATTATCAAGACAAACAAAAATGAATTTTATTGTAAAATACTCATATTATTCACCATTTAAAACACAAAAATTTCATGTAACCGCCTTTTCATCGCTGCATATTAGATATACTAAAAAAACTTTTCCATTTATCTGGAATGTCTGCCTAGTAATTATTTAAAATATTTTTTATAAATCTAGTCTGTGCAATTATTTTTCTTTTTTTTATATTTATATTTATACCTCATAATGTATAAAAACGTAACATAGGATTAATTATATATACAGCGACATATTTTAAGGCGAATAAATTTGGGTACAACAGGCATCCTGATCCGATGCTCAATCAATTAATTCACACAATTGATTCGCACGATGTTTATTTATTATCAATACTACATTTTAACTTTTGTCTATCTCTGCCTATTTCATGCTGCATTTAACTTAATCACTTATTCTACGCCACCACTATTATTTAAATAAAATAAATTGTTTATTGCAAATGAAATGTCTCTAAATGCAAATGTGCATTGAAATATATGCAATACTTTCGAATTCTATTCAATTACATTTTTAATAGTGTAAATACAATAAAATAAATTGTTACAGTCCATTAAAACAACGGTCATCATAATTAAAATTTTCATATAGAATAATATAAATGGCGGAATATTATTCAGAAACTATCACTTTGTTAGATTATGGATGGCAGAAAAATTCACTTTGGAGAATGTTAATGCAGAAAGAAATTCAGGTGAATTTGATGTCGTCCGTATTAGTACAGATACCCTATCACAAAAAATTTCTTTCTAAACGTCATATGTTTCAAGTAGGTATGTTATTGTATAGTAGCTGTTCGCACCCGGCGTTGCACGGGTTAAGGATGAAGTAAAAAATAAGTTTGTGGATCGAAACAAAGGTTCCAATTTTTTGAAAAGCCTCTAATTAAAACAATGCTTCCACTTCATCTAGGCTGGGATGGATGGGAATGTTGCCTGTATACCCACCGTGTCTCAAAGAAAACGTGTGTAAAATTTGGGACAGTTCGGTCATACTGTGTAAATTTGTACAGAAAATATAACAGGGGAAGAGTCGGAGAAATATCGCCTATGTTACCCGCCGGGTCATAAAGAATAAGTTTGTGTATCATAATTGTATGTATATCACGGTACATTACCTATGCATTAGTAATTGTCACTGCTTACCTACGGAAATACTGCCGATAGCCGCGTAGCGGTCGCTACCAAGCACAAGTAATCGGTTAAGACAGTGTTTTCGGTTAGTTGTATTAGAATACACTGGAATAATGAAATATATACTATATATGAAAGTAATAAAAATCAACAAAACTCATGTATATTTGTGTAAATTGAACGCCTTTAATAACTTCATTAGCTGTAAAATGACGGTACTTTTACATGACGTTTCCTACAGTATAAGTATAATTTACTTATTTATAGCGGACACTCATGAAATAGTAATAACGACTTTTATCAAAATAATTGAACACATATAATCAAGAACACATTCATATTTGTGAAGTTGTAATTTTTCAGAACAAAGTTCTGTGAAATTTTTTTAAAACCAAATTAATTAATCAATTAGAAAGACATACAGAAAAATCAAATTCACGAAAAAATATTAGGTTACTACTGGAATTCGAACCCAGGTCACCTCCTTTCCGGGGCCGGTGCTCTGACCACTAAGCTATAGCAACCCTCTATGTTTCCGTGAATATATCGACCTTATATATAGTTCTTATTTTTATTAATTGATTAATTTTTATTTTTGTCCATAGAGCAATCCACTTTTTTTGATAAGGTAGTTGAAATTACTTTGCAATGCCACCGCTAGATGGACGCCAGAATTAATTTAATAATTCATTTTATTCATTTTAACATATATTATATATAATCAAGAACACATTCATACTTGTGAAGTTGTAATTTTTCAGAACAAAGTTCTGTGAAATTTTTTTAAAACCAAATTAATTAATCAATTAGACAATTTGGACAAAAATAAAAATTAATCAATTAATAAAAATAAGAACTATATATAAGGTCGATATATTCAGGGAAACATAGAGGGTTGCTATAGCTTAATGGTCAGAGTACCGGCCCCGGAAAGGAGGTGACCTGGGTTCGAATCCCAGTAGTAACCTAATATTTTTTCGTGAATTAGATTTTTCTGTATGTCTTTCTAATTGATTAATTAATTTGGTTTTAAAAAAATAATTGAAAACTTTTTTTTATATTTCCCCGGCAGTTAATGGCACCTAATATTTGAAACACTGGCTTTTGTGTGAAAAAAGACCACCCTTAAAAAGCGATTTGTTAGTCAATTGTGGTTATTTAACATTATTCAATATTACCTACCCAAAAATTTAGATCACATTAAATTGTATAGCGATGTTTGAGTGCACCAAATGTAAATTTTTCTGATATTCACGATTTATATTGTACTCTGTATGTAAAATAACGTAAGTTTTCTGATTGAAGCATAATTGGAGTAAATGGCGTAGAGTAATAATGAGCGCGGATAATTACTGGAGGACCGGTAATACCATACGGCGTAGCGTATCATCTTGTTATCCCATACTGACCCAGTTCACCCGTCACGACAGCGCAGCCTCCACTGGACCGATTATCTGAAGCGGTCCAGTTAAGTTCTTCAGTTAGCTCAGAACTTGGTCAAGTTCAGGTATCATACGGAGTACCGTTTTACTGCGAATATAAGGCGAAGTCTTTCAAATGTGCACGAAAAGTTATTTTTGGGTTTAACGGGCAACCATACTATCATCATTCACGAATACTTACTATCATCATTCACGAATAACACGGTCATGCCTCTGCGTGACTGCAGTTGTTAATATATATAAAAATCTAGTTTAATTATTATAGAAATTTTAATAAAAATTCTAAGTCATTGATATTATATAACAAACAATTCAGTTAGCTAAATAAGTATTATATTGCTGCGTTGTCAACTGGGCTGTGGTGGCTGCGCGTTTTTTATTATTTTAGGAATAATGAATTATCTTAATTCAAGTGACATGTTTATTGATATGATAGTTACAGTAACAAATTTTTATTTTAACTACAAAACATATACAGGACATTTTTTCAATTGGTTGAGCAACTTTGTAGATTGACATTTAAATTGTTATTTTATTATTTGTTTGTATCTACTAATATTTATTAATTACACCTACATACTTCAGAAAAAACCTTTCCATCGTCAGGGTGTTTTATAAATGTCAAAATATAAAAATGAAAAATAATTTTTAAATATTATTGCTGAAGTTCTTAATTACCTACATACAATTATTGCAAATCATATAAAAAATTAGGACTTTCTATTTTACACATAAATAATTTTGGTCTGAAATTGAATTATTTAGAATCATTAAAAATTAGTAAAACATGTAAAAGTAAAAAAATATTATTAATAATCAATTGAAAATAGTCCAATTCTTATTTTTTTCCCAATAATTGTGTGTAATGAAGAACTTTATATATTTAAAAAAAGTTTTTCAAATAATTTAGAAAAACAAAACAAAATATATATTTTTTTAATTTTTACGTTTCAACAGGCCAAGAGGCTCATTTACAGAAGCGAAACACATTACAAAACACCCAGATCACATAGATTAATTGTGAACTCACCGGGAATCGAATCCGGAACCCTCGGTGTAAGAAGCCAGTGTCATATCCACTGGGCTACGAGGGCCGCCATTTTGATATTTTGACATTTATAAAACACCCTGACGATGGAAAGGTTTTTCCGAAACGTGTACCTAGGTGTAATTAATAAATATAAGTAGATACAAACAAATAATAAAATCATTTTTTATAGGTATACGGGATAATTCGAACACAGGTTTCCCTCACTGTTCGCGGGGGCTCCGTCCCAGAAAAAACACCGCAAATACGAAAACCGCGAACATTAAAGTTAAGCCTCCACGCTCCGTATAAAAACATGGGCTGCGTTTAAATATAAAAACTTTTTATCAATAGAGTTTTGGGATATTCCTTTCAATTGTCAAATGGATAAAATCGTAATTTTATACTGTGTAAAAAATTATGGTAAAATAAGCATTTTTGTTCTGCAAATGCTCGGTGTTGAAAAGATTAAGGAAGTATTTATCGATTAATGTCCGACGTTTTGATATTGTAATTCTATTTTTAGTGGCGTTTTTTGACCTATGTCATATTTATGAAGGGTTGAAATTTAATACCTTCTATTAAACGGGATTTTGTAAACATTCACTCGCATGTAAAAATGCATCAGTTACACAACCCGCATTGACTGCGAAATTTTCTATTTCTTCCTTCCTATAAAATAATCACGCGCACTAAATTGCTTGGGATTGTAGATCACACACGTTTTAAAAATAACATTTTATGTTTATTATTAATTGACCATGAATATGCAAAACCGTAAATAGCGAAGGTTTACTGTACATTCAGATACCATTTTAACAACATTAATATGCCATAGTCAATTTTTTTTAAAGCAGAAAGCACAACTTTAAACAGACTCCTAAGGGAGGGTCCAAAAAGCCACGTGGTTCCATTTTGAACTATTTTGAACTCCTCCCTTTCCCCATGTAGCTCTACGTGGCTTTCGCTTTGCTCCCCCTGCCCTCTCTCACAGTGGACATTTTTTCCTATTAATTCCAGAAGACATTTTGTACTGTTAATTAATAAGAACAAAAATAAATTGCTTCAAATGTCATAAACCACAAATCACGATAATGATGTGTGTCATGATTAAATTACAATGAGGAATTTAATTTCACGAAAAAAAGAGAAGAAAAGTAGCCATACGAAATAGAACAGTAATAGGGAGTTTATTTGGCAACATATTCATATATTTTTAAATACCGTTCTTATAATTTTTTCATTGGTTTCAGAAGGGATTTGTGAATTAACATATTAAATATATAAGTTTTCACTATTTATCGAACGCAGGTATAATAAAATACGAATAGGTAGTAAGTTTGATTCCGTACTTAAAACACAACTGTTTCATAAAGACGAACCACACATTGTGGACAGCCGTAATATACCTATCCATGGGTAGGTATAAATACTATTTAGTACCTAGATAATTTTGATTAATCAATCTTAAGCACGAAATGATCCGGACTTTCTGATGACAGACGTCAGATTTACGTATCTAAAGACCTTTTAAATCCGCACTCATAATTTGAGCTTTACGAGTTATGTCTTCTGGGCAAAAGTGAAGGTATAACAAAGGGATTTAAAATAGAGACCCTGAACATAAAGAAATTATCATTCGCACAATGGTGAACCGGTTAATTTGTATTTTTTTATTGAGTGGCCTGTTGTAACAGTTTGTGGATCTGGAGATCAGGTTTAGCTCGGTTAAGTTTTTGAGTTAAAAATGGAACTCTCGCGGTCCGTTAGCTCAATTCACCTACTCCGATGTAGAAGTACTCTATTCAGTAACTTAAGGTATGAATTGATCAGTAAATAATTTTTTTATATGATCATAAATTGTTGTATTCATAAAGATATTTCAGATAGTAAATACTATCGTGAAATAGTACCATAATTGTTGTGAAATATGTATAACAAAACCAAATAATTAAGGAATGAAAGATTTTCCCTATAAGGTTTAGACTGGACTCGTATAAAAGGGGTAGGTACAGTCAGTATGTTCGGTTTTAGGCGATTTAATCGATTAATATATTTATCGGAATGTGTACAAAGGGTTATTTGGAAAACATTAATAACCTTGCAGAACTTTATTCCTGCTTTAATTATAAGTCGAAGAAAAAAAAAGCAACCATGACCAATAGTTATGGAGATATGCGAAATCTAAGTTTTTTTTTCCAGTATTTCTGACTTATTTTTTTTTAACATTTGACTATTACTACAGTAACTTCTATCGAATATGAAAAATTCATTCCCTTTTCTACAAGTCAAATAAAATAATAAAAACCTTCCAATTCCAAATAAAAAACATTGCAATTGGAATTTCAGCAGGGTGTTGATCATTTTATTTAACTTGTATTGAAGAAAATTAATTTTTCGTAATCGATATAGGTTACTGTAATGATAATTCAACGTGTCAGAAATATTAAATAAAAATGCAAACTTTGATATTGCATATCACCATAACTATTGATATTAGGTCATGGCTGAACATTTGAACATTTTCGACTCATAAACAAGGAAGGAATAGTCTATGAGGTTATTAATATTTTCCAAATAACCCTGTATAAGGGAATTTAGATTGAATTTCAACGAATCTTAAAAAATAAATCATTGAACGGCTGTAATTTTGAAAATATTTTTGAGAGGTGATTATAATTAATAGTGTGTAAAATATTACTCATTATCTCAAGTTCTTCTGAAAACTTGGCATTAAAAAAAAAAAATAATATAAATAAACTTGTTTCTTTTTTTTATGCTCGTATTTTTATTATGATACTCTCTAAATGTGTACTCGTATTACATACGAGTATGTATTAGTGATGGTCACACCGTTAACTTACCAGATATTTATGGTACTGTTATTTGACTGGGGTATAACTGTTGTCTAGTACCGATCGATACAATCAGAAACCTACAAATTACACATAACGATTTTTGTGTAACTGGTTAAAATATCACACAATGCAATCAGATACCTACAAATCTCACATAATTAGTTTTTGTATAACCGGCTAAAATATCAAAAAATACAATCAGTATTGTATGATATTTTTTTCACAAGTATTTGTACATATACATGTTCTGTATCTTTCTTAACAAAATACCTACACTGGGGATTTGAGGTTAACAAATTGATTTTGGCAATTCACTTTTGTTTATCATATATTAAAATTATTTAATTATATTGCAACAATAATATTACAACTCAATCCAATTCAAATGTTCAAGTAATGAATATTTCATTCAAAATATTAATTGTTGGTATCTAATTGCAAACATAATATTATTTCTATGCGCACCGCCCATTTTTACCACCCAATCAATTAAAATTAAAATAAGAGAAATTATCGCACCGCATTACATTTTAATTGAATCTATTTATGGTGCAAAAAATAATTATAACATTTCGGACATTCATGACATTGTGCGCGCACAATTAAGCAAAAATGCCGTAATTAGTTGTAGAAACCGCCCGAGCCTTGTTGAGAAATGACATTAAATTCATTCAAATTAGCCAAAGCGTCACACCTTTCGAACGACGGTGCAATGCAGCACTGTCGGAAACGATTATCGTCAAACGCGAGAAAATTGCGCGCTTTTATTGTGTCGCGCACTCGCGGCCCGAACGGAGTATCCCGCCCGGCTGCAGTCAAGTGCCGAGGAGACATTCAGTTGGTGAAGAGACTCGGAAAAAGACACTTGTTGGTCGCGGGTTACTTGCAATTTTAATAAAGAAATTCGCCATTGAAGAAAAAAACGAAAGTGGACCGTCGCTTTATCGGGAAAATGTGGCGCTAATTACCGGACTGTAAATTGTATTTTGGGTAATTGAACTTTTCGCGGCGTGATATAAAAGTATTAAAAATGATTTTAATCGAAAGTGACAGTGCAGTTTTTTATAAAAATATAAATTAGGTATTGATTCCACGAAATTTTCATTTTTATTTCGGAATTGACGGAACTGTTTTTGTAAATTATTAATATTAATTAATATAAAATAATTTTATTTACAACTTCAATTTTATGACTAAAAAACAATCAGTTTCAGAATCAAACAAACCCATACCTTCATCAGGGTAGCATTTCAATTGATTCCTATCCCCATTAGCGGAAAATATATCATGACATTGCCCTAATGTTGGAACAGGTTAAGTTATAAAACTGGTAGATTATTGTATAATATTGAATGAAGTATTGCTTATATTATTTATTTATCTATATTTGTATAATTGCTTCAATTAATTATTAATATTATGTACCTTTTAGTATTATCACTGATATTCTTAATTTTAATTAATATTTACTAAAAATCAGGAATTATAAACAAAACATACGACCGAAAAATGCTCAGTCAGCGTATCATAGTGAAATATTAATAATTCGGAAGTATCTCATATAAACATATAAATAATATTACTTTAAAAACTCCAATATACATATCTCATTATCAATAATAGTGATATCTGTATTGGATTATGGGAATTACAAAGTTTTCGACTGTAGGTGGCGGTAATAAAAATACAATCACATACGAAACACTGTATGCAACTTAAACATATATAGGTACAACTTTAAAAAATTTAATAGATGTGGTAGTCTATCATGGGTGGAATTGGTGAACGTTACATTGTGTAAAGTGATCACTTAAGCCAGCCGTACGTACCCAAAAAGACTTCCATAATTCTTTTCCCATATAAAAATATAGCTTCGTCTCTATGAGACATCTATAATAAATCTTGATTAATGATCTCTAGATAAATTTGGACACACTCAAAAATTAGAAAAATCTAATGATTTTTTTTTAAAGGAAACTAGTCAATAATGAATAGATTGAGAATGCATGGTCGCATGGTTACAGTTAGCACTTAAGTAAAAAAAAGTATCATTTTTACAGAGCATTATGATTAAAGCAAGAGAAATCAATAATTTATTCATTGATTTCTAATTCACGATCGTGATATGTCAAAAATATGTTACTGATCTGTCACGCGGACAGACAACAACCAAACAGCTGAAAAGAAATTCGAAAACTAGTATTTGATTCCGGCAGATGAGGCTTATTACCATATTGTACACGTTCCGATCACTCCTCATTGGCCTAAAACGGTTTAATCCTTGAAGAATACATATAATATACAAGTACGCGATTACCGGTAGATGTATCGATTATTAAATTAAACCCTTGCTTTAGGACTTTTTTTTTCCGATTTGCGTTTTTTTGAAATCGCGTAGAATATTATGCAACCAATTTTATTTTTTAGCATTTTGCTGACAATAATAATTTTAATCTTTAGAACACCTAATAGTAAACTCTTTATTGTGATAATTCTCTTTGGCTTAACAACCGTAACACTTATTCTTAAATTTGCGATTTTCATGTCACTCTACATCAATAATTTTTACTAAAATGATATTTATGTTAGTATATAACCACTAATAATTACTTTTTTGTCTATCGGTTTCGAGACGTAACTCGTCTCTTCGTCAGGAAAACCACTAACTAGACTAGCATGTAAATGTCAGTACACTATGGTTGTGGTATGTAGTGATATTTACATGCGAGTGTAGTGGTTGTCCTGACGAAGAGACGGGTTACGTCTCGAAACCGGTAGACAAAAAATTTTTTTTTGTGGTTATATAGTGGTTATATACTTACATAAATAACATTTTCCTTAAATGTCTGACTACAAAGTTAACACTTTAAATATTAATAATATTAATAATAATATTTTTTACTAATTTTATTTTGTTTGCTCGTTCACCACTTGAACTGTACACGTCTAATCGCTATAAAATATAATCATGTTGCTAGAACAGGCCGAAAATACTTGTAATTAGGATATTGGGCTGTATTTAAAATACGTATTTTGTTATTGTATGTATTTTGTACCAAGTATTCAGGGGCGTGCTGTGAAAACATCGCAGCATGACTTATACGTAACCAATTATTTGGAATTTATTTCGTAATAGTTCTATCACCTTTGTTATCATAGCATTAATATTTGGATATTTCATAAAAATCTGTGGCATAAATATTTGATTGCTCTTTTTTTCCAAAATATACGTTTATAAAAAAGTCATGCTTCAATGTTCCCACTGCACGCGCCTGGTATTCTGTTTGTGTCTCATTAAAAATGAAATAACCACCGAGAGTAGCTTGTTGGTCTTGTGGTTAGGACACTCGCCTCGTGATCCAAAGGTCGCTGGTTCGAACCTCACTCCAGACTAGCAAGTTAGTCCTATTTTCATAGCACAAGCGTTTAGCTTAGTTTGAAAATAGTAAGAATATTGATGTGACACGTATTCCGTGTTCGCATCTCTATTTAAAAAAAAAAAGATATACTTTCACATTAAAAATCCTGCCCTGCATTGGCTGCATGATTAAGATAGATTTTTTATTCATATTACTAGGGCGATGGCGGAAAAATACTTTATATATAGTTTTTATAAATAATTTTTGAACAGTCTCTCTTTTAAACATAGATGATCAAGTAGGTTAGTAAAATTGCAAAAAATCGATTTTTGTTTTAATAATTGTTTTAAAAGTTTAACTCTTCTTAAATACATGCTGTGTTTGAAACGAATTTTTTTTTAACATTGTCCGAAAATATCCGACAGTAGATATAACGTAGGGACCGTCGATATTTGTGTGAATTCCTGGTCATAATCAAAAGAATTGAACTGATATTTCGGGAAATTGCTTTATAAGACTCTCTGCAGTAGATGGTATGACTAATCTATCTGATTAAAAATTTATGATAAGATTCAATAGGTACTGAAAGATGGTGATAGATGGGAGTGCCTTATCGAATCTTTTAGTCCCTGACTCCCCTATAATAAGGGAGCAACGGTGATAATAAATAAATAAAAATATTAATTGACAAAAGAAAGACTGTGAAGACTGTGAATTATAAAATCACATGAAAATATATTTTTAAAAAACCGCGCTTTTATTTAAATGTAATAAAAAGTAAAAATTAACATTCGGACAAAAAATTTCTGACAAAAAAACGTCGGCACCTACGATATTGATATAGATTACAGAATTCTGTTGTTGATGGAGGGAAAGCGCCCGTGCTTTGATTTGGAGAGTGAAGCAAAAAAATTTTATCCGAAAATTTATTTAATACTTTTTAGTATTTAAACACGTGTGCTTTTAAAAAAGTTTTTTTCATTTAATATAATTTTATACTTTTTAGTCTTAATATTACCCAGAATACAAATACAAATCACTTCGGTAGAAAACTAGCGCCATATTTTAGTGTGCTCGTTAACTCATTTCAAATATAAAACTTTGATTATTTAATTATGATGCGTGTATCTGTTAATTGATTCGTGTATTGTCATCGAGAATACGTCTGCAAAATTTTAGCTCGATTGGACATGCGCGGGTGAAATATCGGGACATGAAGCGGGTGAAATATCGATTGTAAGATTCCGTCCAACAAAGCTAACATAAGCTTGGTAATAATTAATAAAATATATGTAATTATTTTGTACATTTATTTGAATATCTTTTTTATTTCTTAAACGTTTATTAACATTTTAAATATCGTGAACGAGTTACACCGCCAAGCTTTGCGTATCACATCGAGAACACACTCGCCTGCACGGTCAGTAGGCGAATGTCTTGCCGCTAGACCCGACGAGAATATGTACGCGCATACCTTTACATGATTTGATATGATCGTAATTGCTTGAAATAGGTTCACAATTAATAGAGCATCCGATTATAATACTAGGCAATTTTGGCTATGAAATATTTACGCTTTGTTTTTTTTCCGACTAAAAATATGCCTACGCACATTTTTAAATCATCCAAAATAATAGGTGTGATGATAGTATTAAAGAATTAAAGAATAAGTGATCTTAGAGAAGAATGGATTCTAAAAAATCATCCAGTTTTAATAAACACATTGAGATTAATAAGATTTTCAATAAAATTCCGAAATCGGCCATTTTAAATAAAACACCGAACATCACCGTGTCTTTTGAACTGTTGTCATGGACAAAATGCAATGCTTACTTAGGCTTGACGTCACGTAGACGCCATGACACCTGCGGGCGTTTTCGCGCGAAATTAAAAATAGGTAGATGAAAATGCAATTATTTGCGTAAAAACTTAGTTTATTATTGAAATACTTTTATTTTCGGTAATAGTAGACGTGCACCTACATTAAAGAAAGTTTTGTTAAAATCTGTCATCATGCCTATTGAGAAGCGAGACATTTACCATATCGCCATAAATTATTGAATTTCACGATATATCGGCGCATAAGATACCATGAAATATTATAGTTATATTAAATGCAAACTTGCATTTAATTACTATGAAGCAATAGAAGATCTAGTACGTGAAGCAGGTGTACATATTGCAAAACCTAACTTGCGCCATAAATGAAACCTCTTAGGAAGATTCTTGTCAATCAATAACCTAAATGTCAACGATGGTTTTTGATTACCTTCGAAGATAATGGTATTTTAAGGACCTGTTTCTCAACAGCCATTAATAGATAAAAGGAAATGCATGTCACAACAAAATTCTTATTAACGTACTTTAAAAATATGAAAGATGAACTTGGTAGTCTCCCAATACTCGTGATAGTAGTAAATATTTTTATCAGTTAAATATGCATACAATTATATATGTAAAATATATATAAAGTTGTATTTCAGTTTCGAGTTTTTTTACAATTTTTTGTATCGGATGCTCCAATTCTACGACATAGTTCGAATCTGCGTTTTAAATAGAACGTTAAAACGCGATTACGATTAGATACGGACTGTAAATTGTAATAATGTTAGGTAGGTAACAGGTATTTAGTATCTTTGTACTTATACCTCAACCGCTGAGAGTTTTAGTATGACCAATCTCATTCTGTTATCAACTGTTTTGTCTTTTATATGTCTTTTATATGGAGTAATATAATAAAGTTGATAGAAAAATATTTTTATATATTTTTTTTATAAATTTTATAAAAAAAATTATATAAAGAATTTTGAAATATAAAAAACAGAATCTTTTATTGCCCCGGTTAATCCGTAATCTGAATATTGCGACCCCGCATATTTATAAAGTGTCTGATATATTTATACGGCATTGAAAATCGTTTAATCTTATTGCAAGGTTGAAAAGTGCATATAATCACACTGATGCTGATGGGTAGTCGTAGAATGTAATGTTTAGCGTTTTGCAAAATATTTATTATTTGGTATTTAAATGGTTAACAATGGGTTAACAACATATCTGTTGTTGTTAAAATTATTACGGTTATGAGTTTCTGTGGACACTGCATCACGTAAAGCATTGAATAAACTGCGAGGAGGGTGAAGAGGGTGTGTAAATAAGGGAAAGCGGTCTTCTACTTTCTCCTTCGTCTCAGTATTGAAATAAAGTGACACTAATCTGACGAGACACGGCTAATAGTGCCCCAACAAATCATAATGCGTAATGCGGTAGAAAAATTGAAAGAATCTTTTATTCGCTACCGTAGATTAGAGCTTCTGTGGATGGATTTGTTGCAGATACATGCACGTATGAGATGATGCATTAATAGCACACAAAACGCAGTTTGTAATAAAGCGAAATATTATATAATCCTCCGTCATCTCTGCTTGCTTCAACGTAGAGCAAATACACTCGCATAATTCTTACGAATTCGCCGTGTGAAAGGAATAGTCAAAAGAGGCGACCGACTCTTCTCGTTTCTGGTATTCTGAATATTGCGAAGGCGTTGCACAATGGAAAATGAAGTCGTTAAATACGCCGCCAGTAAATGTGTTTTAGTACACAGAATATAATTCTATTTTGTAACATTGATTATATCACATAAAGTGGCGCCTGAAAAAGATGCAATATTGCGAGTTTTATTCAGTCCAAAAAAAACCGCACAGTTTAAATAATCATTTCATGCTTTTAATTCACATTTACTTACCTATCATCAATAATCCTAATTCACATTCACTTACCGTATCACTTAATCAATATTTTTGAGCCTTATTTGATTTTAATTTTGTTTGTTGTAGTTGGTATTGGTTGTATATTTTAGGATTCAAAGTAAATTTGTCAATGTATGACATGGGATCTTTAAAATTGGCTCTACTGCCCTTGAAGAGTCTTAGTCTCTCCAAAACTTTTCCTTAATCGATATTTGTTTCGCGCCGTTTCTTTAAAGTTTTGAATCTTAAAGCCAGACCAAAAAATACGCAAATGATCGTTTTTCTCGAAAAATATTTAGGTATTCATCAATGTTCATTTTATCCATTTCAGATACAATAATCTTATCCGATCTTTGAATCATTTCTAGAAAAAGAATTCTTAGTGATTCTGTATATTATATCTTCTGAATATTAGAAAAATGTTTCTTTTTTTATTTTCGAAAATAGGAACAAGTAACTGGAAGCCACGTCTGGCAAATATGGATGCCGAGGCATTTATTTATTTATTTATTATAACGGTGCTATTTTTGGCGGGAAATTTTAAAATCTTTGTTCCATATTTTCCGTAAGTGTGTGGTTTACACGTGTCGATGGTTTACACCAAAACACGTGTAAACCATCGACAGCCAACGATACAGTCAGCATCCAATATGGCTCCCAAATCAAGATAGGTACATACATGTAGGGAAAAGTGTTCAAACACACCGAGAATATTAACAATAGAATTTTTTCTTTGAGTAGATATTATTCTATACTATTGGTGAAATGTCGATTGATAAGCGTCGACATCAAAGCTTGCATTTTTTTTGACTATTTTCTATTCAAAATTGAATGAAGGAGAATCCCTCGTTTTTGCTATTTGCAACGAGACACAATACAGCATATCGCTCACGATAACACAATACCTCGCATACCACATTTTTTGTGTGTGTTTGTCTTTAAAATATGTGGATATGTAATCTGGCAAAAGCTTGTAGGTATTTAAAAAAATATATTTGTATCTCTTATTCCATTAAAGCGATTTCTCGTATTCTGTTTATTGTAAAGAATCTAGGTATTTTGCAGTATTCTTGCCTCTCCTGTAAAATCTGTATTAAGTGGCTTACGAGGTATTGTTTTATCATGAGCGATATGAAATTTGGGAAATTCGGCGTATTTTTACTCCCTTTCTTTTAACTCGTAGCGTCTGTGGTTTGTTGTCTGCCGTAAAAACTTTGGATCGATTTTTAACCCTTTTCCCCTTATCCAATCGAGCTGAAACTTTGCAGGCAGACTCGTGGCGACGATAAAAATGATCGGACAAATTTTCGTTTAAAAACATTTAATAATATTATAGTATCATTTTCGAAATTTTAACGGTTTTTTCAAATTGGAATCAATACAAATGAGTAATGACCCCGACGCGTGCACTAGGCACGAAACCTGATTAAATGAGTAGGGGAGTATAATAAAAGCTTGGGTTTTATGGGTTAGTTTTTTCCTATTAAACTTACGCCTTTGAGGAAATTCAAGCTTAGCTTAGGACATCCCAAGCTCCTTCGTGTTGGTCTGGTGTTCAGAATTTATAGAATACGTACTCTAAAGTTTGTTGTGAAGACCGAAAAGTAGACCATAAGGAGGTCAAAAAGTATAAGTCATCTACGATAATACTCAATTTCTTTCGTACCTACGTTTATTGTTTGAGCTGATAATGTGGGGAGATACCGTTGAACTAATTCCAGTTTTGACATCTCACGTGTTGTGCGAGCCAACATACTTTCTCACATTTCACTATTTATCCATTATCATGGCATGTCGCTGTTCTTTTGGGCGGGAGAACCATTGTCTCCCGCCCCGCTAGCCGCCATTTTGTTACCGCGAAGGTCAGGTTCATTGTCGGTTCTCGATCGTGAGTTATTTTTGCGATGATTGAGCGGTTAAGAAAAAATGCACACGCATCGTTTGTAGAAGAAAATCTTTTACACAATGTATGGCATTGTTTTTGAAAAAAACTAACTGTTAGGTATTGAATACATCTTTGCAAACGTAAAAAGTGAATTTGTAGATAATATATTAATAAATAGAATATAGATAGTGAAAATCTATATACAATTTATACATATCTCTACATATTATAAACAAAATTGTTTGATTTTATCAATAATATTTAATTTATACTTCTGTCAACATATTGACTTAGTTTAAAAGATGTCTGAAAACTGTGTTAACAATAAAGAATTTTTAAAAATATATACTAGTGATATCAGAACAGCGCTATTTAGAATAGAACATAATTAAATAGAGAATTATGCTTTTTTGCTTCTTATGCCTCATCATTATATTATGCTTCATTATTATGTGAGCCATCTAGTACCGTTGGCGACGGACATTGTTACGAATAGAATTATATTTTTTTTCTACCTCATTTTATACACTTCATTATTGTTAATGCCATCTGGTAGAGTTAGTGACGGACATTGTTACGTAGAGAATTATATGTTTTGATTTGTGATTAATGCCGATGACATGTGCGATATAGTAATGGATGCACTTATTAGTTTTAATTAAAGCGTAGAGTCAATGGTTTCATTTTATTTAATAACAATTTTGAAATCATACTAACATTGAAAACGGAATGAGAACAGATATTAGATTCTAGGAAGTTACGGACGGACAGCGAAATTATTATTATTGGGGATGGGGATAATAAGTAGCACCTATAAAAGTTTTGGAACATATTGTAGAGAAGAAAAAACATTGTATTAAAAAAAATCGCATCAGAAATTTAGCATACCTATATTTGAAGTAGTAGTAGAAATTTAGTATATATTTGAAGAGAACAAAACAGAATACACTGGATTGTAGATGATGTGAGGCTGGGTGAACTGGAAAAACATATTCAATGCAGGGGGATATGATATATGTCTGAGACATGTTTAATTTTTATTTCAATAAAATTTCTTCGTCTAACAGTTAACATATTTTTGGATTAAAACATTTTGTTAAACATTACATAAGAATGAATAACTTATATATAACTTCACAATCTCTTGACGTTTTTATTAAAAATATATTTTACCTAAATTGAACGATTAATTGGTATTTCAAAATTATCACTTTATTTGAAATACGAAATCCAATCAAAATAAATTATTCTCAGATAAAAAGAAAATTATTTTAGATTATTTATTGCGGTCGAAACCGAACGTTTTCACAAGCGTGGCACATTTCATTTGTTTTTTTTTTCATTTATATCCGTACAGAGATTTGATTTAACATGATCTAATTCATATAAATTACCTTTTCACGCTACGCGGCTCAGAGATCTTATCGATTTAGTTCAAACGCTTTGTCACTCTTCATATCAAATCATTCCAACGGATGCAATCTAAAAAGGTGAACGTTTTCTTAGATGTAGACTGCGGAGTTGAAATAATCTAGTATTTCTCATTTATTAATTAGGATGCTCACGATTTTTGATATATAAATAAATATATGTTTTAAAGAGTTAAGGTTATTATTACGGTCGTTAGACATATTTAAATGTAAAAATGGTTACGCATATTTTATAGGAACCGTATGTTTTTCTGAGAAACAATTCTCGACGTTCCGTTGAAGTCGTATTCAACGTCCTCAGGAGAATGACCTGTACTCGTGGATAAATCGGCGTTTATTCGCTAAATAACTTTTATAACAGCTTGCATCAAAACATAATTAATGGAAAGAATATTTGCAGAGTTTAAGATTACGGTAGCAACAGATACAATATGCAGTTTTTTGTATGCAGGTCTTTATCGTTACCTACCTCGCTAGGTAGGTAAGGATAAAGCTTTCCCTTCATTGAAACTCCATTTAAATATCTAATTTCATGGTTGCGTTATTAGAAGAATAAAAAGAAAAAGAAAGTAAATAAATTAGAGTAAAAAGTATATACATATATGAACAAACAAAAAGTGTAAATAAGTAAATTAAATTAACAAAGGTAGATAGTATAATAACAATAGTACAGACAAAGTAAGTGTCATTAATGAGTGACTTTGATCATCGGAGGATCGTTAAAATTTAACTTCGATTTGGTATCGATAATACCAATAATAATAATTTCGATGTCTGTCTGTCCGTAACTTCCTGGAACGTACATTGACAACATTTTAAAAAAAATAATTTAGGAACCGACATGTAAAGAAAGGCACTGTCGTTTTTGACGGGTTACAGCTAGTACTGTATAATCCATGAAACTGGGATTTTATAAGGGGGTTCCGGTTTCGATTCCCGCTGAAGTCGCGAGTATGTGCTTTTCTCAAGTTCGGGTGTTTTTATGACGTGTTTCTTATTCCTTATTTCTTATTATTTATTTCACGTTTTTATTCCAAGTAATTCATACCTTGTTTTTGAGAAAAGCCCATTCGAGAACAAGGTCAAACTTTCTTGCGGTTAAAAAAAATACGTAGAGAAGCCTACAAGAAATGCACGTCGCGTCAAGTCTTCATTTCGTGCTATATCCGTTCAACGGACGTTGGCTGTCATGCTCGCAATCATCACATTATTTACTGTGACCTGGAAAAGCTCCCCAGCTAAGCCGTTGCCTCAGATCGTCTGCAATGATGTTCTTCTTCTTCCAGACTCCCGGTTTCCATCAATCTTTCCCATCATTAAGGGATGCGAGATCTGACACTTCTTTGTATGTTTCATTACCAGTGACATGCAGTGGGTATAAACTCAGGTTATGCTATGACCGACTGACAACTATATTAAAAAAATATAGGTATATCTACCTGTAAGGGTATACCTATACATTTTTTGAATTTTTTCAACTGTATATAATGTACTATTTTGATTAGATTCAATTCACAAAAATAACTGCACTATAAAAGAAGCATTGTAAACAAGATTTTCTAAATAAATAAATGTTTTATATATAGGTAATACGGAAAATTTTTTCAATATACTTCGAAAACGATTTATATATATATATAATTAAATCGGGAATAATACTTATTTCAGATATACGTTCTTTTTACAAAAATAAATCAAACATTTTATCATATCATTGATGGCAATGTTGTCGTAAGCAATCAATATGATTTGACAGATAGTATTTATTACATTCACCATAGAAATGAAAAATAGAATTTACACAAAAAGTTTTGGGTGGGATTTGTAAAAAATATCATTTCTTAGTGACGTGCGCGCAGTTCTCACATGGCATAGAACCTTTCAAAAAAACACGCTATACCATTAAAAATTTACTTGTCTATTACAAAAAACTCGCAGATATAGAGCTAAGTAAAAATACGTGGTACAGCACGAGTTTTTCTCGACTTTACTAGATATATGGAACAAATTTGTTGGGCGCAAACAAGTGAGATCAATTAAGAATTGACATGAAGTTAGGCACAGAAAAGTCGAAAATAAAACTTCTAAGGGCCGGTTGTTTCAAGTTGGATTAAAGTAAGCGTTCTTTTAAAGCATAGATTTTTACGTTCTCCACCAATCGGATGATCCGTTTTCGTAAAAATCTATGCTTTACTCGACCGCTTACTTTGATCGAACTTGAAACAATTCTAAGTGTAATTCGCCCTACGGCTAGAAGTTTTATTTCCGTTTTATTTTAAATCGGAAAAAAACCCAGATACGTCACGTTAAACAGAAACGTCAGAAATAAAACTTCTAGCCGTAGGACGAATTACGGATAGAATTTTAAATCAACTTTTTCTTTAGATAAGAATTATTTAATAAATATTAATTTGTTTCCCAGAATCTTTACTAATGCTCAGCGTTTTTGCTTGTATGCGCTGCATGCCACTGCTCATTACGTATCCCAAATATTACAGTTTTCGGTTTTTTATTGTTTTAAAACAAGTATAAGTATGTACATAGTAGTTAACTACTATGTACATACTTATACTTATTTATTTAAACCTCTACCAGATAAATTTGAAAATTTATTCATCAAAATAATGCAGTAGATCATAACCATAAGCTGGAAAGTCTTTACAATGAGCCCACCATAGTTAAATATCGTCTTAGATGGTTGGAACATGCAGGTACAGCGAATGGAAGAATATCGAATGCCGAAAATGATTCTCAACACAGGGGAGAAGAAGTGTGAGAAGACCGAAGCTAAGATGGATGGATGGCGTAGAGGGGGATCTAAGGGCAATCGGTGCGACAAAATGGAAAAGGCGGACGAGAAGACCAAGGCTCACAGTGTTCTCTAGCGCCAATGATGATGAATACAGGGGATCTAAAATATTATAAATTAGAGTAATAAATGATAAAATAACGTATAGCATCATTCACTATAACACATCAATATATTCGTAGGTACCTAGGTACTATTTTTAAAAGTTAGTCAAAAATAAGTAAAATGGTCTCTAGATGATGTGTATTTTCATAATCTCAACAGACATTGCCGCATTATCTTCTTCACTTTTAAAACCGCCGATTGAATTAATATCGTAAACAGTCCTCATTTAAAAGTAATTAAAAAATTCCAATAAAAGACCATCAATATGGCGTCAAAAAGTCTTTAAGCATTTCTTCAAAATTTGAGGAACGTGAGGACATATTCTTTTAATTAAAAGTCTCTTCTAAAAAGTTCATTTCAAAGACAAGGAAGTAGGCCTGGTCACCGGATTGCAGAGAGGCGGAACTGCTGGCGGGAGACGGATGTTAACCGACATTTTAAAATAAACGCAAAAATCCCACTCGGAAATGACAGAACAGCGGTAAGTTAGCTGTTCTTCAAAATCGTTTCCGTTTCAAAACTAAGGTACCCACGAGGAATTTTATCGTTCGCAGAAATCACAAGTGCATTATACGGAACGAACTGTAATTAAAGTCACATTATTTTTTTTTAATATACCTTTTACTACCACGGTTAAATAAATTTTTATTTTAATTATAATTATTTTACTATGAAAGTGAAACTTAATTATTACATTAAATTTAATGTAGAGCAAGTCCGGGACACTAATACTTATCTATATACTTTTTTTACTCCTGCGTCAGTCAAATTCACGTATTATTTATCTCGGAGCACTCTAGCGATGTGAATATTTATATTATATTTATAGAATTATATATATATAGAATATTTATAGAATTATATATATAGAAGATACCTATACGTGCAGAAAAAAATGAAATGTATGCTACTTCACGATTCATATCAAGCTGGAATCACCGTCATTTCGCATTAAAGTTACTTAAGTGACAATAGCGATCTATTTTTTTAAAATTCGGACACTGACAATCTCAAAAACAATATTTTGTAAATATACGTACAGCGAAAACCAGAAGGGCTGACGTTTTTCTCAAGTTGCGTACCTAGTGCTACTCTGAACATCTCTTCAGTGGGTCTCCTCATTTATGGCTCTGGATTGCAAGGGCGTGCACTGAGAACATTGAAGTATGACATTTACGTAAGCACATATATTTAAAAAAAAAAAAGATATTAAATGGTTTATCTCGCACTGCAAGTTAGGCGTTATTTTAAATGTGACAATAGATTATCAAATCGAACCTAGTCGAACCTGGCGTGATTGAAGTTATTAAAATTTAATTAAAAATAAAAATATAGTTTTACAAACTAAACACAAAAACTTAGTGGTCACTTTCGTCAAGTCTTAAGAAAAGGCAATAATATCCCACTGAGTTGTTTCTGAGATAAATATAAAAAAAAAACTGTTACTACCCAAGGATATTTCTCTGGAGTCTATGAAAACTGCATCTTATTGGAAATAAGTTTGTAAAAATAAAACCCAAATCAGTTTTCCTTTTATATACGCGTATAAATAAATATTCGACTTTTAAACATAGATATTGCTGTGTTTGCTACCAAATAGTGGAATTGCTGGTTTTGCTATTTATTATACACAATTGGGTATTGATGATGTTTCATTCTAAAATCGACATAAACTCTCACATTAGTATGAAGCAGCCATTTTCATATGTGACATCCTTGGGGGTGGATTGGTTGAAGTGGATATTGTTGCCTTTGCTTTTTACACTACGAGGATATTGCTGATTTTGCTTTTAATATTACTAATTGTTTTGGACATTATTATTTTGGTAATATAAATGTTTAAAAATATTGATTATTTTATTTGTATGTATCTACTTTTATATTAGTATTTCACCTACATAGGTGTAGGTGAAATACTAATATAAAAGTAGATATATACAAATAAAATAATCAATATTTTTAAAAATGTCAATCTACAATGTTGCTCAATCAATTGAAAATATATCAATGTTATTTGGAAACTTGCTTTTGGAAGAAATAGAGCTATATTTCCTATAAAATCTCGAATTCAATTCATTCTGAATTAGTAATCCTCGTTGAGTGCGCGTTAAAAATATATTTTTGAATATGGCAGTTTTGCTTTTATTTCGCTCGTACACAGAAATAGAACTTCCTCACATTTAAAAGCTTCCGTAGCTTCAAAAAGTACTCAACCGATGCTATTTTTTTTTATATATAACTCTTTTGAAGAATAACACCTACACCACATATAGAATACAAATTTTGTTCACGGTTAAATAAACAATTAAATTTATATGTTAAATTTAATCGATAACTACCTCGGTGCTCTCAGCTCAAGGATTCGCGTTAAAAAAATAGTATACCCGGATGATACACTTATTAACTACCTTGAAATATTTTGTTATAATAGCAAGTATTTAACCGATTAATGACAATAATGATATTACTTTGAATATCAAATTTTGTTAAACCATGAGAAATTTGATTAATTTCTTACATAAATGTTAATATTACATTTATAAAAAGAAAACCTTGGTCAATCGCAGAAATACTGCTGATGTTATATTTCTTCACAAATTAGCCAATTCTAGGATTGACTGCCCAGCATTGCTGTAACGCATATCCCTGGAAGTACCCGGAAGATCCACTAGATTGATTGGTTGAGACCTTGACCCTTTCACATTGTAATATCAACTCCGGGCAATTTTTTTTTTGTATATCGCTCATCTAATTTGATCAACACTAAATTTGGCAACTTGCATCTCTTAAATTCATCAATCTATGATTTTAAACTCTTGGATTTTCATTCACCTCAGTTATAAATATTTTTTTAATACAGCTTCTTTCTTTTATTTATATGTTATATATGTAAATGTAAAATGTATTGCTCCCATATCTTCATGCTATATTCCTTTTTCTCTTTTTTTCTTGTCTTATCCTGTTTTTAAAAATTAGATCTGTCTTTTCCTACCTATTTCATATTCCACTTAACCTTAAATTATTAAGCTCCCTTGGTTTATTCTTAACTTAAACCCTTAATTTTTTTGTATTTTGTTAAATTATTGTTGTGAAATATTAAGACATAACTTGTTTATTGTATGTAAACATGTAAAAGATGATTTATGTACTATTTAATATTCATATATAAGCTGACTTTTAATTTAGTTTCCCGGAAATATAATAAATAAATAAATAATGTATTCTTGGGGAAGATTCTCAACTCTTATATTTTTGTTTAAAAAGTTAATTTTAAAATATATACCTACGTAATTCCGTGTTGTGTTTTGTAATACGGGTCTAAACAAAATGAATCCAGAAACTATTTTGTAGCCAGTGCCTAAGAGTGATCACGCAATAGAATACATCACGAACGCATTTGTTAACAATAAATAATAAATGCAGAATCATAGCAATGCAATTTCACATACCAACAGCACACATAATTTCACCAATGAGCGCGATTCATTTTGTTGTTGTTTTTCTTTTGCAAGCAGAATCGCTGAATGCCTTGCGCAAGAATGTTCGCGCTGGTGATCTCGACGATTTCCTGAAGTAGATGGATGGGCGATTTGAAAAATAGAGAAATCTGTAGAGGATTATTAATTTATAATGTTCTGAATTCGAGATTTTTAGAAAATATAGCCTATTAATTTATAAAAAAAACATTATTTTGAAGGGATACATCTACACAAAATGTATACACACGTATACACACATATACACACAGTACGTTCTAAATAATCCTCGGTGGCTGCATTCAAAACATTTTTTTTAATTTTAAGGATAGTACAGCCTTTGCTTTTACACTCCATATTTTCTCACGGTTACATCCCAAATATACAGTGTTTTGTAGCTAGTAATTTTTTTAAAAGCGTTTATAGGCCAGAAGGCCTATAAAGGCTTTTGAAGTTTTTACATAAAAAAATACCCAATCACGTAATGTATTGTGGCCTCACCGGGAATCGAACCCGAATCGACCTGAGTCCACTGGACTACGAGGGCCGTGACATCAAATTTTGCAAATATGATATAGAATTGTCAACAAGTCAAATGTTGTATAGAATTGTCATTTTTTCAACTTTTGTTGAAGCAAATGAATTTTTGGCAATCCATATAAGTAACTGTAGTGATATTCCAATGTTTTACAGAAAATAAATCGGAAATAAAGAAAAAATCAAATTTTAATGTCGCTTATCTCTGTCGATATTTCACCCAAAGACTAACAAAACAAGACAAAAATATTTTCAGTCTTTCTCAAAGATATTTCCACTAGCTACGAGACACCATGATAATAGTGGGAGTTTTACTTAATTTTTAAGATCGGAGGTACCTCAAAAGAATACTTTAAGCATAATGATTTCGTTAAGCGTTACCCAATGCACATTATGTTCCATATATGTATGTATATCCAACATGTTACGCATGTGAACAATTGACACCATATTTTTAAGTTACATAAAGCGAACGCAACGTCATTTTCGATGGTTTACAATGCGATAGAAAAATACCACAGAACAATACAATTATCACTAGTTTAGTGGATAAACAATCGCTTTTATATTTTTCGTCATCCGCTAAACATATTGTTACGTTTTTGTAAGGTTTAACGAATTATTTCTTATTACATATGCACATGTATTTGACAATTTTTGCAAAAATTATATGACACATTTTTTTAAAGAGAGATACGAACAGGGAAAACATTTCGCATCAATAATCTTACTTTTTTTCAAATTAAACTAAATGCTTGTGCTATGAAAATAGGAATAACTTGCCGGTGATGGAGTTCGAACCACCGACCATTGATTCACTATCATGGCTGCTTGAACATTTTCGACCCATAATCAAGGCAGGAATATAGTTCTGCGAGGTTATTAATGTTTTCCAAATAACCCTGCATAAAGGGTGTCTCATATCTAGTAGAAAAAACTTTACAAGTAGATTCCTGCCTTGATAATTAGTCGAAAATATTTAAGCAACCATGACCAAATATTAATAGTTATGGAGATATACAATATATTTTGCATTTTCTTTTTTAATACTTTGACTTATTTTTTGCAAAACCTTAACATTCTGGGGATAAAACATCTTGTTACTCTCGTGTGCACTAAATTGAATTTTTAATATATAGTTTATAAATGATTATGTATGTATTATTCAATGATTCTAAGTATTTTAGTATTTAGAAAAAAATTACCAAAATTTTACGGGACATTAGAGTTGTTTATGTTGTCATAACTTTCATTATTTGAAATTGCAACACATTACTATAAATGATCGCAATTTTTTCTGGTTAGCGTTTCGTAATATTTAAAGAATACCACCGCATAATGAATAGCCAAAGAATACGTACGCGTTGTAAGCAATTATCATTATTATTGCAAATATTTTACTTTCTTTTCGAGTTCATCTGAATTCGTATAATAGTAAGTCATTAAAATATTGAAAAAACTATGAATTTATTTTCAAAATTTCTTTTCACATGTGATAAAAATATTTATTTAAAAAATCTGTTGCATGTTTCAGATGCATTAATCACGCAACCCCTGTGTAGAAGATATTTTTCCAATTCGAAAAAATTAATTAATTCAGCCAAATAAATAAAATAAAAATCTCCATGGAGGAGTGCCAAACCCCAGTGTTCTGCGTGAAAAGCAATATTGATAATCATTACACTGTTAATGAATACGAATGAACTTGAAAATTGACATTTATAAATCTTATACTATTATCTTGCAATAAAATTACTTAGGGGTAGGGTGCAATAAAATTACTTATAAATCTTATACTATTATCTTGCAATAAAATTACTTAGGGATAGTCATTAAATAAAGTTACTCGGTTTGCATTAAAATTTCTCTTCCCCTTGTGCTATTCGGGTTGGGGACCCATTGCATCGATAAGGCGCCTCCATTCGTCCCTGTCTTGCGCTGATTGTGCGGCCTCCGTCCATTGTAGTCCCATCCTTTCCTCACACAGTTTCTGGAGTTGCCTCGCCCATCTGTGTCTGGGCTAGCTCACTAGACGTCTACCCTCTGGAATCGCACTCAGTATTTTTCTAGGATTTCGGTCATCAGACATTCTTAGTACGTGCCCAAGCCACCTAAGTTGCGATTTTTCTATGAAGAGTAGCAGTGGTACAATGTTTGGATCGTCTCGGATCATCAAGTTTCTTATTCGATACCATTTCGTAACCCCTGCCACTCCTCTCAAGTACTTCATTTCGGCCGCTTGGACTCTAGAGCGTGTTCGTTCGTTTGGCATTAGCATTAAAATTTTATGTATAATTAATTTAATCGATTAATCGAATACACGAATAAATGCATTTGCAATTTTTAACAAAAAAATCGGTAATATATACTTGACAATCACAATATTATGTAATTTGACACTAAAGTTTGTTAGGGAATTGGTTAAGTTGGCAGTATTTTTCTAATTTAAAGAAATTTTTACCTCCGCGTTTTGCCAATCATGAGGTGTCTTTTCTTCCTATAGACATTTGTCTAATAGTATTGTTAAGGCTTCTCTCACCTTTATTCCCCCTAGTTTTAGCATATCGCTTGTTATTTAATCTGTACCCGGAGCTTTATTATTTTCAATTTTCCTTTTTATATTTCTGACACCTGCTGTCGATCCTGGTTCGATTTAAGGTAAAGATAAAACAAATGATATATGTGAGAGTGAAACACACTATTTTTAATGTAGTTTTCGTAATAATTTTTCTCAACTGAAGTAACTCGCCAAATAAACGTACTCATTTATTCGTATCGTTTTATTTTGTTAGATATAGCATTTAGATACTTACTAATATCCAAAAAGAGAACGGCGGTGTACATGTGCAATTTTTTAATTCCAAAATACTTAAAAATCATTACCGAATTCAAATTATGAACGATTGCTAATCAAGCTGTGAAACTTTTGACAGTGATTTGTGAGAAATTTCTATTACATGGATGACGAACTTGTTTTACGCAGTGAGCCGAGCGTTAAGAAATAAATTATTGTAAACATTGTATATTGAAATTGAAAATCAAAAAATTCTGTACCACCGAGTGGTTTGCCAAACATTTCCCAAGTTGTGTAAATTAGTGAGCTCTTGGATGGTTCCCAACATTTTCACAATCAAACGAAAAATCAGTGTGTTATTGAATTTTATACGAACCATTCGCGAATTGCAGTCGGGCAATCGAATGATGGGTTGTTGAAGGATAAATAGTGGAAGATGTACCACGTGAATGTTTCCCGGACCATGTCTAACGCGACAATGTCAGAGAGGAGAGACAAAGGAAAGGTCCTATCGAGGTCGTGTTCCACTTCGGCCTGTGCTGGAAAGCCGAAAAGAAGATTTAGAAGAGGACTCAGGTGAGTTGCTTAAGGATGTCATTAAAAAAAGTCAGTTTGAAACCATATATTAATATACGTAGGTATATAATCTCAACTATAATAGTTTCTGTTGGACCCAACCTTCTTCAGAACAAGGCAGTATTATATTAACTAATTAAGGTAAATTATAGATGTCCCACAGAGATGTAACTATATAGGAATGTGCGTACGAAAGCCCTTTTTGGGCGTTTTAGGCCTTACAACCTGTCATTGGCTGACTTGAGTGATCACTTTACACAATGTAACGTTCACCTTCCACCCATTATCTTTCTTATTTGGAAAGTTGTATATATGGTTTTTATGTGCCTCGCTTATTTTATTCAATACGACAACCAAATTTGTCTTTCCCATGAAGCACTATGCGCAATATTCTTTTTATGTATATATGACAGTCATAAGCCATGTAAACGCCCAAATCAACTTCCATATATACTTTTCCATATAAATAGCTCTGTGAGACATTTACATATACATATCTTTAATAATGATGATCCCTCCGGGGACAAAATTCAGTAATTATGTTCTTAATTTTTTTTATATACTCAAAAAATATTGTTAGTGTTAGAGAGAAAGAGACAGCATATCAGAGGATGACAGGGTAACAGATAAGGGATGGGAGGGTAGGATAGAGGTTACACGAGGAGAAGGGGAACAACTTTAAAATCGGACTATTGGAAAAGTTTATTTGATTATTCAGTATTTGACTATTATAATTGATTGATTCATTTTTCCTCAGATCGGTTCAAACGTTGATATTTTATACGTTTCCTAATAAAGTGGTTTAAAGCTAAATATTTTTTTAATTTAATTATAATGTCAAACCACAGGATGTTTGCTTATTGAAAAAAAATAATTTCACATTTTATTTGTTAATGATTTTAAATATCATTATTATCACCACGTGGGTGCGACCAATTGAGAATCTGTCTTCTAATGTTTGAGGTTTCGTAAGTTTTATAGGGTAGAGTTGTTGGTCCTACTCCCAACCACCAAATCTTTTTCAATCAAAAAATATTTTTAATATATGATGATAAACAGCATTCACTGAGCAGATATATATTAGAAGAATAAGGTTATCGTAATATTTCTTAGATGAATACTTCTTTGCAGATGAATTCCTGATGTCGTTACTAGAATATGATTGAAATTAAATAAGAAATAAGATATTTATCTTAATTTATCTGACAGATTAATTTTTGTTTCCTATACAATACTCAAATCTATTATGATTAGATAGATTGCATGTGCAGCTCTTATTTATAATGTTCCCAACAGATGGTAACATATTTTTAATTGCATTATATTTATTTTTTAAATAAAATTAAATGAGGCGCGCAACCTAATAATTCTAATATATTTTTTTTATAATTGCATTTAAGGGATAATAATAGCGAATTATAATTTTAAGGTTTTGACCGAATGCTTTTATTCATTGAATTTAAAGCCATCCATCGAAAATAAATTGTAGCCGCCTAACATATTTTTATAACCAACTCAAGGTTATCATTATCTTTTCTATAGTTTTATTCTACTATTTTTATCCTGATCACGTATTTTATATATATCATGAGCCCTTTCGTGTCTATGTTAAAGTTAAATTTGGAACAATCGGTTAAATGAATCTGTTAAGTTGTTTTATATGTCATTGTCAAATTGACTTATTTATGGTTATTATTATGGTCCTATTTGTGTTATCCTTTAATTGTGGGAGACATTTAACTATTTTATTTTTATTTTATCTTACCAAGCGATTGTGTCTCCCTATTGGATGACAGAATAAAAAAAATAATACTTTTCAAACCTTGTTAAAAGCCTTCGCTCGCTTTCATTCGAAACATGGTATTAAAATATTAAAAGATAATTATTTATCATGCTATTAAATTATTATTGTTAATGAATTATATTAATGGTAGCATTGACATTCAATAAAAGAATGGCTGATTCGATCATTTATTTTTTGTGCTGTGGATTAAGATTTTCATGCCCTAATTTATAATATAAGGTGGTCCGAATAAAATATACTACATATTTATTATATATATTTAATTAAATGTATGATTCGTTTCCACGGCAAGCGAGTTTTTTTTTTAGTATTTCCTATAATGTCAGCTTCATCTTTCATAAGATACAAACAAGTTTTGTGCTGATATTGAACTTCTTTAAATTTCTGCATTTACCACTTCCTTCACAAAAAAATTGTTAAAATTATATTGTTCTAAACTAGCTGTGCCCGCGCGGCTTCGCACGCGTTGATTTTTAGTAACTTTTACTCATATTATATCAAATTTAGCATTAACCTTAACATATAGAAATATTTATGTCGTCGGGACTTTTTTATATAACTTTTTGAGTTCTAAAAATTCTCTACATGTAAAAAGTATTTAAATATCTCTTACTGTTAAGGCAGTGTTCGTAAAAAATGCATCGCTCGAGCATTTTTTCGTCGACTTTAGTTGTAAAATAGGTCACCACGAAAAGCCCTTTTATTTTAATGGGATATATGGCCTGTGTCACCCTGAAAATCTATTTTTAATATTGGTGAAAAAAAATTTGAAATTGGATGAGCGGTTTTAGAAATTATCGCATGTATTTAAATTTAAAAACTTTACCTTTTTATATATTTGCATAAATAAAATAAAATTGGCCAAATAACTCACAACTACTGTGATTCCTTAATTTGATATTATTTAAATAGAAAACCTAACAAAATAATATGGAAATATAAGTAGTATTAAGTAACAATTTTCGGTAGTATTTATTGTGGAACTTTTTTCTGTACCCTAATTAGTACCTAATCATTTGTAATTCTCACGATTTATGTTTAAAATATTTGAATAAAAAAAATTATAAACAGTGGTTTTTAAATCTATCTAAAAGGCCTTCATCTTTACAAATATGGTGAAACTGATAAGTCACTCCACGCTGAAACCATACCAGGAGGAAGCGGATATGCACTGTCGCAGCCGACTTGATTACTTTCTGTTTCGAAAATTTGGAGGATGAGCTTCAAGAAGTTTTTCATTATCTTCTTTCCAGTCATATTGGTTTTCCATATTTTAACAATTAAATATCGTTCAAGATGCTATATATGCATCTGATTGAGCCAGATTATAACATAAAGGAGTCATACCAGATGGTATAAGTAAGCGGAGAACACAGGGAGTTAAATTACCGTATCTTTTAATCTCGGGTAATTCTGGCGCTTGAGCATTAGTTAACGATCGCTCGCGGAGATTGTGTTTTGTGATTCGATCCGTAACGTAATTATTATAAAACAACTCTTTTGTCACTTTCTCTCGGAGCTTTTGTGAAGTTATTAAAATATGCATATCCTGCGCTTTGTCCAGATCAATAAAAATCACCGCCTGTAATGCACAGCCCTCTCCTATGGTATATGCTAATTGAAATCTTGGGTTAATTTATTTTATGGTATTTATCTTTTTTTGTTGCAAATAGTAATATAATTACACTACATGTGGTACCATTGTTTTGCAATGTCAATAAAAGATATCGATGATTCCATTTTGATCCAGGCAGGGAGTGGAGAGTCCGGGAGTGGTGTGGAGTGACTATATTTTATATTAAAGAACACATTCTTATTGTGAAGTTGCAATTTCAGAACAACGTTCTGTGAATTTTTAAAAATAAATTGATTTATTTTATCAATTAGAAAGACACACAGAAAATCATATCAAAGTAAAAATACAAGCGGGTTGCTTAAAAATGGATAATATGTGTTTATCAATTAACAATAAGTGACTTACATATAAGGTCGATATGTTTACGAAAATGTACGAGGCTGATTCAGCGTAATGGTAACGCACCTTTCTCGAATAGATATGAGATCCGGGTTCGTGTCCCGGTAGCAGCCAAATATTTTTTAGTTGATTTGTTTTTTCTGTATGTCTTTTCTAATTTTCTAATTGATTATATTTTCTTCAGGGTTGTAAAAGCAACTAAGAAAATTTTGGTACAATAACACTATAATCATGATTGTATTAGGTATAAAGAATAATATGATAAAAATCATATAAAAATTCTTCACTAGTCATTTGCATGTTTCCACAAAAAACTTAAATTAATATTAATTAGTAATTGAAATAGAGAAAACAAGTATCACAGAAAAAAAAATAGGTTGATTTCGGTGTCAAGAAAGACATGGAGAAAAAATTAAGAGATCCTATAAAATAAGTATGTAAACTTTGGGTTAGTTTTGTCAAACGGCGTAGACTTGTATAGCGAATATATTTATTTATTTATTTTATTTTGGGGAAAATTAACAGCAAATCAACATCTTAACAAATATAAAATAATGGTTTTAAAATTATGCCATTTACAAATTTTCCACTGAATATAGTAATTTAATTTAACAGCGAGTGTAGAGGGTGGAGGGGAATGTGGGACGGGAGTAGAAGGGAAGATATATTGTACGAATTAGTTTGGGTGCGGTTGTGTATATATTGTTTGTTTTATATTTCTTATCGTAGTGTTGAAAATGTCAATGTGGTGATAGTTTGTGTTAAATGAATTTGTGGATCTGTACATAAAGGAGTTTTGTTTTGAGTTGGTCTTATAAAAGGGGAGATGAAAAGTAGATGAATGTCTGGTATTGCGAGTTGGAATGTGGTAAAATATTCGTTGAAGAAGTTCCGGACTATCAACTAGATTGTGTGTTATTTTGAATAACATCACCACGTTCGACGAGTTAGAGTCTGCATATTAAAAAACTTCGCTGAGTCTTCATTGCTTAAATGAGATCTAAATGAACGGAGGTCTAGGTATCTTAGGAATCTGTTTTGGATGCTTTCAATTCTATTTTCGTGTACTGCATAACCTGGATTCCACACCTGAGATGCATATTCTAAAATACTACGAACGTATGAGAAGTGTCTAGAAGGTACTGAGATTTTTGAAATATTTACATGTGCGTATAACAAAATCAAGCATAGATGATGCAGGATATCGACGATATCGGAAGGATGGGGTGTGGTAAAGGAGGGGAAAGAAGACGGCACCTATGTTTTCCACAGGATCCTAAAAAATAAGTAAGCCACATTTGGATCAGATCTATCTATCTAAGAGGAGAAAGGAGATGGCGTTATGTTTTCCATAGCTCTGTCAAAAGGTGTAAATTTGTATGGAGAATATACCGGTCATACCGGGGAAGTGGTGGAATAAAGGGAGGAATGGGAAATGTCGCCTTTGTTTTCCGCAGGGAACTAAATAATATGTATGCAAAATTTGGGTCAGATCTGTTAAATGGTAGATAGATTTGTATAAAAATATATCGGGAGGAGGGGTGGAGTAAAGAGAAAAATTAAAGAAAAATAGTAAAATTATTGCCTATGTTACCCGCTGGATCAGAGTGAATAGGAATGCAAAATTTGGCTCAGATCGGTCAAACGGAATAGATTTGTATAGAAAACAGACAGAAAGATATGATATGTAGGTACATAAATTTAGTTTTATAGGTATACATTTATGTTTCCTTATAAAGTTTATCATCAGATTCTCTATTTAAATAATACCAAATCTAATAATTACACAAGGTGTATGTTATTTGGCCAATTTCAATTTATTATAATCAAAAAAAATAATGTCAAATTACATATTGTATTAAGAAAAATATAAATTCAACGAACGTGTAGAATTTATTTATTTATTTAAAACTCGGTACAACGTACCATTAAAAAAACAATGTATATAAAGATGTATAGGGGAATATACAGAAATTTGAAGATGTTCAGTGTCAATGAAAAACTAGTTGGTTTCTATCGAAATCTGACTGACCTTATAAGAAATGCTAAAAATAAAATTAACTATTTTAATGTTTAATTCGATAGTTATTCATAAAAGCACATCACTGATGGTTATAGAACCCCTAGTGGATCTTGACCTCATCAAGTTTCCACCACTGATCTCGGTCTTGCACCAGCTCTGGATCTCCAAGGTAGAGATGCCTATGAATACATTATCGCTCTATTTTAGTTTTGGTCTCCCTACCTCTTTCGCCCAATTGGCCTTGTATTCAGCAGGGATTTTGGTGCTTGTTTGGACCTAACCACCAAAGCTTAAATTTGGTGACGCTTAGCTCCATAAACAGATTGTCTGTTCCAAAGATACACCTAAAAAATTAAACATATAAATGTATCTTAATCCTAATGTTATTGCCTAACAAAAGAATAACTGAATATTCACTTTCTTTCAATAAAAGTCCGTTCTCCAAGTGCTTTCGCCTCAAAGTACACACGCCGATAAATCTAGCTCTTGATCAATAAAAGTTTTGCAGTATATAAGAGCATCCAGTGAAAACTTTTACTGGCATTATTTGATTTTGAATGATACAAGTAGCTATAATTTAAATTGTTTAAATACAATAAATGGGGCAGATTGAATCTGGACAAAATGCGGCCCTGACGAGAAAGCAACTGAGATTGTTCTACTTTGATTCTTGGAACCACTCGACGTGCTCGAGATCCATGGTACAAGAGGCGACATGTAACAGAGACATTATCTGCCGGCTGGTGCGGACGGGCGGGGAGAGAACTTTTCATGGAAACTTGAACACTGTCACGGTAATGTTGGCCTCAACCACTGCTGGCTGGTGATATTGATACACATGAAGACGTACGGACATGTGCAAGCACAATTACGCCGTCTTCCGATAAATGGCGGTTTATTGAAACATTAACCCGGCCTTTAATTCCAACGTACACCAGCACAAAACAAGAACACAACATCAAATACACTTATCGTCATCAACTCGCACTGTTTTGAAATTTGGAATTAACTCCCTATAATACATCACCTATACTCAATACAACGCATCACCTAGTAAATTAAAGTGTTCAGAAACGCCCAAAAAAATATTGGCATAAGCTCTTAACTAAAAATTTAAAAACTTTTTTAACTTAGTCATATACACAATCAGTATCTGTATACATTTATTCCTTTTTTGTAAGCTATTTTTTGTACTTTTTGATTAAACATAGTTCTTTTTAATTTTAAGTCATTCTCAGTGTCTCAGTGTAGTGTATAATGTTTTCTAACTCAGTGGACTTATAATATATAGTATAATTTTTTTTGTTGTAACTTATTATTTCAATTTTTATACGTATGCTTTTCTCTTTCATACAACCTTCCTCTATAGTCATCAGCGATTAACTTTACAATCTTTGAATTTTTTACTATCTTTGATTGTTAACGCATTTTCGTTGCCATTTGCTGGTATTAATTTTTCTTGTTGAATAATATAGATTTGCTAGCTGTACAAAAGTTTTCCATTTTTTGTCCGTCATTTCTTCCTCGTTTATTCATAATTTTTTTTTAATTATCATTTATTAATCAAAGCTATGATAGGAATGAAACCAAATGGATGATTAAATTTAGCGATGACTTCAATCAAAATAAACGCATAGATACTTACATGATATAATATTAAATAATAAAAATTTAACGAGTGTTAATAATGTGCTTTTTCTGAATTTAACACATAATGTTATGTACTTTAATGTGAATTTTCGCTCAGATTTGCACTTTGGATAGGTATACATGACTAGATATGTAATATTTTTTTTTAATATTAAATTTTATGTAGGTATGTATCCATGTAGATAATGAATCGAAAAAAAAATTTTGGCCTACCAATTACAATGTGAATGAAAATATTTGGACGTTATATAAGTATGGCTTTAGTTGTGGCTGTTTGGACATTCGATTTTTTTTTATAAACTCAAAATGTAAGATTGATGTTTATATGTACTTACTGAATAAAATAAGTAGATACTCACCATGGGTGGAAGTATTACTTCTCGTTTGATGACTTTTGTGGCATTTTTTTTTCAAATTTGGCATAAAAGAGAGTTTGCAGGGGAGGATAAAGTTATAAAGAAAAAGGTATTTCAAAACTTTTAATTTGCTTCAAATAGTCTTGGTAAAATTTATGTTAGATTCTGAGGAGTTTTTGTTCTAAATACAAATGCAAGAAAGTTATTACAATTTAAACTCGTTTTCTAGGAAATAATCAACATCTTAAACCGATAAATGAAAACGTCCGTTAAATTCAGAAGTGGCACGGCATTCCTTTAAACAATTTGCTTTCTTTCAAATGAAAAGGTTATTAACGACAACTCAGTACTATTGTATCGAAATAAATGGCTATAATTATGTGGACGTCTGTGTGACGGCGGGAGCTACAAACCCACTTGTCAAGAGCGGAGTAGATTACCTGTTCGCTCGTAATTACATCCCGCGGCAGAATGATGGTCGCGACAAGAAAAATGATGCTGGGACGGTCTCTGCTGCACATCGTTCATCATGCAAAAATGCAACCGCGCGACCTCAATTCGAGATTTTACAACCTAACGCGCTTGTAATTGATTATGTTATGGTGGATCGAAGATTCCTGACGATGTCAATGCGTTCACACTTCAGCAAGATATTTATAACGCTTGCAATTTACTGTAGGTCGTTTGCAGTTAGTATTTAAATTAATTAAATGTCAGTGTTGAATTAAAACTGATAAAGGACTCATGATTCTGAAATGGGTATGCAAACATATACACACACGTATCCTCATAAAACTGGTGATTATTTCATTTATTTATTTTTATTAATTCTGTTAAAATAAACCATAATTTTTTCAGAATTTTTTGAGTATGTTCAAGAAAAATACTTGATTTTATCACCATGGGGAATTCAATGATCAAGATATATTATAGATGTCTCACAGACACGAAGCTATTTTTATATGATAAAATAGGTACTTCTGTACTGGTTTATGGGAATCGCAAATGTAATTCTCATATGAAACAAAATGTGCAAATTAAACATATATACAACTTCCCAAAATTTGATAGATTTGCTAGTCTGTCATTGGTGGAATTGGTGAAAGTTACATTGTATAATGCGACTACTTGAGCTAGCCGTACGACAGATTGTAAGCCCTATGAACACCTAAAAAGACTTCTATACCTACTTTCCCACATAAAAATAGCTCTCTATGAGACGTGTTTAATATATATTGATCAACAATTTATTTTTGTAAATTATCTATCATTGGGCATGGCCCTCTGCATAGCTCTGTTTTGTCAAAATTCGGCAAAGGGCAAAGCATTGAGTTTTTACAAGGAAAGAAATGGAAAGGGGCATAAAACAATCCAATTTCATGTGACAATGTGAATTTTCCTTTTATCAAATAAGCCAAAGCGAATATTGAAATTTACGAACATGAATAATAAGATTTCTGGGCAGGTTTATCATTCTTCAAACTTTCTTTTTGGTCCTATGTGCGTACGAATACTATACCTCTTAAATAACTAAATATTAAGTGAATTTAAAATTTTGCTTAGGGACGGATTGTTATCTAGGGACGTTATTTACTTTCACATCTACATACATATCCTCATATGTACACTTTTATACATTAACATTAATTACACTTATATACATAAACATTAATTACTTCTATGCTCTTTGCTTAAATGCTTAATTTTGTTTTACTTTATCAAAACAAACAAATCTAGGATGTAACAATTTCATTAAAAAAAATTTTTTTAATGAATTTGTTACATCCAAAAACTCTAGTTCTATAGAACTAAACTATTTGCTACACAACATATATTTGGACTCACAAATACGTCATATTGTATAACGAGTTTAGTTAGAAGTATATGGCGTTCTCTTCTCTCTGCCTACCCCTGCGGAGAAACGGCGTGATGGTTAGTTAGTTAGATATTATTTTTTATTTTTATTAAATTTATTTGGTAAATATACAAACTTAAGAGTGTACTCAATATAATATAATTAATACACATTCATATCACACGCTTACCCACTTTTAAATGAGAATTTATTCTCGTGTTTAAAAGTGGGGGCATTGTCAATATATGTATATATCTATTGTTAATGTAATCGTTAATGTATATATTGATTATTTTTGGTAAGATCTTTTCATTGCGTTATTGTTAGATTTTTCAATTAAGTTTTGAATTTTTTATAATTTTTTTCCGTCTTCATTTCATTGGGAAGAGCATTAAAGAATGATACTCCTTGATAGGAGAAATGGAGTTGGACTGTGCTAGTATTACATTTAGGTATCAAAATATTTCCAGCTGATCTCGGTCTATTACCAAAATATCCAAATGTACTATTATTGATATACATTTTGTGAATTTGAAGTATCGCAAATTTTTTATAGATTTGATTAATATTTGGGACGTTAAAAATGTTGAAAAATTCCCTTGGTGGGAATATTGAGGGTTTTCAAAATCTTTTTGATAATTACTCTCTGAACTATTTCCACTGGTAGTATATTAGACTTAAAGGTTCCACCCCAGCCAACTATACCATACTGTAGTATGGACTGGGCAAACGCAAAGTATACCACCTTAAGCATGTTTATTGATAAGATATCTCGTAGCCTTATGAATAGGTATATGAGTTTTCTCATCCTAGTGACATCCTAGTGACTGTGGAATATATTTGCTCTTTCCATTTTAGATTGCTGTCAATTATGACACCCAAGTATTTGGTACTGCCCTTACCAGACAAAAACAGATAATTTTCACTATTACAATTTTTGTTATCATCACATTGATTGGATTGGATCTTTATATGAATATGTTCAGGTGAATCCTTTTTGGTAATAGAAAACGGGATATATATCTACAGTTTTTTCTGCATTTAAAGACAAAAAGTTTTTGTCAAACCATGATTTCAAAATGTTAGTAGCTCTGTTTGCTTTTGTATTTACATCACCCCATGTCTTTCCTTTTATAATTAATGCAGTATCATCAGCATTAGATACAATTTCTCCTTTTAATATTTAGTTATAGAGAGTCGTGTGGCATTTCCGTTTTTTTAGTTTTGATGTCATATTATTTTTAAAACACTTTTTTCTACGTTAAAAAACGATTACATAAATCAGCGTGATTAAGATTAATAATTAATAAATCGAGTAGCTTGTTGGTCTTGTGGTTAGGACTCTCGCCTCGTGATCCAAAGGCCGCGGGTTCGAATCTCACTCCAGACCAGCAAATTAGTCCTATTTTCATAGCACAAGCATTTAGCTTAGTTTGAAAATAGTAAGAATATTGATGTGACACGTATTCCGTGTTCGCATCTCTATTTAAAAAAAAATTAAAACTGTATTGAAATTATTATAGTTTCCTTATTCCTTACGTCTGTTCGTCCGTATCACGAAGCAACATAAATCAAACATTCTCGTATATTGACAGCTATCTGTATCGTATTTTATCATGTGAAAGTGTGCGGTTATCGTGTCAAACATTGTAAATTATGATCCTTTTCTATTTTTACGATTTTGTAATAAGAATAAATTAATGTTATAAAAATGATAAACTATCGAAAGATTTTTTTTTGTTATTTATGTTTGTCATATGTGCAAATATCTAAACATGTGATGCTTATTATTCGAAATTATAAATAAGTAACATCTTTTTCAATTTTTGAATAAGTATATTAATTAATTAGTTAATTAAGTAATTAATTAATATCTAATATACACGTGTGGTCTAAATTAAATTTAGCGTAAGCGAAACGATAATACTATCGATATTTTGTTATAAAAGATTTATAAATAACATTGATAAAATATTCAATTAAAAATTAGTGAATTCATCATTGAAAAATTAGATTTTCCGTGTAAGGAATTTTTCTGCATTGAGGTTGCGTTTTTCCCACGTTTGCTATTTCAAGATTGTAGTTGGTATGTAGCCATATGGTTAAATACCTTACTAAAGATCACCTTTTAGGTGGATTTCGATTGCAGGAGGTTTTATGATGCAACAACGAAAAATATCAATCAATTTTCTTCGATCGTCACCAGAAGAAGCCGACACTACCAGCCGTTAAAATCTTCATGTGAATATATATTTGTAGATTCTAGTTCTCATTAGATTTTGACAAAAATTTGAACATAGTAAATATCTTGGTTATTTATTAACCACTGTGTTATATGGAAGCCAGTAATAATTTTATAACAATAAGTATTTATAAAATTTGCGTGAATAACTTTTCTTCGCCTGTAACTTATCTAATTCTAATAAAATTCTTTGATTTTAATATGCATACGTTTAAAAATTGTAAATTCAATAAATAGTTAACAAACTTATAAAGTATTTATCAGAAAAAGTATGCTCTAGTTCGGGTGTTTTTTTATTTTACACATTTTCGAAGACTGATTTGTTCAGTTTTTTTGCAACTATTAATGTGTTATACGTGAAAAGTAGCTTTGTAGTAGTAGCTTTGAAAAGTAGTTGGTGTAGTAATCATTATGCTAGCCTGGTGATCTGATAGTCAGTGGTTCGAGTCCCATTCTACTTAGTCTACTACTATCAACAACTTAGTCCTATTTTCATAGCACAAGTGTTAAGCTTATTTTGAAAATTGTAAGAATATTGTTGATCTTACATGTGTTCGCATCTCTATTTAAAAAAAAATAATTATTTTATTTACTTTATTATAAGTTCTAGAAAAAAATTTTTTTTTTCTTTTTTTAGCAAGTCAATCTATTGTAGTGTATTTTAATTTTTATGATATGTTAATGATTGAAAATTTTTCAGAGTATTACATATTAATTAATTAATTTATTTATTTTAGGAAAAGTTAACAGCAAATCTTAAATAAACATACAAAAGTAAAAAAAATAGTAAATTATGCCAATAATGGTACATATGTGTATGTATTTTGTTGTGCTTATTCTTTATGCATCACAAAATAAAAATTAAAGTAGGTTTGTTTTTTCCAAAATAAGTTTTCTATGACTCGAATATTAATCGCCCTGTGTTACAAGAGTAGAAAAAAACCAACTAGTGGATTTGTATAACGGAATATATTTAACAAAGCAATTTCTCATCTCATCTCTCATTCTCATCTCCAATAAAAAACTTTAGTTCTTGAGAATGACGTACAAGGAAATCTTAATATATGTAAGATTTTTTAAAATAATGTAAAGGCACGCAAAAGCAAGCGTTGGAAATATTATTTCGTAACTGTGACATTTGTGAAAATCCTTTCACATGAGCAATAAAATCACGAAAGATTTTTCCAAGAAAGAAACACTTTTGCATTATTTAAAAAATGTACTTAAAATTCTCAATATAAATTAGCCATTCGTTTGAAATAATTTATTAGTAACGCGAAACGTCCGAAGAAAAGAAAGTATTGCGTATTATGTTACAAATAATCATACGTATGGTTGCCGCGTAATTTGAAAGCGCCTGTGAATTAACCACAATCGAGGAAAAATCCGTTACATACGTACATTAATTCCGCCGCAGATAGGTGTGACGAAATGTTAATTTCTGAAATTAATTTAATTTTGAACGGGCAAAATGCTCGGGTGTTTTTTCCGTTCATAATTGCCAGCATCACACTCTAGTTGGCAGATGACCGATCCAGGTTCTGATGAAATGATCTTGAAAGGCTAATTACGAGGTGCTTTTGTCTAGCGAACAAAGCGAGAGCACATGTGGAGTGAATATTTTTAAAGGAAAAAAAACAATGTATTTAAATACGAAGAAGAAAGTATACTTAAACCGAATATGAAATGGTTCATTGGATAGAGACTTTATACTGAAATTCGAAGCATGGTAAAAGCGTCACAGAAAATTGTGTATAAAAGTAAGAGATAACTGGGAAAGTAAAGGAAAGAAAAAAAGAAAAGGGAAAGGAAAGGAAAAATGAATTTATCTGAACACGAATTGAAGATGATAATGCCAAAGTTGTATTTTCTTTTTTTAATAAGATATGAAAATATGGCTAAAAATTATTGATCTGGAGAATTAATTAATCCCTTACCTCTTTATATGTATATTCTTAATTAAGGAAGCATGTCAGAAGTATAATAATGTTATAAGATTTATTTTAACTCGTAGCGTCTGCGGTTTATCTGCCGGAAAAACATTGGATTTTTTTAAAATTCTTTTCCCGGGATTCAATCGAGCTGAAACTTTGGTGACGATAAAAATGATTTGACAAATTTTCGCTAAAAAAATGTAATAATTATTGTATAGTTTTGGATTTTTCGAAATTTTAATGGTTTTTTCAAATTGGAATCAATACAAATAAGTAATGAGCCCGACGCGCGCAGTAAGCACGAAACCTGATTCGATAAGAAAAGAAGTAGGTATAATTAAAACTTGGTTTTATGGTTTAGTTTTTTTAAATTTTATTTAATAAAACATAGTTTATAACATTTTATTTTCTTCTAGTCTATTAAAACTATAATTAACACATACATTTTATTCGCTGTACCTCTTCAAAAACGACTAATTCTTGTTCTTGGAGAGGGACGAGGCTTTATACGATAAGATTTGAATTTTAACGTAGGCAACATTCTGCCAAATATATTCTGTAAGAGCTTCTCTAACTGTTGGAAAATATTTTTCAGACGAGAAATCCTTCTATAATCTACACCCTTTTCATGATCGTCTGTCACAAAATAATTTAAATATACATACTTAATTCAATATGAAAGTATATAAATTCATTTAATTTCTAAGTGCAGTATTTTAAGAAAATTCATTGAATGAATATTGATGATGTTTGCAAGATTATGTAAAAAGCTATTTTATTATTGCGGTAGATATTAAAATCTGTATATTATATGTATTTTTTACCTATATACAATATGTTTTATTAATTTACTTTAGAATCAAAGAACACAATAGATATCTAACTAAAGGTTTTTAAGAATTTTCTGAACATTGAATTAATTCGGACCAATATTTTTAATAGGAATGCAGGGGTACCTATATGTATATGTATATGGTTACCTATATATTTTACATAAAAATAGTTCAGTCTTGCGTCTCTATAATTTGAAAGAATTAGAGATAAATAAATTATGAAAATCAAACACAAAGTAATCAAATAAACTTATCTAATAGTCCGATTTCAAAAGATTTTTCCTTTTCCCATTGTAAATCCTATCCTTCTCACCCACCCTTAAGCGTATACTGTCCCCCCCTCCTCTGATATGCTTTATCACTCTTTCTCTCTCTCTCTATTTAAGTTCTTAACTTTTATGTAATGTAAATGTACTGTACTGTATTTAGGTTAGTTCATATTAGCTTGTCGTGTCCTGAAGAAAGTTGGGTCCAACCGAAACTGGTTGACATTGTATATTTTAACAATAAAGTGGCTTAAAACATTTTTTTTCAATTTAAGTACGTATATCTATTTTTTTTTTAATTTCAAAAAAATGTACGATTCAGTTATAAATTTAAAATAAAATAAAATTTAAAATGAATAATATGTAAACAAAGAAGCCTATGGAGGGTTACTTGTACCGACTGTTGAGGTTGGATTTAGAGACTAAATGTAGTCGACGGATGTTGATAAAGAAGGAGAACGATGATGAGTATACTGTATTGCAGGTTTTTTTTGTAGAGTGGCATGAATCTAGAACATACGAACACCTAAAAGTTTTTAAGCAGTGGATTTAAATCGTGAAATAATGACATTAAGAGAATAATAGGTTTAAAATATTATCTATATACTAATGGAATCGATGTGATGTAAGTGATGTATTTTTGCAACTGACTTGCCAAATGATTGTATTCTTAAAAATGAATTCTAGAAGTCGCTTTTCATTAGCAACCAAATGAAATGGATGATTTGATTTATTAAACAGTCGTCTACAACTAACAATTCTGCAACTTTACTTTATAAATTAATGATTCTCTCGCTTAGAAAGGATGACCATGATATCAAAAAACTGTAGGTAATTTGAAAGTTCTTATTTACTTTGAATTATTGTAGAATTTCAAAACAGCGTGAAACTGTCAATTACGAAAGGATGTAAATTCAAATTTCGTCACCATTTTCAAATTAAAGTTGCAATCATTATTTGTAAATCTGTAACCCACATTTCTGAGACGGTACTTTTATCGTCTATTAAATCTCAAGTATGGCGATGCTGTAATAGACAAGACTATTATCAAAGATATATTATAATCTTGATGCAGGTAACAATGCAAAAAACGTGGTCCATTAGAGCTACGTCATTTTTTATGAAAATCACTTCTAGATAAATTTAAGCATGTATAATTAATCTCTTCCGTTACGTATGAAGTTAGAATAAGACCATGCCGTTATTAGATAAATATATACGTTTATAATTAATAAAATAAACTTAATTTTCACCACATTTTATATTTTAAATATCAACATGTTTTAGGGCCTGTGGCCCCTTCATCAGGATATAATTGTACCTATACTAAATAAATTAAAATATACATATATGTTTGTTTTTTAGGCATTGACTTATAAAATCAACACCGTTATTTTAATAAACGGAGATTGTTGTTTTACTTAAATAACAAACTTTGTGTTAACTTCATTTTATTATTTGGATCTCGATCTTTTTCTTGTTCCACTATATCGTTAAAATTTAAAAGAAAAAATGCTGAGGTACATTCAAATTTTCTATTTTTATTTAATTTTTTATTTTCCCCGTAAGCTATACTATATTTTTTGGCGATTTAAATTCATTTTGTGTCTTGATTTTTATTCCCGTTTTTCCCAAGTTAACATTATTTTATGCTCAAATTAAGATTATGATGCACAGTGCGTTCATCAATCAGTATCAAATAATTACAAAAATATTTGTAGCCTGCTTTGTTTATTTTATTTTTTGAACATTTTGTTGCGAATATTTATGAAATTACGATTGATATTTCTGCATCTCAAATTGTATATTTATTTTCCCATGATTATATGAATTACTGTATTTAACAATTAGTAATGGTCCATTTTCGATTACAGCTTGCTTTATAGACAATTTTGTCATGGTAGGGAAAGCATTATTTTTGTTTATACCTGTCTGTTTTGTTGTTGATACACCTGTTTTGAAATATTAAAACGGATATTACAGATAAATCACTGTACGAATACTTATAATTTGTGACACTTAATTTGTGTACTGTATATATAATACTGTATATACAGTACACAAATTAAGTGACATTGAAAATAATAACAGTAATTCATAAATACTCGATATTCAGATCAATACACTGTTCTGCAATATTAATCAGTGGTGGATTAAGACCTGGCGGGTCCAAGAGGCCCAGGAAATATCGAAACAGGCAGAAAATTTACAATGATGACAATAATAATATATTTACTATAACTTACATATTCAATAATTTATAACGATTTTTTTTTGTTAATTATAGAAAATTTACATTTATGTTTAAACAGCTTGATTCAAATAAAATATTTACACATCACATTAGATGGATATTCAAGTGCAATCGGCATTTAGTATTAGTTCATAAAAACCACTCGTAAACTCTTTTTACTTTTTTCTGTGTGGTCTTGTATGAAAATTTATTGTTTTAATAAATTATTCAATAGACGAAGTAAAATATTAAATTTTAAAAATTAAGTGTTTCTTTTACCTTTAAAAAAGTGCAATTATGGTTGTAAATTGTAAATAACCTGGACATCATCTAAAAATTGTAGGTATCTGAGTATGCCTCCCATAACCTTCCATACAATTAGATTTTGGAGAATAAATTATATCGTTCTTCAAAAACAGCAAAATAATTTTGTGGTGACATTATTAATACATATAGTTAATTAATAAAAATAAACATTGTTTTCACGACTTTTGTATTGAAAAATATGAACATGTTTCAGTACAAAAGTGGTGACAACAAAGTTTATTTTTATTAATTATATTTAAAATATGTTCTATTGATTGATCTCTTAAAATTTTATGAACGTTTTTACCTTCTTCTTTTTCGTATTTCCATTACCTCCTTTCGGGTTTCTTCTGTTCCACCAAGTGCCAAATGCTGCCAACGCATTTCTATTATTAATCTTCGAATTTTCGTTTCCACGGAGAGCTACACACCTTAAAATAATACACGTAATAATTATGCCAATACCATAATTACTTGAAATTACTCATTTTATGTTGCATATTATTTTTTCTATATCTCTGCAATATAGGTATGCCTGTAAACACTACTGCTCATATGTATCCCATATGTATATGCGATCTTTATTTTTATAGGATAACTGACAAAGCGTTTCCCAGGAGTCGTATGAGTTGAGTTTCAATTGTTTTTATATAAATAATAAAGTAATTTTATTTAAATCCTTTAATTAATTTTCTTTTTCATTTTTTTTTTAAATCCCTTTCTGTAACTTCAGGCAAGCATCTGGCATGGAGCGATTCGGCCCTGGTCACGCCCAATTTAACGATGATTTAATTTATTCTTTGATTTACTTTGCCCCAGTAAAATGAATCGGCAGATATTAAATACTACTTATAAATTTAATGGATAAATTCGTACCATATTTACATTTCACGACATTTAGATTCGGACTCGATTTCTGTCTTTGAGAACTAACCACGAAGGTTTTTTATTATTTATTATCCGTTATTTTATTTATTTATCGGTTGTATATCTTACAATTCATTCACATACATTGTATTTGTTTAATTTAACTAGATAAACTGTCTTACTTTTTACCAAACTTGAACATGTTCTTTATTTAACTGTAACTGGTTGCGGATATTTTATAAGAACCATATGTTTTTCCGAGAAACTATTCTCAACGATTCGTTGAATTCTTATTCAACGTCATCAGGATATCAGTTAATAGAGATGACATTTACAAACTATCAAGTATTTGGCGCCCTGTTCTTACGACATTGATTCAATCCTTGAGAGACGTCGCAGTAAAGTCCGCCGACGTAACTAGTACATATTGCACACTGGCGACCTCTATTGTAGAAGAAGTGAATAATCCACAACAAAGTGCATATAATTTACGCCCTCGAAAGTAGTAATCAGTCCGCCTCTACCTCCGCGGGTAAAGGCCATCGTCCTGATGTCGTTGAATAAGAATTCAACGAAACGTCGGGAATAGTTTCTCGAAAAAACATACAGTTCGTATAAAATATCCGCAACTAGTACAGTTGAATATGTCTAATAAAATAATAAAACCGTAATAACAACCTTAACTCTTGAACATGTTCTATTAAAAAAAAGTTTATAGATTGATTGTTATATCCTCTTTTCTTCATTAAATTTAATTTGTATTATCATAGTTTTGACAAAAAGCTTAATAAATTATTATGAAGTCTAATTTCCTTATCTTGGCCAGTTAACATTGTCCTTTAAGATTGCTAGAAAACTAAAAAGCTTTCCCTGGCTCCCCATCTCTCCCCAAAATATACACAAAGGATACTAGACTTTTCCTATCAGATACATTTTTTAAAAATCTATAAAGATTTTAATGTAATGACTATTGTACCACGTCTCACTAGAAAAGATTCTTTTGCAAGTACTCCCTACATCACTTCTAGTAGTTTTCTGGCTAAGCGTGCTAGAATCCTTTGGTAATAGCTTTTTTTCGATATTCATCATCTGTAAAATGTATCAGCAGTCGTCGATTTATTGCTCCAACTCTACAGCTCTGATCAGAACTTTCATGGTCCGCGTAGCATGTGAAGCCCACACCACGTCTCGCAGATATCAAACATGTTTCTTTTCATTTCTTCTTGGGATTTCATTAGGGGCCATTCAAGTATTACGTAAGCACCAGAGGGGGGTGGGGGAGTCTTTTATTTGCTTATTTTTGATGACACGGGGACGGGGGTCTGGATGGTGATTACATCAGCAATATTTATTTAATTACTTTTTCTGATTTTTTTGCAAAATTTGGAAACTATCAAGTCGAACATGTAAAACGTGTGGTCTTTATCATATCTCTGTCAAGTTATTAAATTGTCACGTCAAGGAGATATAAAAAAATGAACACGCACACTGAAACGAGAGTGAGACCTATAAGAGTGGCTACTCGTCCTGCTAATGAATTGATGTGCATGGTACAAACTTTAGACGAATACCAAGATGTTGCATGGCTCGAAGAGAACGATGTCGATATCCCGAAAGAACACAAAAGTAAGCAGACAGCAAACATCCAATGTTATTCAAGTCATGGATTTAAGTGTCATGGACTGAGAATGATTCATTTAAATTAACTCCTTTTTTTTAATAGAACAAAATAAATTAATACCTTTTATATATTAAGTATAAAATATTGAAAAATGATGCTAATAATTTGTTTGAATAAATATTAAATATGCGTTAAAATCCTTTATCTATACCTATAAAACTCAATGTCTGTCTGTCTGTTCTCTATACAAATCCACACCGTTTGTCCGATTCGATTCAAATTTTGCATACTTATGCTTTGGGACCCCGCGGGTAACATAGGCAACATTTTTCCCCTATTTTCTTACCCCTTCCTCTCCCCCTGACCAATTTTTGATGCGAATCTGTACCGTTTGACCGATCGGACTCAAAATTTGGAAACTTATTCTTTAGAACTCGGCGGCTAACATATGCAACATTTCCTTTCTATTTTCTTACCCCTTCCCCTCTCCCTGACCTATTTTCGATGCGAATCTGAACCGTTTGACCGATCGGACTAACAATTTGGAAACTTATTCTTTAGGATTCCGCGGGAAACATATGCGACATTTCCCCCCTATTCTTTTAACCCTTCCCCTCCGCTTATATATTTTCGATGCAAATCTATACCATTCGAATCGAACCTTTGTTTACCCTCACAAATTTATTTTAAACTTAAGTCTTAACCCGTGCAACGCCGGATAAGGACAGCTAGTAGTCTATAAATTCCTTATTTCTAGACTTAATAACTGCTGCTCGTGAATAACAATTAAAAAATCTGAACAGATTTCAAAAATTATTATACTCCCTTTCTCATTGACAAGTTGAAACAGGTTTTGCGCCTACTCCACACGTCGGGCTCGAGTCGGACGACGCTACAAAAGCTAATAAATAATTTCGAAAAATCCAAAATTAACTATAATTATTACATTTTCTTAAACGAAAATTTGTTAGTCGTCGCTACGAGTTTGCTTGCAAAGTTGTAGCTCGATTGGATCACGGGAAAAGGGTTGAAAATCGATCCAAAGTTTTTTCGGCAGACAAGCAGACAAGCCGACAAGCAGACACGCAAACGCTACGAGTTAAAAGAAAAGCAGTAAAAATATATACCTACCAATGTTAACGTAAGCGTAGGAGGGGGGAGCAAGAGCTTTGCTTACTTTTGCTGACAAGGGGGGGGGGGGGGGGTTAAAAATTACTAAAATTCTGCTTACGTAATACTTGAATGGTCCCTCATAAGCTGATCAATGTATCAACTAACAGCTGCTTTTAGTTATCATATATTTATTACAGCTAGGCTATCGAACCCTTGTGTGATATATAATTGTGAGAGATATAAAGTGAGACATAAAGCGTGCCAGATACAGTATTTCTCCCGAGTCAATTGCGCGTAAAATCGCGTCTACTCGGGATGGCGCACGATCCGGTCACGCAGCTTGTCGTAGGTGAAAAAGTAAGAGTGACAGCGGCTTAGCGGCCCGTTAACTGCGCCGTTAGTGACGCCAATCGGGACGTTACTCGGATAACGGCCGCGTTGGCGCAGACGCCGCGCGCCGGAAGCTCTGATTAATGCCTCAAGTAAACATTGGCGAAATGCTCCGACGTCAGATGCATAGATGGCGTTAATAGTACTCGTATTACGATTAACAGAATAATTATTTTTCATGGGGAAATGTCATATTATTATAAAGTTGATTACATCATTTTTGCTGATATTCAGAGAGTTTTCATTATCATGTTATACCAGAATAATTAATTAATGCTAAATTATAGAAATCTCATAAAGGCGAAGATATTTATATATGAGAAAAGTGGATGGAAGTCTCTTATATGATGGCTCAGGGCTAACAGTCTGTAGGAGCTGGCTTGAGTGATCACTTTACATAATGCAACGTTCACCAATTCAATTCAATTCAATTTTATTATCAAATTATCATTATCATATTTTTAAAGTTCTATATACTTTTATGCTAAAATCAAGAACATTTCATATATAACTTAAGTTATTGTTGCTATATGTTAATACATAACATGTTAATTCTGTGAAAACTTGAAAAATGGTCTTTATACTATTTAATAATCATGTGTTATCTGATTTTTATATGTAATGTTAGTTTTCCATAAATAAATAAATAAAAAAAAAATGAAATAAAATAATATAAAGTAAAATATTGCACTATCTCTGCTAGAGACTTTTTTTTATATATTTTTCCATTGACAAGTTAGTATACTGGTAATGATATCTCTATATTTTATTTTTCATAATGGATTTTTTTAGCAATATTACATATCTACTAAAATACAACTTAAAATCAATATTTTCAATTTTTACTCTTATCACGCACCATCATACTATATTTAAACAATATTTTCATATGAAAGAATGTTTAAAGAACACAGTTACTTAAAATTATTATAGTTATTATATAATTACTTTCAAAATATTTTTAATACGATTGAGATAAGCGTACACCATAGAATGTTTGAAATATTAATCATATACGATCATTAAAATATTGCATATATTTATGGTGGCTCTTGAAGGTGTTGAATTCTTGGGTACTGGTGTATCCCACAAATAAATGGGTTTGAAGAAAGACTGCTCACGAATTTAACAGTAATAAAGTAACGACTTATTATGCAATATGTTATTCTTTGTTAAAAGTACGTGACGAAATAAATATTATATATTTTTTTAAAATTAAATTTAAATTTAGATGTTTTGAATGTGTATAGTATATAAGTAGGATATAAAAGTAAAGGCAGCAATATTAAAAAAAAAAAAAAAAAATGTGTGAATGAAGTCACCGAGGATTACTAATTAAAAATGTGCTGAATTCTATATATTATGTATCTATCCCTTCCTAAATCATGTTTCCAATAAATTTAGGGCTATTTTTTCTTCAAAATCTCGAATTCAATCCATTTTAAATTAGCAATCTTCGATGACTGCATTAAATTACTTTTTGGGTATTGCTGCCTTTGCTTTTACACCCTACATTTTAAAATTTTTTCTTTAATTATTTTGCTTGTGGTTAGTTCCATTAGTTTTGTAGCAATATTTTAGAAAAGTAAGGCTGAAAAATGTTTGAGCACATTATCAATTCTAAATAGATAAATGAAGAAATAATATTTTTTCTATGTGTCTACTAATTCACACCATGTATATCCGGCAATCGATATTTTTCTTGACGGATATCATCATCATCATTCTTGGTACTACAACCCTTGGTGGGTCTTGGCCTCCTCAATAATTTTCCTCCACTCATCTCGGTCTAGTGCCAGCTCTTGACGGATATCAGTACTCACATAAGTGTAACACTTTTTATTCTTTATCGTGAACATTTTCCATTAGGTAAATATTTTCTTAGAAAAGTAGACTTAATATAATATATTAAATGTAAAGTGAAAATATGAATCACCGGGAAAGTTTCCGTTCTACTTTTGAGTCTAAACTGGCTCTAATGTTCGTGAGTGTCATTAAAAAATCACGTTTAATAGTTAACGAGGAAAAATTATTATGAAAGTGTTCTGCGACTTCAATGTACTGAGATTGAAAACATTTTTATAATTAGAAAACGAGTTAGCTTATAGCCTATATAGGATGCGATAATGACCGCCATATTCAATCACTTTATCTGTTTTGCAAAGCAATAAAATTTATTTATGTGTGTGTACACTTCTACGTAACACGTCGTAATTAGCCAAGTGCCCGTGGAAGACAAATCATCAACGTGTTCTACAGATTGCGAATACGAATAATAGTTGGCGCAGGCTAATCACACGTAATAATTTTATTGTGAAAATTTGTTGAAATTTTGCACATATTATCATGGAACCTTGCAAATTAAAATAAAATATTTATTTTTTCTCATTTAAAATTCTAAATAAATAAAATATATCTTCCATAAAAATTACATATAGGAACACATAGCTTTGACAAGTTAGCTCGTTCATTTTTAAAGTATTACTATAGACTAGCTGTAACCCGTCAAAAATGACGGAACATTGGTTCGCATCTTTGCGATCATTTTTTTGGCGGTCTGCGGAGAAGCGGCCATAGCCACATGCGTTATTCAAGCTCCATCTCCGGCCGTTTTTCAGCCGTGAATTCGAAAGAAATTTCGGACGTTTCACGAAGATACGGGGACAGACAGACGGACGGACAGACAGTGAAATTATTATTTTTGATGATTACATAAAGTATTGCTATCTGAGAAATTAGACATAATTGGCTACATAACTTTGTTTGATGTTTATAGCGTTGACTTTGTGGTTGAATATAAATTATTAATTTAAAAAACACACAGAAAGTACAAACGCCAATAAGTTGAGCCATTTAAATCATTTCTGTATACCTTATGTTCAATGTATTGACTGTTCAGTATTTAATATAGGTAAAACGCACATTGTTTTAATATAAGAATAAAAAAACACCTAAGGTGTTTAGTAATTATAATTCCTCAGGATTTGTGAACTTTCTATTAGAGACAGGCGACACTTTTATTACATATCAATAATATAGGACTTAGGTTAGATGTTTTTGAAATGTTAGAAATCAAATCAAATCAAAAGTCTCTCAACATTAAATTGAATATAATTAATGATCAATTAAATTTAACGAATATATATATTTTTAAATATTATTCTACTGCCTCACTATAAATGAGGCCACTCACTCACCTAAAATTTGAATCCTTTACAAATTGAATTTATTGATGGATTGTATTGTGCGTTCCACCTGATAATGGTATAGTGGATATGGTATAGAAATCGTTAGACGTTTTAAATCGATGATACAACGTTTGTTATTTTATATGTTTGTAAATACATAAATTTCGTTTTTCATTGATGAAAATCTAATTTTTTGAACCCTAGTTCTGTGTTTTAAACGACGTATTATATTTAGTAAAATTTTGCGTAATTTTGGTATTGGCAAAATCAAGTTAGGTGTGCCATTCAAGATTTTGAACGATGCTCACATTGCGATTTCATTGAATCGATTGTTAAGATATTTTTCAATTTGGAGTACGCGAAAACTACTTCGCGGTTTCTCCAATTTATTTTCGTATTGTTGAAAGTTGAAATATTAATCGATATGTCTGATTCCGTGAGAATACGGTCAAATTTCATACAGAAGTATACCCTCATTTAATAACGTGAGCTAAATTGGATGTTTACAACGTATTAAAGATACGCTTGATAAGTTGAAGCACTTGCATTGTTTTTATAACCTTACCATACCGATCAGGGGATGAAGATAGAAGAAAGCTTTACGTTTTGATATAACTACCGTTGCGGTATATTATAAAATAAATTAATAAAATTACGACGATTCGTTTAGTAAATTTTAAAATAATTGCATATTTTTGTTATCAATTTATATTTTGCAAAACATTAACAATTTGAAGGCAGATACATAAATGAGTAAAAATAAAAAAAGGCTATAAAGTCACTTACAAAATGCTCACACATGCGTTTATTGCTATGTGAATACCAACTGTAGATTATAAATACTATCGGCCGTATTCTGAAAATAGCAATATTGTTATTTCTGTGTCTTGACAGTTATTGTATGACATTGTAATGCCGCCAATTTCAACGTTTTAAGTTTGACCGGTTTAAAATTAATGAATTCAATCAGTGAGAGAGTTCTAAAACGTAAACAAACTCGTCCAATTTTCTGCACGATTTTTAATTCTATTTGACTTGTATCAAAGCGAATGAATTTTAAATATTCAAAATAAATTATTTTCATGAAAGTCTAAAGAACAAACTGACGATATTTCACCCAAAGCGTAAATAATGTTTTTATTCAAAATTGAATGATGAAGACACATCTAATTTTTTTGCTGCTAGCTACGACGTTCCCTATATATATATCTCTGCGATATAATGTATTACTTACATGGTAAATGCTATAAAAATAATGTACGTTTAAAAAGAAAATAATTCAACAATTAGAAATATTAGGAGAAAAATTATTACATTCTACTATAAAATAATAAAAAGGTAAAAAAAAATGGGAAAAAAAAGAAATAAAGCATTAAATAAACACAGATAACCAAGAAAAAACTTACTTATGTTTTAATAATTTTTTATTTAACGTTTCCATCGAGCAGTAGGTAATAACCTCATTTTTGAACGACACTAAAGAATTAACTTCAATATGATCAAGCAATACAAAGTTTTATAGGATTGAAATTACTCCAATTGATTTCTGATGCGCATTCTTTACGATGTCTTCCTACGAGTTTTACTTATAATCAGGAAAAAAACATAAAGGAAATGGTGTTCTAGAATCGTCTGAATGAGAAGGAACAACATTGTGAAGACAACCGGTATACACATCCAATAATTTCTAAATGTAAAATCACACAACAACTTGTTTGTCTCAACACTATGTTTCTACAACTGTGTGTGATACAAAATAGACATATTTTTATCAGTATCAATCATGGTACAGTTTCGGTCCAATGATTTAATTGTACGTATTCAAAAGAAAACGCAAATTAACACTGAACATCAAAATTAAATAATTAATAATAAATAATTAATAATAAAAATAAGCCAATGTTTAATGCTTCTAATTCATTAATTCTACTAGGTTCGTACAATATTCTTCATTCGCAAAGTAATAAAAGCATATTTTTACTCCCTTTATATATTAACTCGTGGCGTCTGCTTGCTTGCTTGCCGGCTTGCCGTCGAAATAACTTTGGATCGATTTTTGACCCTTTTCCCGTGATCCAATCGAGCTGAAACTTGGCAAGTAGACTCGTGGCGACCATCAAGAAGATCTATCAAATTTTCGTTAAATAATAATAATAATTATAGTATAATTTTGGATTTTTCAAATTTTTAATAGTTTTTTCAAATTGGAATCATTACAAAAGTTTAATTATTAGCAACGGCGGCCCGATTACGTCGCGGAATATTTTCTAAATTTGAATTACTCCGTCGGTATACATAATAGGTACTTCACTACACAAAGCAAGTAGTGTCTTATCAAAGCTCAAAACATCTGACATTTTAGAAATACATTAAATTACTGTAAGTTTAGTGTTATGTTATATGTTTTAATTCGTCTTTAATTGTTATTAAATTTTACAATGAAAGGGAGTATAATAAAAACTTGGTTTTTATGGGTTACTTTTTTACTCCCTTTCTTTTAACTCGTAGCGTCTGCTTGTCTGCTTGTTGGCTTGTCTGCCGAAAAAACTTTTTATCGATTTTTAACCCTTTTTCCGTGATCCAATTGAGTTGAAACTTTGCAGGCAGACTCGTGGCGACGATAAAAATGATCTAACAAATTTTCGTTTAAAATTTTTTAATAATTATAGTATAATTTTGGATTTTCGAAATTTTAACGATTTATATATTATAATTTATACATATAAACTTTGTTTACACCACTTTTTTTAAACAAAGTTTATTTTTTATAAATTATAATTATAATGTCACCACAAAATAATTTTGCTGCGTTTGAAGAAGAAGGATTTATATATTGTTTGATTTTCGAGCCTGATGCGTGGAGTAGGCGCGAAACCTGTTTCAATTAGAAAGGGAGTATAATAAAAACTTGGTTTTTATGGGTTATTTTTTTAGACTTCAAATCGAAATTCAAAAACAACACTTCCTTGCAATTGAAAATATGACCATTGATGCAACAGAAAAAACTACTTCTTTTGTGAGTAGGTATACCTTTGTACTTTCTAGTCTTAATGCAATATGTATACGAGTCCGAAACGGCTGCATAACATGACCATGCGCACAGACAAAGCATGTACCTACTTACTGCATATAAACTAAAATATAATTTTTGATTTAAAGAAATATTATGTATATGATAATATTTTATACCATCACGCACAAAATTTATGGGCATTATTGTAATGGGTTTGTGCTAAACTAGATAAAATAATATAATTACTTGTCGCGAGCAGACCCACCGAATATTTGTGATATTTTTTATATAAATAAATTTTTAAAAATAATTCCTTCCAGTTGCGTGCATTCTTACTGCATTGCATCGGTAATGCTGCGCTCGGTGGTGATGTCACGAGACTATAGGTCTATCGTGGTAAACATTGTCGAAAAGAGTTCCGAGTTCACCCTTAAATAACCGAATAAATTAAAATAAACGAGTTATCGTAATGAAATAATTTGTATATGTATTAATAACATAAGTAGTGTCCGTTTTTTAATTTTAAATGCGCGTCAAAAATAAAACAAATTGGTGTTTACCAATTTGTTATTAAAGGTTATATATTTCTTTCTAAAGAAAATTTTGCTCTTCAAGATGTTGGGTTTGCTTTTACGTTACTTTTATTATTTAATTTAATTATAGGCCTTCAAAATGGAATGTCAAGGAGAAAAAAGTGAACACTTTTGACACGTCCTTCCGTTCGAATGACTAATGGTTTTTATCGTAGAAGCATTGAATAACTTATAAAACGTTGGGAAGAAGCTGTGAATATAATAAAAAATATATTAACTAAATTCATAGAATATAAAAATTTACAAAGATGAATTTACCCGTTCTTTGGGAAAGGAGGTTGGGTCACGGCGGAAGAATCTCCCCCTCGCGTATGTTTAAGACACATTTATAACGCAGTTAAAGGATATATTCTTGCTTAATTAAATCTCCTAGTAAACAAAACGTATTTAAGAAAATAACAATAGACGTCTTTATTTTCAAATATAATTTCGTTCCAAACTGAATCTCTAAGTAAAAACGTCTTTTTGTAATAAAACGCGATTTATTTACTAAAATTTGTACATAGTTTATTAATACATTTCATAATTTTCTAGTATTTTTAAAACATGTCAAAACTATTGGAATTTACGTTAGTTTATAAATGTATATTTTGGTGGTCTGACTTATGTTATCTTACCCTCTTCATTAAAAAAAAGGACATAATTTATATTTTTACGCAATATATCATGCAAAACAGGTATGTTAATGAAAATTTCTCATTTCACTGCATTTTAAGTGTTGGTGTAATATATTTTCCATTTCATTTGCCTGGAGGACTTTGAAAATGCAATCGATAATAATATGCTGCTATGAATAATAAACCACAAAGTCGCGCAAATGTTTAACATGCATTTAGTGTCATCTACGACACTGAGAGTGATGCTGGCCACACAGCGTTGATTTCTACATGATTTTCATCTGTATTTCGCATTTCTCGCACTAAGTATAATATCATTATATACCTGATGCGGTTTCAAGACAGCTTTCGATGCATCTGGACCGACCAGATTCTCTTTCAGCTGCTGCGCTGGACAAAGATTAGTCGGGGGAATTTCACCGGGAAAAGACGTTAATGTCAGCATTGCTCATATCTAATAAAACGCATCTTGTTAACATGAATAAATTATCTGATCGTGAATATTAGGATACTTGTTGAAATACTGCATTCATTTTTCAAGATTATTTGTGCTGTTGAAAAAATATACAATGGTGTAATTGAGTTACGTGAATAATTGTTAATAATTTTTTACAGTGACTTGGATGTATAGTGATTATAAATTACTGTGGTATCTGTTTAATAATAATTAAAGAAAATTATAATAAGAAATACCTATAAAGAAAATAATAAAACACATAACTTTATATTTTATTACCATGAAACTAGAACATTGGTAAGCAAGAAAATTGAAAATAATGTTATTTATCATTTAGTGTTTAATGAAAATACGGGTGTGTGCGGTTTTTCTTGTATTTTATTTAATTTAAATAAATGTATTATTTATATTTTGAAATAAAAAAAATAAATTAATAAGGGGTACATGACACACAAATTGGATTAACCTTGTTTCATTGGTGGATGTTCTGACCTTTGATGTAATGGTGTTTAAACTTGAAGTAATATTTTATTTACATAAAAATAAACACAAGTAATATTTTATTTACATAAAAATAAACAGATAACATCCTTTTACTGGGTGACAAGCCATTAAATTTAAAAAAATAAACAGACGCATCTCATTTAAAAGTATATATATATCATATCATTATGTGGAAATTCAATATAAATATAAATTTAATTTTGTTTATGAAAATCATTTAAACGTTTATATATAATATTACGTAGTAATAATTTAAATATAAATCTACCGATTTTTTTCTAAAATATGTAAAAATTATAATAATTTTGTTGTCGTTCGTCCGTCTGTTCGTGGTTTCTAAGTATAACGTCCATAACTTCTTTAAAGTAAATTTTTCTTTCTCTTTTTTTTTCATTCTTTTTTTTATATAAATAAATAAATATTTAGTTTTGGGTTACAGCTAGTAATAAAATATAAGGTAATATCATCACAACTTTTGATATAAAACGCGAGTATGTAATATCCGAGACCCTACTTACATTATCACTGATTTAGTTTAATTTTTCAAATGCGAAATAAATTAAATTAACAATATTTTTATATGTATGTTCTAAGAACATAATTACAGAATTTTAGCCACAGAGGGATGGTAATTAATTAATATAAATTATAGAAGTCTCACAGAGACGAAGCTATTTATATGGAAAAAGAAGGAAATAAATATCAAAATCTATCCTATCCTCGCCTAAATATTTTCATTTTTAAATTTTTAGAATACAATATCATCCTTATACATTTTTTCGTACACCTACCGCAATTTTGAATAAGTAACAAGAGTATTCATTATTATATTGAAAAATCACGGGAAATAATAATAACGGCTCGCCTTGAGTGATCACGCAACATATGCCGTGCGCTGATTGCGTGTTACACTCTAATTACATATCTAAAGTTTTAATTCCAGCAATTTACGCATTTTACCACAAACAGAGGTACAGTGAATGAACACCCACCGTATTCCCAAGACCGTATTATGAGCGAAAGCTCCCATATCGGTCCTACTCATACATCGCCAGAGTGACAATTTCTTTTCACTAATGGCCCTTCCCGTGCGGCATCGTGCAAAGGGCGCCGCAAGGTTCGGCCGCAAAAGTCCATTCACTGTTCCTCCTCCAGAACTCGACACAATTTCTTTATATATTCTTAAATAATAGAGATACATAAGGAAATTATTATTTTTGATATTAAGAGCAGTCTAAGATGACGGTTTGTTTAATGATGTACATTGATTGCAGTGCCAACACGGCGATGGACAATGACGTGACGCCCGTGTACCTGGCGGCCCAGGAGGGCCACCTGCCCGTGCTGAGGTTCCTGGTGGAGCAGGCCGGCGGCTCGCTGCTGGCCAGGGCCAGGGACGGCATGACTCCGCTACACGCCGCCAGCCAGATGGGCTGCCTGGACTGCCTCAAGTGGATGGTGAGGCCAAACACGTATCTTGTCGTTTGGGGGTGAAGGTGAGCGTCGGTAGTCACCAATTTGTGGTGATCGGTGAATAAGGAGAAGGTCGCTCTATGGTCACCACCCGTTATGTGAACGGGAATTCCCCAATGTCGTGGAATGTTTGATGGATTTATTTACTCGATAAAACAATTAAATGTTATACATAATTACGATAATAAAGACTCGACGGACCAGGGTCTCCGGCCTACGCCGGAGGTAGTTGAGAAATTGACATGCCCGTACAGGGCGTTGGCTATTTTTATATATTTTGGGAACAAAGAACTCTCTTGAAGTCTGGCTGTATGCGTGGGCTGACGGTGCTTCGGGCATCGCCCTCTGTCGATGGCTTGTGTACACTGCTGTGCCTTAGTTTTGTCTATGCAGCAGACTTGCTACGTTGACGTGTGTGTGTGTGTGTGTGTGTGACCTAGATTGGTGATTATGTATTTGTGGGATGATATGTCATAGTTGGGAATGATACAAATGATTAATGCGTAATACGGTACCCCGAAAATTACAAAATTAAAAATAATTTTAAAAAAAAAGCTTTTTTAATATTACCTAACTTGTATTCCATGAATGATGGTGAAAATTTTGTAAAGCAATCCATGAAAAAGTTTGTCATCAACCCTGGAAAATATTAAATAAAAAAATTGCTTAATTGACGTCGATTTTCATCAAGAGAACGGAAGCTATTTTTTTCCTAGTCAACCTCTACCCTCATTGTGCTACAAGGGTCGATTCCAACCAAAGAGAGATTAAATTATATTTTTATTTGCATCCGTTTTGTATTTACAAAAATTAAATTTAGTTATTCTTTACTTTTCAATTTTGTGAAACACACTTAAATGAAATATTTAAGACTGTTTCACACATTACATATTTATGGTGATATAAAAGACAGGGACATCAAATTACAGAAAATACACGAAACACATCAACATCACACCAGAACATTAAAAAACTACTATATAACAAATGCCAAAACAAAATCTGGACACTCACGACTTGTTTTCAACGGACTGAAACTCTATAACGACTTACTGCAACAAACGAAACAATTGAATATAGATACATAGATACAAAAAAGAAGTAACAAACATACTGAGACGTACACAGATAGTTAACCTAAAAAAGAAGTTACACATATAATTACAAATAAGAATATAATTTCATATAAATATACTTTTATTTATCCAAATTTTGATATTTGTACATGAAAATGAAATTTTCATAGACCCCTGGGTCTCTCATATTTTTACTAAATAAAAAAAAGATACTTGAGAAATAATGTTCTCATTTATTTTTGTCTTGCACCCAATTGTAAGGATATCGCCTAAAATAGAAACATATACATATATGTATAATAAATATTGAAGTGGTATTTGAGACGTCCAGCAGTAAACCACTGTAGGCCAATGCGCACATTGAAATAATGTTCTTTTAGTGGATATTATAGTGATATTATAGTGAATCCCTAACGTAATTATTAAATCGTTTCTGACTGACAAATGCGATTTTTAAACCTTTACATTGTTTCAAGAAATAAAAACTTATTTTGTAAGATATATCTAAATATCTACATAATTAATAGATATATCTACATAACAAATATTGCGAATTATTTTTTGTTGTCCATCCGTTGTGGATCGTGGACGATAAAGAGGCTCAGTGAATCCAATCCTGTTCTTTATCATCGGAATACCTAGCTCGCTATGCGATACAACCGATTTGATCTATAGGTAGTTTTCCAATCGAGTGCTGGCACGTTTCCGACCCGCTAGACCAAGTACAAGCGAAACAATTTGTCTTCTCGCCACTGATTTGTGCTATTTATATACCTCACAGAGACAAATAATTTTATTTATATGAAAATAAAAGTATGGCCCTAGAAGCCTCACTTCATATTTCGTCAAAGGGTAGAATAATATAGGTACCACTGGAAATTACATGCAATACTTTCATGACATAGAAATGCGCAGTTTTGTTTAGTTTAAAACACAATAATTTTTACTGGGATTTTCCATTTTAATTTTACAAAGTAGTACAATCGATTTTTTCAATCTGCTAATAAAATAAAATTCTTCGCAATCCTAGAGATATTAATTACTTGAGCCGAATCGTCAATACTCACTGCAAGTTTTTCAAAGGAACATTTTGAGGCGTATCTTTGGATCAAAATGATTTTTTTTCGGATGACACAGACGTTAAAAGTTTAGCTTTATACTTTGCTTAAGAAGTTCATCGTCTCTCAAGGGTTATTGAAATGAAAAAATTTCTTTGGTTGAGCCTTGTGGAGAGGATTGACCGAACAACATCCACTGAAGTTATTGCTGAAGAGAAGGCTAATAGGGCGCAGTGTAAGAAGGCCAAAGCAAAGGTGAAGTGATAATGTCTTCAAACACATATCTGCCTTAGAATTTCAAGACTGGATAGATGAGAAATGGCATGTAATAGGTAATGGAAGAAAATTCTTGAGACCCACAGGGGGTGGTGGAGCAAATACCGATAATAGTGGTGATAATAATTCATAGGCAATAATAATTATCCTCAAATCTCCTTTTTTTACCACCGCATCGAATCCATCGCACTGTGGTTCGTAATAATTTTTAAACTTATACATATTTTTTTATACATGCACTTATGGAGCGGAAACCATCATGCGGTGGAAAATCACTATCTACTGTACAGACTAAAATGGAAACAATTTATTAAACCGGTTAATTTCAGTTGAAACTCTTCGTGCCATTTGTGGAATAGTTCACTTGCTTTGCGGCAAATGATGGGTAACCTGATATAGGAAAAACATTTCAATAGTCAAGTGTCAAGTCTATGAGTATTTTCCCCCATTTCCTTAAACTCTTCTGCCTATCTCTAGTACTCTTCTAATTTCATTTTAAATAATCTATTTAATTCATTCAAAAAATATATTGTATGCAAAATAGCATATCAAAAAATAATTGAAACAAAAAATATAACAAAAAACATTTAAAAAAAACTTGACTCCTTTACCACAGACCTCGGCCTTGTTACGGCGACAGGGAATATCTTTTACATAACACTAAAAAAAACGCAATTCACTTAAAATTAAAACAAATAAAATTTAAAAATATATAATTCTTTACTCACTATTTCTGCTTAAATTAATAAAAAAAAAAACTTTAAAACAATGAAAAATCTTCTACACTGTGATATTTTCGTTCAGTGAAATGCTATGCGAATCAGCGAATGGCATGGATTTTGCAATTTTCAGGTTTAATACCTTCTTTTTCTTCTACCCCTTATCTTATTGGATCGGGGTCCGTGCACCGCATGGGAGGTTCCAACTCTTCCTATCTTGGGCTTCGCTCTCCACGTCAGCCTAATTTGGTTGCAACCTCCCTTCGTAGCAGTCCTCCAAATGTTTCCGCCAGCTCCTCCTAGGACGGCCCCTTAGTCTTCTGCCTTTTGGTCTTGCCTGGAATATCCGCTTTGGCAGTCTATCTGCCGGCATCCGCGAGATTTGTCCCAGCCACCGTAGCTGTGATTTCTCGATATATGTCAAAAAGGGTTCCACTTCGAGACATTCTCTTATTGGCTTATTTTTGATTCTGTTCCTTCTGGTAACTCCTACTATTCCTTGTAGAAATCCCATCTCGGCGGACTCTAGCCTTGAGCAGGTTCTTTCGGTCAAGATCCAGTTCGTGGCCGTACACTAGGGTTGGCCTGAAAACTGATTTGAATATTGCCAACATCTAATTCACTTTCTTGCTTTCCATCCTGAGATGTTATTACACCGAAGTATTTGAAACTGTTCACCTGTTTTAGATGCCTATTCTGGCACGTTATATAACATAATATATATGTTTAATCCTAAAATACCATGCAAAAACACTTTTTTTAATTTTTGTAAGGTTTTCATAATTTTATTCGACCTGTATTAAAGCGAATGAATTTTTCATAATTGACATAAGTTACTGTAATGATAGTTGAATTTTTTGCATAAAATAAGTCAGAAATATTGAAAAAAAAATGCAACTTTGATATTGTATATCTCCATAACTATTGATGGTTGTTTGAACATTTTAGATTCATAATATAGGCATGAATCTACCGGCCAAGTTTCTGCTACTAGTTCTGGTATACCCTATATATATAAATACTTTTTTTATTATTTACGCTTCAACAGGCCAAGAGGCCCAATTACAGAAGCGAAACTCATTACAAAACACCCAAAACAATTGAGTATATCTGATTAATTAATTGTGACCTCACCAGGAATCGAACCCGGAACCCTCGATGTGAGAGGCCAGTGTCATACCCACTGGGCTACGAGTGCTGCCGTTGTTTGTTTGTTTAATCTGGCATATTAATGCGATATCATGAATCAACATAAATAAAATTATAAATTACGCATACTCGCCCAAGTAACATTTCGCTCATTGCATCTATTCATAGCCTTATTAAAGTTTAACGATTCGCGATAAACGAAGCATAAATTATTACACGTCAGAGAGATTACACAAAGGCTTTAGTTTCTATATCATAAACACTATTCAAATACATTCATCACACATTTATTGATTTAATTGAATGGTGTCGGGCGCATATGGTGAATCCGCAGTTAAATGCAATCTAAACTCTGTTTATGGATCAATGGTATTTACATTACAATCTACCTACATATGCATGACAGTACAGCATTTGATTTGTTTTGTGGAATATCTGCATACAATTTATCGTATCTAATCTTTAATATTTATATTTATATTATTTTTATTTTCTGACAGATCGTCGGCGTCAATAGGTCTTTATTGACCTTGATATTAGAGTACATAGTAAAAACATTATTTTTACTTTATACTCTAAAATAAATCTGACATAAAAATAAAAATGATGAAGATGACATGATTAGGTACACAACATATTATTAAAATAAAATAAAACCAAGGATTCAACATCTTTTCTTGCCAAAGAACAGTGTACGAGAGCATCAAGTAAACAAGGGTCGATGTAAATGTAACTTTCAGAAGCGAAATAGGAGAGAATAATCACATTAAAAAGTCCGCTTTGTACCCATTTTTGAAAATTTTTGTTGACACTTTAAGGACCGTATGACTGGATTTACTATGAATTTATTTTATTTTAGGTAAAATTAAATTACCATACAATTTTTTTTAAGTAGTTATTGTACCCAGCGAAACATACCATCATCATCATATCTTCATCATTATCATCATGAACTTCAGTTTCAGTTTCTGTAAATATTTCATCATTTTATTTGACTTGTATTAAAGTAAATAAACTTATAGTAGCTGTTACCAAGCATAACTATAATCCTGCTAGGCCCTGCAGGTTGTTATACTGCTGACCGCGTGGCCGTAAGTAGTCACTGCGAGGCCATTAATGCTCGCTACGCGGCCATTGGCGTCAGCAATTGGCTATCGGCATGGCAAATTTAACATAACATTGTATGAGGATATGTCGAATCTAGAAGCACGAGACTAAACACTTTGGGTGAAATAAGACCACATACCATTTTTTAGATCGTGTTTAGACCATTGAATATTTTCGGTACATGAAAAGGATGAAATATTTATGTAAACGTTTTTGTGATTTTTTGGGTCAAGATTAGTGACAGTTAAATTTATTAATTAAGTTAACTCAGTTATAACAAAGAATTATAAATAACGTTTTTTGTATACATGTATAAATGTAAATAACCTTTAATTATAATGAATAAATTAATTTGTCTCTATGAAACATTTATAATATATCTTGATTAATGATATTCTCTCTAGGGATAAAATCGAGAGTTGTGTTCTTGGAAAATTTGAAAGTACTCAAAATATTCTAAATATATACGATTCATTTGTCATCCATGCGACGTGCATTTGACAAAAATGCATCTAATGATATACCCGCAGCATAGTTGTGCTACAACATACTTCACATTAGACACAGATAAATGCTAGCTCGCTGACAATCAGAACATATTTTGACATTGAGATTCATATTCACCTTCAGGTGATTTTATTTGACGCCGAGTATATTGACCTGATTATGTACCAGAACGGAAGAGATGATATTGGAGGCGTATTGAGTATTTGGTTTGGTAAGGTAGTATAAATATTTAGGGAAGGTTTGAGGTCAATGGAATAAAAGAGCGATTGGATGTTAGTGTTTATTTCTTTCCTGAGAATGCCCCGAGAGCAAGTTAAAGTGTACAAGTAAAATAAATGAATGAACAAAAAAATATATGTTTTAACGCGGCACAGGCCAGCCCGATGTTGCGGCAGAGGCCCGACTAGTGAGTTCTCTTCATGCAGCTGTTTGTATCTCTGTTTCTTATGTTCCCATTTTGATGACTATTTTAGATTATGGAGCAGGGCGTGGACCCGAACCTGCGGGACGGGGATGGAGCCACCCCTCTGCACTTCGCCGCCTCCCGGGGCCACCTGAGCACGGTCCGCTGGCTGCTGGGCCACGGGGCGCGCATAGCCCTCGACCGGTTCGGAAAGTCGCCCATCAACGATGCCGCGGAGAATCAGCAAGTCGAGGTAAGGCAACGGTGCTTTATTAGTCTTGTGAAAAAATGCTTTTTTTAATGATGAGAAATTAAATTATATTAACCTTGCTATCTCTACCTGGTATCTCTATATAATATTAGAAATTTAATAATATAATCTTGTTATCTCTACCTAATAGTTTGATACTTCACCCGTCGATGAAATATTCTGTTTCTCTCGAAACTTAAGTAGTGAAAAAAAAATCCATCAATAATATACTCTTGTTTTAAGGTTTTTTCGAAAGTATTCACACGATTCTGGTACCAACACAACGACAGAAAGTGAAGCCTGAACGAAAGTAAACTCCATCCATTTATGATACAGTATAGAATGAAGATATTAGCAAAGAATGTAAAGCTGATGTTAGCCTAGTTAAAATAATTAAAAAAGGGTCGCTCAGTTGGTTTAGACATGTTGAGTGAATGGTATGAAAGATAGATTGACGCAAGTGTTGCCGACGCCAGAAAGAAAAGACGTGGCATGGCCAGATTTATCAGACACTGGAAGGTGTTCCTGTTAGGAGCCTCACCAAGCGTCGAGCTTGCATGCAAAGATGCATGAATATATTGAGGCGAGATTTGTATGTCAGAGCAGAAGAGTGTGGCGCTCTATCTTCTCTACCGACCTTCTCGGAGAAACGGCATTATCGTAAATAAGTAAGTTCATACTATTTTACAATAAAATATTGGGTATAAAAAATACTTCAAAAAACAATAAAATATTAATTTATTTCAAACTCTACCCAATATCCCAATTACAAGTGCCTTTGGCCTGCTTTAACAACAAACATATATTTAATGCATATTTCTAGAGCATATTTATAATCATGTACAAATTGGAACAGCGATTAAACGTGTACCGAGCAAATGGCGAACAAACAAACAAAATAAAATTGGTGATAATTATTATTGACACAGAGTAACATGAACATCGCAAATTTAAGGACGCAATATCAAATACAATTTATAACTTATTATTTACTTACCATATAACATTTTATTACTTATCTTAAAATATTTATAATGTACAAAATAATATTATGAGAAGCTTGATGGCGTAGTGGTTACGACTTTCGCCGCTAGTTTGGGCTCTATTGAGCGCCACTTTAGGACACCAGAAAGTTAGTTCCATTTTCATAGCACAAGCGTTTAGTTTAATTTGAAAATAGTACGGAAATAAAATGCGACGCGTATTCTGTGTTTGCATCTCTATTTTTTTTTTAAATAAAAAACCAAGTAGATTATATTATTTAAACTGAATAAAAGCTGAATAAATAAATAAAATAATAAAATCACAAGAGGCGTGTAGTCAGTTCTTTGAAATTAGCTACTATTAACTTGAATTTCTACGTAAATTCGTATTGTCAGAAATTAATTCTGTCAGTATTCTGACAAAAAATTATCTTATTAAACTTTTTTTCAAAACATATGTTTTAGTAAAATTAATAATTCTGTAAAACTTATAATAATATAATATTTTTCAGGTTTTAATATAATGTTTATAATAATCTGTCTATGAAATTTTTCATTTCACTTTTTTCTCCAAATATATGTGTGTAGGTATGCGTGAAATTCATGTACTTCAATGTACTGACTGCACACAGTGCACACCTTTGAGGACAGCTATAATCGAATAACATGAAAATGGGTGCATTTGGCATGTAAACGAAGTATAAAAATCTCAAAATTTAAGTGTAAACATTCAAAACTAGATTTTCCTGTAGGTATAGCTAGTTATACAGCAAAATCTATTTTTTAAAGCTTAGATTTTAGTCATTTCAAAAGTGAAAATATTTAATTTAATAATGTAATTTTTTACACCTCTATTAATAATTTTAACATTTTGGTTCGAATGGGATACTTTTTATACGGACATAATCGTATATAAAAAAAAAACTATTGCAAGAAAAGAATTTTATAATTGATTTTATGTGAGGTTTTCAGTGCACACTATATGAATTCTCTACTCAATTATATTTTTTGGTACATCGCTATGCACTCGTTGTTGTGCAAGTTGGTCTATGTATTTCAAATCATTAATTTGTATTCTTAATATTTACCACAAAAATATTGGTCATTTTTAATCATTTAGGGTTAGTTTATTATCAGCTTGACGAAGAACACATTTAATATTTAAATATTTTCTTAAACCGGTTGGTTTTAATAATTAAATTCGAGTGATTAAAAGCAAAGTTAATTACAATTTTATTATTTATTAATTTAATTAATTTGCAACTTACAAATGTATTTGTTTCATTAATCTTTCAATGAATAAGTAGGAATGAATAGAAGTATTTATGGGTTTAATTTGTTTCAGTGCTTGAACGTCCTGGTCCAACATGGCGCGGCTCTGGAGGGAAGGGACGGAAGGGATGGCAGGGAAGGCAGGGAGGGCAGGGAGGGGAGGGAAGCGAGGGAGGCACACAAGGCTTTGGCGGTTTACAAGGGGGTTCACGCCTGCACCTGCAGATCCGGGGAATCTACGGTAAAAAATAAAACAGTTCATAATATTTTTACTTGTGTGTTCTGAAAACAAAATTATTGGATTTATTCACAGAGGGATGATTATTTAATTAAGACAAATTACAGAAGTCTCACAGAGACAAAGCTATGAATATGAGAAATGTGTATGGAATTCTTTTTATACGATGGTCCACGGCTTACAATCTGTTTAAGCTGGTTTTTATCACTCTACACAATGCAACGTTCACCAATTCCATCCAATCAATTTTTTTGAAAGTTGTATGTATGTTCCAAATTGGAATCTTTTATTTACATATTTTAAAAGGATATTGCTTAATACTCAACATTAATAAAATATATATAGAGATATAATTAATAGAAAATCAATGTATAATATGTATACTAACTATGTATACTGTATCTACGTATACTAACTATTTCATGAGAAAAGACTACAGATGTCTCTAGAGTAGTCCCTACAAATATATTAAAGATATACAAAATTGTGATGGATAGACTAAATTATCTGGCGGCCTACATCCAGTAGCGCATTGATTGTGTCTTAAAATTAAGATTATTGATTTCATTCTAGTACATTCGTTTAAAACCAAAACATCTATACCTCACATAAATAATATCAACCTCTTTGTGTCAATTCGGTGCAACTACAAGAAACGTATACATCGTTTTCATAGTTACAAAACATTTTTTCACACCTTTGAAAGAATTGCTGTGAGTATGAATTTACAGACTTTTGCATGTATTTATATTTACTTTTAAAATTACTAAAAACATCATAATATACTGTGAATTTTTCTTCACTTAACAAATATTTATTATTACACCGATTTGACACTAAGCACTCAAAGCAGGCAATGTAATATTATGTTAAAAAATTGTTAAAATTGGGCACATTATGTTCTTGAAAAAATTATATTTTTATGTGTTTTTATTGAGTTATTTCCTGTGTCCTTGGGCATTCATATTACCAAATCAGGGCGTATATTATAAATAAATATAGAAATGTTGCATATTGCCGCTTAATTATTATGACGATTGACGACCACAAAGAATGAGCCAAATACATGATTTTTTAAAGTTAAAATCTATTAATTTTCTGATAGGAATGGCTGTGTAGCTTTACAGATTATTTATTAAACATTAATTTATATACAAGTTAAAATGCAATAAGCGTTATAAATATTAGCATGAAATTGTGTGCCCGATTTTCAGCGTTGCATTGCATATTGTATGTGTTAATGGAACTAAGTTTAATGAGTTAACGCATTGTTTAATGAATAAGCTTCATTTAACAATGCGTTAACCCTAGTATGGTATTGGAGAAGGTGCTTTCACCGGTGTCATGGTCTTACCCGGGTACTAACTAATCTAAGGTCTGTATAAATCACTGTACATAGACAGAAAAGGCTGAAAAATAACGGAAAGCTACAGCCATCTCGGTTCACCCTTGCTACTGGATCGAGCCCCCCATTATTCCAAAAGTTTGTGTGGGTGGTAGGGTAAGGTGCCCTAAGAATGCGCGGTTTTAAGAGATATGGGTATATTGCGAAAACAAAACTCGATATTTATTTATTTATTTATTTATTTAATGTTTATGGAAGACCAACAGCACAAAAAAAGCATAGAAAACATTGATACAATATAGACGGCCAATTACAGGTCTCCACATTTAGAAATATGTCAGTAATGATAAATATTTATGATATACTAAGGCATATTAATTATATAGAAAGAAAGAATAAAAAATTTAAACAAACAGAAATATGTCAGTAATGATAAATATTTATGATATACTAAGGCATATTAATTATATAGAAAGAAAGAATAAAAAATTTAAACAAACAGATTCTAATCAAAACACTTTTAATATTTATTTGCATTCTTAGTCTTTTTACTAAACTAAAAAATGCAACAAACATAGTAAGATTTAGGATTTATAATCATAATTAACAGTGAAGTAGAAGGCGCACTCTCGGGAAGTAGTCTCTCAAGAGTGCGCGTTCTACTTCATTGTAACATAATTTGTAAAACATTTCATAGTTTTAATTTATTTGACCAATACTTTTTCTGTTTCTTCAGAAAATGTAGGCCCGTATCTGCCATAGCAGGTGCAGCTCCATACTTAATAATTCAGCCATACATCTATTACTCTTCCCCTCCCCTATCATTTTGCGAGCAAGATCAAGATCAAATATTTTGCCTGCTTGTTTTTCGTGGTTTCGATTCCATTTGCAACAAAAAAATATGAATTAATATAAAGTTCCGCAAAAGCACGCATGCGCACTCTTGATTCTGACACACACACACTGGTAACGCAATGTAGTCTACACCAGCATGAATGAATTTGTCAGTTGTTTGCCAACAAAGTATTTTCACCAAATTCCACACAAAATTCTAGTTTCTTTTTAAAACAAATACGTCACACACGTTGCAAAATAAAAAAACATTTTATCAAAGAAAACTTACATTTTTTCATAAAAACATATTTGTTTTGTTCCAAATTTCGTCAACACAAAATACAGCATCGGGCGTTCGAAACACGACCGAAATAAATGCCAATCAACCAAAATTGTGGGAAATTTGAATACTGCGTACTCTTAGGAACCGCGCGCTCTTGGGGCACCTTACACTACTGTGTACTATCATCAACACATTAAACCCCACGCACTCCTTTGCCATGGTCATATAAAAAAGTCGAGTACAACCAATAAAGCGTGGCAGACGTCATCCTCGTAAAGAAAGGAACTAAGTTATAACATTTTTGATGTATTTTAAAGCAATCTGAATTATTTTCCCCAGTGTTCCGTGACGGATTGCGTCAACTCCAACCGGCGCCGGTCGCAGTCGCTGACGCGGGGTCCCCCCGGCGGCTCGGGGGGCCGCGAGCCCTTCTACCTGCACCCGCCGGGCAGGCCGGGGGGCCCCGCCAGCCCCGCGCACGCGCCCTCCGACGGGCTGTACGTCAACCCCATGCGCACCCCCGTGCACCACGCCGCCTCCTCGGGGGAGGAGAGCTCGGGTAAGAATCACAATAATAATTCGGCGCTAGACTTACTTGCTTCTGATGACCGTACGAGTCTTGTAGAGCTTCTTTCCCCTGCCTTCTGCTCCCATCCCTTCTTCTTCCCTATCTTCTCCAGAGTAGCCAGGAAATTGTTCATGAGACACTGTCTGGGTCTACTCAGCGGTCTTTTTACTCTCTCGTAGCGTCTGCGCTTTGTTGTCTGCCGGAAAACTTTGGATCGATTTTTAGCCCCTTTCCCATGATACAATCGAGCTGAAATTTTGCTGGCAAACTCGTGGCGACGATAAAAATGATCTAACAAATTTTCGTTTTAAAAAATTTAATAATTATGGTATAATTTTGGATTTTTCGAATTTTTAATGTTTTTTCAAATTGGAGTCAATACAAATGAGTAATGAGCTCGACGCGTGTATAAACACGAAACCTGATTCAATGAAAAAGGGAATATAATAAAAATTTGGTTTTTATGGGTTAGTTTTTTCTTATTGGTTTAACCTCGTGTTTTATTTTAATGGCTCTGTTGCTGTTTGTCCTTAATACTTAATAAACAAACCAAAAGAGCCTCCGTTGCTCTTTAAGGGATATCGTCCAGTGACGTGCAGTGGGTATACACTTAGGTTATGCTGTGACCGTCTATATACTTATATTAAAAATACTATAGACCAAAGAAAAAGAACTATAAAAAAGAAAAGAAAAAGAAATATAAATAAAAGAACTATAGACCAATTTCAATATTATCTGTGTTTTCTAAACTCTTTGAACTAGTTGTGTATAAAAACATATACACAACCATACTAAAGAACATTCACAATCATCAACATGGATTTCTTAAAAAGTGTTCTGTGTTAACGAACATGATAAACTTCACTGATTATATCACAACCCATATGGACAATAGAATTCAAGTCGATTCAATATATGCTGATTACTCGAAGGCCTTCGACGAAGTTGATCATGGCATCCTTTTGCATAAATTAAAACTTCTGAGGATTCACGAAGATCTTCTCAGATGGCTTAGTTCTTACTTAGATAAGAGATTACAATCTGTCTGCATCGAGGGTTTTAAATCAGAATATAAGATTGTCCCCTCGGGTGTTCCACAAGGCTCACATCTCGGACCCTTGCTGTTTAATATTTATATTTTTGATATTCATTAATGTTTTATAAATTGTAATTTTTTATCATACGTTGATGATATGAACATTTTTATATGAGTAAAATCCGAAACCGACTGCCAAAAAATGCAAGAGGACCGAGAGACTGTCATGTCATGTTAATCATGTATATTATATACATCTTTACACAGTCCCTTTATATCTATGTTAAAGCTAAATTTGGAACAATCGTTTAAATGATGTTTTATCTGTCATTGTCAAATTGACTTATCTATGATTATGTCCTATTCGTGTTATCCTTTAATTGAGGGAGACATTTAACTATTTTTTTGTATTTCATCTTATCAAGCAATTGTGTCTCCGTGTTGGATGACCGAATTAAATAAAAATAAAAAATATAAATACACATATACCTATAAGGGTGTAATTATTTTTTGTTTTTTTTAATTGTATATAATGAACTATTTTGAGTAGCTTCAATCCACAAAAATAACTGCACTATAAAAAAAGTATTGTAAACAAGATTTTATAAATAAATAAATATTTTATAATAAATGTAATACGGCAAAATTTTTCAATATATTTCGAAGACGATTTATATTTAATTAAATCCGGAATAATACTCATTACAGATATACGTTTCTTTTCACAAAAATAAATCAAACATTTTATGATATCATCGACGTCAATGTCGTCGTAAATAATCAATATGATTTGATATATGATATTTGCATTCACCATAGAAATGAGAATTAGAATTCACATAAAAAGTTTTGAGTGGAATTTGTAAAAAATATCAATTCTGCAAGTGACGTGCGCGCAGTTTCACCTGGCATAGGACCTTTCGAAGAGACACGCTATTCCATGAAAAATTTACTTGTCTATTACAAAAAACTCGCAGGCATAGAGATAAGCCAAAATACACGGTTCAGGACGAGTTCTTTCTCGACTTGACTTGATCTCTTGGACAAATTTGTTGGGCGCAAACAAGTGAGATAAATTTAGAATTGACATGAAGTAGGTACGGAAACGTCGGAAACAAAACTTCTAGCTGTAGACGAATTACGGCTAGAATTTTAAATCGGAAAAAAACAGAAACGTCACGTTAAACAGAAACGTCGGAAATCAAACTTCTAGCCATAGGACGAATTACATTAGAATTTTAAATCAACTTTTTCTTAATATAGGATTATTTAATTAATATTTGTTTCCCAGAATCTTTACTAATGCACAACTTTTTTGCTTGTATGCGCTGCATGCCACTGATACCGTCCATGACTCAGCACCTTATATTATTACTGGTTTAATAATTATTAATGAGTATTGTAGACATTAAGTGTTAAACATAAAAACTCAAAGACATCCATAATCCATAAGATATTCAGTACCTTTATTATAATGTGTTTTTATTGTTTTATAATTCTAAAAATATGACACGAAAAAACATGTCTAGCGTAGATGAAAGCCTAGCACGCAGATGTATTCCAAATTAAAACAATGTAATCTCATTTCTAAAAGATATAGTAGTTGTATGTAATACTGCTAGTTCACCACTCATGTAAAATGTTGTAAGATCAATAAACTCTATTACTTATAATTTTTTTTGTGAATTAGATAATGTGGGTACTCATTCTCTTCAGAATACCTTTTTATGTGCTCTCTACAAGGTTTTTTTTGATCCCTTATTATTTTTTGGTAAAAATAATATTACAAATACGTTATAAGATGTGTAATGGTAATGGTATAATGGTAAAAATAATATTACAAATACGTTATAAGATTTTTTTATAAATAGCCTTATGCGTTCAGCGAACATTGGCTATCGTCACTTTGCTTACTGCTGCCCGGAAAAGCTCCACAGTAGACTGCCCAAACTATTGCGTCAGGCTCTTCAGCCTTGATACTCTACTTCAGTATTTCCCAAACTATGGCGAGCGGATATTAGGTGCGTCGCAGTCACCACACCGCGCAACACGTCTCGTCCGGGTCGTGTCGTGTTTATTATAGATAACGAAGGGCATCCAGATATCAATGTAGTGTCTGCAATTTTGACTCATTTAGCAGAGTTGAAAAATAACTTTAACGCCAACTTCGAAGAAAAGATGAAAAAGTTCAACTGGATAAACTGGATTTAAAATCCATTTCAAGACAACATATTGACTAAAATGTCAACAAAAGCAAGTGAAGAGCTTATTGATTTATCTGAAGATACATCGCTGAAAAATACTTTTAATTGCAAGCAATTAGCAAAATTCTGGCTTTCAGTTGCTGACACTTATCCCTGCTTGTTTGACGAAGCGATGAAAGTCCTCCCCCCCTTCACTACCTCATGTGAGGTGGGATTTTCTGTCATGGTTTCTATTAAAACTAAATACAGATAGAAGTTGGACGTATCGAATTCATTGCGATTGAAAGTGACTAGAATTAAATTAAAATTGTAAGTGACAAAAACTGACTAGAATTGAAGCTAATGCTGTTATGACAAAAAAGGCAACAAATTCATCCTTCCCATTACAATATCGCATATTAACATTTTCCGTAATTTAAAATTTCGATTATATTTGGAGTTTCTTCTTTTTTTCTTAATTGAATAGTCTTTCGTATGGTTACAATATGAATTGGGAAAAAGTGAGGCAGGAGGTGGGTCCCAAAACTTAATTTTTTTTTGGTGGATCCCGGTCCTATCAACTTTGGGAATCGCTGCTCTACTTCAAAAAATCTTTCTCTGCATTATGAAATGCAAAATCTGACACTTCTTTGAATACCTCATTACTAACCCGAGATATTGAAGATATTCTATTTTTATTGCATGTATGGCATTAAAAAAATTGTTTTTATTTCCGTTGATGTAATAAAGGAGTTATTAAAACTTATCCATTTTTGTTTTATCGGCCGTACCTACTCACTGATATTATATTTTCAAAGCAAGAAAACAAGTGGCTTGACATTATATAAAATTTAAAATAAAATAAAATACTTAGTTTTCAGCCACTTACTACTACGAGTATCTAATAAGTGGTTTAAAACTAAAAATTATATTTTATCTTAAAACTTACCATGGAAACAGTTAATACTGATTTTCATAATGTCACACACAACTTTTTGAATGCATATCTGAATTACAACATTTTCAATCGAAATTCTATTCATCCAGATTATTTTGAGTATGCATACGTAATTCGTTCTCGTTCTCGTACTCAAATTCTAAAACTTTTCATACTTCCATTAAATAAAATAATATCGAAACTCAAAGAATTGACCATAAAAGTATTCGTAATCTGAGATTAATTTCATGACCACATTACAACTTTTTCTTGCGGATAATGGTTGCGTGAGCTTTGTCAGGGCGGAATTCGATTTTAGATGGATTGCATATTTTATTTATAAAGAGATCTTCATTGACAAGTATATTCTGTTTGCTAAATATAGTACATATATTTTGTATAGATTCATTCATAAAATACCTACTTGCCTTCGTTACTTGGTTCAGAATAGGCTGTAGATCCTCAATATTACTTGCTGGGAGTACCGTTACTTTCATAGTGTTGTCATCATTTCCTCAATGGGGATTTAGATCTGTGTTCTTACACTGACAAGAGTCCTCAGAAGTGTTGTTGAAGAAGAGAAATCGATGTTGCAATAGCTTAAAATCACATTTATGTAAGTAATTCGCTGTTTTATTCTATTACATATTCTGCTTCCATATATATTTTTTTGTTTTGTTTAAAGTATTTATTTATTTTTGTTCTTTTTAAAATTATTACTCTATCAATTAACATTTCAAGTACGGGAACAATTTATTTTAGTATCTCTGTAAGAGTCAGAAGACTCATGTATAGAGTAGTGTTACAGGTACAAGGTATAAAAATGCATTTTAAAACAGTTTCATTATTATATTATACGTCTAGTAGGTGTTTGTATGTATGCTTTTTGGTTTCATTCTATATCGATATATTTCTGTAAACCAACGTTGTCTTTCGTTTTTTCTTTGAATTTATTATTTATTTATTAAAATAATTTAAATAAAAATGAGATATAATCTCAAACTTTTCATTTCTGTCATATTGAGGAGTCCAGTTCTGACCAATTTTCAAGATTGTTACGATTACGTACGAAGTGCTTAACTTGTCACATTCGATTTCACATATGCAAATATATGCAGATGGTGTTAAGATTAATCGGTGTAATCGATATTTTCTGCAATCATTCCATTAATAACCAATTTCTTTTCAAATTGCATTATATCATATCATCGCAAGTAATTACGGAGATACACCTACAAATAACGTTATTAGCTTTCACTGGCCACTGGTATGATATGCGTTGAATAACAAATACCCGTGTTATAATTCTGTATCATGCCCGAAGCATTACTACGCCTCGAAGCATTTAAATTCATCTGTTTCCTCGTGTGTGGTGGGATTCGGCCTAGCAAGCAGGAAGTGTGAGATAGGAAAAGCGAGCTCAGCATTCGACTATCAACTATTGTTTCCGAACAATGAAGGCATCGCTCTGCTAGTGTCAATATTATTGCACCGTTCAATGTTTTATTTACCGAGTGAACGCGGTTCTGATCAGATATCTCCGTGAGTGTGTTCTTCAGTGAGAGGTGTTTAGAGCCAGTTTGTTAAGAGTGATAAAAAGTGGTTTGTGAAATTTTTAAAACAACTTACCTATATCTTTTTTGGGAATCAATTTTTTTATTATCATTAATTGACTCATTATTGACATGGCACCATATGAAAGATGGATAATAAATAAATTAGATAATGACGAAGAAATATTGAAGAAAACACAAATATTACAGTAACTTCATTAGGCAACATTTTAATTTAAAACATAATTTTTATTTAAACTTTGTTCAACATGTGCAATATTTGAGTTATTACTACTATAGTTTCGAGAGGAGCAGCCCCTCTCATCATCAGATATACTTAAAAATAGCTTAAATACAGGATTTTGTCAATCCATTCGGGTAGGGAAAGAGGCCGCGTAGTGGGGAGGGCTTTTTGGTCATTAACGGAAACAAGCCTAGGATCATTTTGGAATGTAATATTGTTTATAAGTGATTTCAATGGTTTGCAAATTGTTCATTATATGTCCTTTATGAACCGAATGGAGTGGTTATAATTTTTGACTGTCAAAAGAATGAATCAGTTATGTAGTTGGTGAATTCCGTAAATTTGTTATTTTTTAGGCAACAGAGATGATCTGTTATCTTCTTATTTAAGTTTCTCGCGATTTGGCATATACATATTGTCAACCACAGTTTCCGCAAGTCATTTGATTTATCCTACTTTTTTGTGAAATACATACTTTTGTTTTTAAATATATAAATTTTTTAAGAATGTTCTTAGGTTTTCACGGCCACTCAGAATCTTCAAGTTTGTGTTTACTGGGGTATTATGCCGTGTTGTTACGACCTTTCGGGCCGACGTTTCGGATCCCATTGCAGGGTCCATCAGGGAACATCAGCCCTGATGATGGACCCTGCAATGGGATCCGAAACGTCGGCCCGAAAGGTCGTAACAATACGGCATAATACCCCAGTAAACACAAACTTGAAGATATAAATTTTTTACCAATGTTATAATACTACCCTAATAGATTGACCGAATTCTGTATTTTAGTTAGTTATTAATACTCATTAATATATTTATAACTCAAATATCGTGTATGAAGTATAGAGTTCAAATAAAAAATAATATTTTAAATTATGCCCCTTCTCTTTCCACTTCTCACCCTCCTACTCTATTTATTGACAATAATTTTATTTTGATTATTTATTAATTACACCTCATAATAAGAGGGACTACTCCTCTCACAACTACAATATTGACGGAATAATTCAACGTGTGCAGAACAGTTTAGTTTAGTGAAAGTTCGAAGAAAAATGTATAATTAGATCGAAACGATAAAATAAAATTGTTTTGCAACGTAATATATCTGCGTTTTAATCATTATGCTTCGCTTAAGTTACGTAATTTGAGAAAATTATTGTTTTGTGGGTACTTACCTAATACTGAGCAGCTTAAATTTTTGTATTTAAGGCATACATAGGGTGTTTTTTTGTTTTTAAAATGAAATAAAACATATAATAAAAAGTAACCCATAAAAATCAAGTTTTTATTATACTCCCTTTCTTTGTAAAATATAACAACAATTAAAGACGGAGTAATTCAAATTTAGAAAATATTTTGTGACGCTATCGGGCCGCTATGCTAGTAATCAAACTTTTATGATTCCAATTTGAAAAAACCAATAAAATTTCTAAAAATCCAAAATTATACTATAATTATTAATTTTTTTAAAGATTTGCACAATCTCAAATTGTACAAATTTACTTCAAAAATCTTATCAACATTATCGTATTTAAACACTTATGGAAAAAAAATATTTTTTCAATAAATTCAATAACATGTCTATTAACACGATTTTTATGTGTTTTATTTCATTTTAAAGTTATATACCTCTAAAAAAACTTACGAAGGATGAACAAATGTATACTTTTGAAATAATTTTTTTAATAGTTTTCCAAGGTTTTTTTTATATTAAGCCGCTTTTTACTACATCTCAGGTGCTTCAACGACTTCAGCCGGCGGTGAGAGCTTCTACCTTCACAACCCTCAGGAGCTGATCTACAACCGCGTGAAGGATCTATTTGAGGCAAAGTCCTCCAGTCCAGCCTCTCGCGGGGAGTCCACCACGCTAACAGCCAATTCTTCCAGGAGATCCTCCAGGATACAGGACAATGGGATCACCCAGACTAATGGAATGACTGGTAAATAATAATTTATTACTATGCAATGTGTTTGAGGGACGAATTGACTATTTAAGCATTATACATACTTTTATAATAATACTCTATCAAAAATTTATTATTATTTTGGTGTGTATAACGTTAACTTTATAGTTGGACATAATTATTAATTCAAATTAATTAAAAACTTTGTATAAACAACTTGGAGTCATTTTACGTATGCGTCCGTCCTGTAGAAGACACTTCAAGTGGTTTATACAAAGTTTTTAATTAATTAAATTAATTCTTACTGAGTCTTTGGCAGAAGGGAGAATGAATTATTTGATGTTTGGTTTGCTTACTAGTCACATACTTTTACTAAGTATTTTACTAGGCAAAGGCGTGTGAAGTCAGAATGTTGACGCGTGAGTCTTACTAAAGGTATATTTTTGAAAAAAGTTTAATGAAATACGATTAAGCAGAATATTATCAAAATACGTAATTCTCTACGTATCAATGTGCGACACTAACGCTTACCTGGTAGCGCTAATAATGATGATGTTTATAAAATAATGAAGTATGAAAAACAAAATAATGCATAATTCTCTATATACCACATTTATAATATTGTGTAAAATAAGCGTATAAAAAAGCAAAAAAAATGCGTAATGCTTTGTAGTACATAAAATAAAGAAGTATAAAACAAAAAAATGTATAATTTTCTATATTACAATGTTCGTCACTAACGCTACTAGGTGGCGCTAATAACGATGAGGTATAAAAAGTTTTTTTTGCAATTTTTTTTATGAAACAATGTTTTGTCACTAACACTACAAGACTCCTCGCTACGCTAGAGGGTGCTGTTCGCACAGCCTTTACTGGTAACTGAAAAATATGGGCGATATAATAATTTCGGAATACAATGATTATAATTATGATAGAAATATTACGAGATATCATACATTTTTTTCGTAGATATTATAGTTTAGTATAGCTTATTTTAAAGTACCTACTAACTGTACGCCGCGAGTAGGTAGTATTTTAAAATATGTTAAAATCAAAAATTGTTATACAAATATTTTTATTATTTAACTTGTTAATGTGTTTATTCCTATTAATTTTGGTTACAGTAAAAGTAGAGGTCCACTCGTCAAGTTCGGGGGCCGGATCCGACGGCAACCTGTCATCTTCAGACATGTCGGAGCGCTCTGCAGATCACAACCACAACATCGCCAGCCACGCCAACAACAACATCAGCAACCATCACAGCAGCATCTCCACCCACCACAACAACAATAGCAGCCACCATAACAATAACATCTCCACCCACCACAGCGCCAACAGTTCCAGCGGCATCTGCAATGGAAACTTTAGCTTTGGCAACGCCAGCATCAAGAGCAAAAGCACCACCAATGGAAACAACCATGATCACGATTACGAAGACATATATTTAGCCAGAGACGAGACTCGATCAATCTACAGTACTCAGAATAATAAGATTACCGTCTCAAGAACCAGCTTGAGGTATGTTCATATTTAATTTTTTTTATCACTTGCATATATGCTGCTTACAATAGATGTCGTCTACCATATTCTATGCGGTAGCTATAGTGTGTCTAGTTTATGAATTCGGTCAAAGTAATCTGCGCACAAACGCATTTGGAGAGAAGACGTAACCTAACTCAATACACTCAATTAATTTCAGTTGTCGCTCAAAGTTTGACGAATCGCATTCGATTAGGTGCGCGTGGCCGAAATGTCAGCCGCATTCTAACAGTGGTCATACTTTAGCAGTTTTGATTTCTAATCGAAAATTTTTAAACTGTGCATTTAAAAATTTTTATACTGTTGCAGCTAAAATATTAATTTCCTCATTAGATATATAATAATCCACTTGTGTCAGCGCTTCTTTCAATTTTCGAATCGCTTGTGGCTCCTTAAAAAGTTTTTTCTTTATCTTTAAATACAAACACTTCCCTATTTGTCCGGCGAATACAGAGGTTGAGGCATCAAACTGTGTTGTTTTTGTCCAGAAATTTTGATTTTTTTTCCGCTTAAGAAACTGCAGTAGACAATATAGCTAGCATTCAATATAGCTACCGATGCGATGCCAAGATACATATGGGAAAAGTATACGAAAACACGATTTTTATCATTTTATTTAATGTGAATTGAAATTAATGAATTTTTCGTAATCGATATGAGTTACTAAAATGATAGTCCAATGTTTTACAAAAAATAAGTCAGAAATATTGAAAAAAAAATGTAAACTTTGATGTCGCATATCTCCTTAACTATTGGTCACAATAGCTTGAACATTTTCGACTCATAATCAGGGGAGGTGTATAGTCCTGCGAAGTTATTAATGTTTTCCAAATAACCCTGTATAACCGATTATAACCACTGTTTAGCCATCACTTACGTATACTATTCGTTTATAACAGAGGGTAATGTAAATACAACGAGTTGAAATATGATGGTGAATTTCAGTATTAAGTTTTCTAATTTGACATAAATTTGGCAGGAAATATTTAATAAATGACTATAATATTTATCTGATTAATTATATATTTTTCTTGCAGGGAAACTCTTATAAAGGAGTCGCACCACAATAAGAAAAACAACAATGACGACTATTCCAAAAGCAAGCAGAACGGCTATTCCGGCGTGAAGATGATCAAGAACGACTCCAGTAAGAAGGACCAGCACGGGCAGCAGAGAGGAAGAGAGGATCAGGGCAAGGAGGGCCTATCTGGAGAGTCCGGAGTGTCTGACGTGGGAAGCTCTTCGGAGGAGTACCACACCCCGCTGGCTCCAGGACCGCCGCCGCCTCCCCCGCCCCCAGCACCGCCCCTGATGTCAAATGAAAATGGGGATGAAAAATCAGGTAAGTCCGGCATATAATATTGTGTCAAAATCATTTTTGATTGAAGAGAACCTTATTTAGTTGATTACACTATCCTGGGACATTACAATTTATGTAGATATATTGTTTTTTTTACAAGGATGTAAATAATTATTTATATAATTTGCACTTACATATTATGGTACATATTAAACTATTATCATATTGTACTGTTTCTTTACAATATATTGTAAAATAATACCTTTGTTCGTCGTTCGAGGCACCCTTTTTCCGCTTAAAAATTTGTAAGACTAATGTCGCTCTGAATTCACCTAAAAATCGTGCAATATATAGTTTTATACATTGTGAAAGTAATTTGGATATGTTTCATGATAATATCGTAAGGTACATTTAAAAAATCACTTTTGCTTAATTAGATCTATCCTCACCAAGTCCACCGCACACATTAATACCATACTATTCAAGCGGGCTATGAATAATGAAAAATATCCCATGTTGCCATTTTTGTACATTTTGACTGTACATAATTAATCATCTTACTTCTCTGACATTCGGCCCGATTCTGAAAATAACAATGTCTGGATCTTTAAGATCTTTATCCCAACACTTAATAGACGATAATAAAAATTAAAAATGTCCAGAGCGGATTTTGTAATTCTACGGCTCAAATGCACTGTATTAAAAGATGATATAAGAAAGATTGTTTCTTACAATCGTATTAATTTCTTCATCCACAGCGTCCAGATCAAATATCATGGCTAAACTTATAATGACCGCGTTCGGCGTTACCGCGTATTCAAATCTTCCCACCTTGACATTTTTTGACAGATATGTCTGGATCTTTAAGATCTTTATCCCAACACTTAATAGACGATAATAAAAATTAAAAATAAACGAGAGATAGCTTTACGTCGGTGTTTGTTTCTATGAGGAAGGGAGAAAGATGTAAATTGTTATCTGTCAAGATGGGAAGATTTGAATACGCGGTAACGCCGAACGTGGTCATGACAAGTTTAGCCACGATATTTCATCTGGACGCTGTGGATGAAGAAATTAATACGACTGTAAGAAACAATCTTCTTATATCATCTTCTAATACAGTGTATTTGAGCCGTAGAATTACAAAATCTGCTCTAGACATTTTTAATTTTTATTATCGTCTATTAAGTGTTGGGATAAAGATCTTAAAGATCCAGACATTGTTATTTTCAGAATACGGATGATTGTGTGGTACATGTTATTGGTATACGATTCTGTAACTTATTCGTTGTAATGTGAAACCACCAATATATATAAAATAAATTTGATATTGTAAATTTTTTGAAAAACACATAAAATGACCACGTCATGTCTGTTTCCGTAGAATTCCTTCTCCGTTATTGACATGAAACTTTCCTCGGTGCACGTTTGTTTGAGATAGAAAGGTAGATAATTTACTATCCCAATTATAATAATTTCGTTATCCGTCCGTCCGTTTATCTATCTGTTCCCGTAACTTCGTGTAACGTCCGTAACTTATTTAAAGTATTATTATTATTATTTTTTTAAATATAAATAAATAAGTAATTATTCCTTAGGAACCGACATGTAAAAGTATCGTCATTTTAGACGAGTTACAGCTAGTTAAGAAATAAAACTTTAATTAGTGCCAATAAAAAATATTAGTAATTAAGCGTCTCCTTGTAAGAAATCACACAATGTTTTTTTACCCTACCAGGGTTATTTTACCCTACCAGGGTTATTTTACCCTACCAGGGTTATTTTACCCTACCAGGGTTATTTTACCCTACCAGGGTGATGAAAACCCTTAATAGGAAATATACAATTCATCTATGTATAAAAATATACAATCAGACTATGGCACCGTAATCGTATATTCCCCATATTTTGCCGAGATTTTCTAAGACAAAATAGATCGGACGTTCCTACTTATTAATGAATGCGTAAAATTTCTATGAGAAATTTCATAGAAGACTCGACATTTCAGACATCTGTCAGACGTTATCAGGTCAAAATTGACGAGAGTTATATGTTATATAATAGCGGTCAAGATATGGTTGTTAAAAAAACTCCAACTTATTAGAATAGAGCCGATAATAATATATTTTTGTAAATCAACCTTAGATGATGCTTACGATTTTTAAAATTAATAACTTATGAGAAAAGAAAAGAAATATTTTTTTATTTTGTTTGAAACTATAAGACTTGTCGCTGTCTGATTTTATATCGGTAATGATATTTTATAAGTAGGTATTCTCATCTTATTGATTATCAAATTCATTTTATTACTAGCCTGCGCGGTTTCGCACGCGTAGATTTTTAGTAAATTTTAATCATATTTTATCAATCAACTGTATTAACCTTGACATGTAAATATATTTCTTCCTGGATTTTTTTATATAAATTTTTGAGTTGTACAACTTCTCTATATAAGTAGTATGTAAATATCTCTTGCCGTTAAGGCAACGTCTGTAAAAAACGCATCGCTCGACCATTTTTTCGTCGACTTTAGTTGTAAAATAGGTCACCACGAAAAACCTTTTTATTTAACGGGATAAAATAAAGCCTATGTTCATTTTGAAAGTCCATTCTAAATATTGGTGAAAGTATTTTTGAAATCGGATGAGTAGTTTCGGAGAATACCTCCTACATCCAAACTTACAAACTTTACCTCTTTATATATTAGTATAGATAATAGAATCATATGTAACTATATCTATTGAACATATACTTGAGAATTTTTAATTGAATTAAAAAAACGGCTTTCTACTTTTTTAAAATTTTTGTTGATATAATTTATGTTTTAATTACCAACTAAGCATTGTGTCATCACATTATTTCACCGCGGGGGTAGACAAACGGGATGGAGCCCCACACGCTTCTTCCTTAACACATAACTCTCGCTTCACCCACATTCGTACCACAAGAACATCCTTCAGTATCTGGTAAACCTGGTCATGCCGAGTCTTTCGCGGCCTCCCTCTATTTCTGGGGCCGACAACGCTTTGCATTGTCGTGATTTGCCATTTTTTAAAAATTAATTTGCTCAACATGTCCAAAGCAACTGAGCGACTCTTTTTTAACTGTATTCACTATACTAAGGTCAGTTTAATATTCTTTTCTGATTTGTTCATTCTTCACCTTAATTTAAATGGGTTTATAATAATATATAAAGATCCATCACGTCTTCCCGTTCCTGAATACCTTCTGTTTGGATACACAATAAACTGCCGAAATCAAAAAAGCATTTTTTCATTTTTATAATATTTAATTTTAAATGAATAATTTGATTAAATAACCCAAAAAATTATTGATAAAAATACCTTATTTCATTGGTAGAAGACAAAATGATTTTTGTATGAAAAGTCCGCTCGCTACAATTCTAATATCGGGCTGATGTTTTTTTAACATCTAATACCTGCTGATAGTTTAAGACAAAAATATTTTCCTATTTTTTACTATAATATCTACATATTTAAAACGCTTTTGAGCAACACTAATTAAACGTTAACCTAAAGCATAATTTTCAGAAAACCTCCTTCTGGTTTATTTTTTCTCATATCGGATAGACATTATCCGACCATGAGGTAAACGTTTATTAACATATTGGTTGCTTTATTTAACTGTGCGACTTCAGTTTATGATTTGATTCCATTTCAATTTCGGGAAAAAAAAATATTTATGAATTTTTATATTTTTAATTTTATTCCTAATTTTCCATAGTTAATATAAATCAATGTTTTGATATAAAATTGAAATTTAAAAATAGGTTTACAAACGATTAGTGATATTTAAAAGTACCATGAAAGAATTCACCGAGAATACCAAAATATCAAGCTATAAAATTAAGATTATAATTTCTTCTAACCTGAAATGAAAAACTCGCTTTCTACCAGTTTATTCTAACAGTTATACACTCGATCAGTTTAATTCTAATTGTCTACGTTGATAAGGAAATTATGCAAGAAGGAATATAATCAATAATTACACCTGCTACGTGTATATAGAGATAAAATAATGATTACAATGAAAGTAGGGTGAATATTTTTGCAACCGTATATTATAATACAATATTTCCTACTTTTAATATTTTCATCCCAACACTTTCTTCGAATTACATATATACCTACCTACCATTTTAAGCCTATCAGTGAGCACGGTTTCTTTATAATATCATTTCTCGGATCTTGACTACAGCAAGTCAAGCGTGGTCTAACAGCTTCCTATTAAACAACACATGTAATAACATTTATTAATAATTGATAATTTTATTTCAAAGTATCCTTTTAATATTTTCTTAGAATTATTTAAGTCAAAAATGCTGAGTAACGGAATTTATTCTAAGTTATAATAAAAATGGAGGAGTGTGTACTCATGTACCCGAGGTAGAAGTTATACTTCTGTTGTGTTATTATAATAATGGATATTTAAATATTGGTTAAAAAAAAACATTAATACAATAATACGATGTCTAGGCAGATGATTATTATTGTAATAAACATAATTGATAACACTTTCACATAGTTTAATTATAAATATTTGTTTTTGAAATGTAACTATTAGTTTGTGATAGCTAAAATAAGAGATAAATAAGAGATAAATAATAGAGGGTTGCTATAGCTTAGTGGTCAGAGCACCGGCCCCGGAAAGGAGGTGACCTGGGTTCGAATCCCAGTAGTAACCTAATATTTTTTCGTGAATTAGATTTTTCTGTATGTCTTTCTAATTGATTAATTAATTTGGTTATTAGATAAATGTGTTCGAATCGACTTCTCACGACATTTTGAGACATTTATCGCCACAGTATCGCAGACATGTGATGCGAAGAATCAAAAAACGTGTGCAAAAAAAGGCCATATGACTACTCACTTTCATGTTTTATCAGTTTTCGGCCCAAAACGGTTCCGTATTCAAAAGATCTTAACGATACCACTTTGAAACTATACAAGCATTGAATGCCACATAAATAAATGTGCTTTTTGTTTTGAAAACGAGTAACTGACTATTAAGTTGATTTTACAAAAACATCGACGTAGTTGATGCCGGTATCGAAAAAGCAGCAGAACGCATACGAGTCAACAAGTCCGGATCTTCCCGTACAGACCGCGCGCGACTTTCTTTTCGCTTCTCCTGCTCTGATCGCCCGATTTTTTCTTATTTAGCATTGAACCGATCGCCTTTACCATCCTGACCCACGATTTAATTTAATTAATATTTGGACAATGATTCATACTGTGAAATCGGTAGTGAACACGAAACAGGCGCCAAGCAATCGTTGTTTTTCTAAAGTTGTTTTGCGCAGAGTGAGAATTGTTTCTCTGTAAAATGATCCATTGCGACTAAATTTCCAAGGAGCAAACCCCCGCGCGTTAAAGTTTTTTTAAATTTAAAAACTGAAAAAACCTTTGGCCCACCCTGAACACCTGTCGTTAGTTATACATTTCATGAAATCCGAGCAGCTAAATTATTTATAAAAATTGATAGTCTGTAAGCAAAGTGAGCGCTAATTCAGAAAACGCCAGTTTACTAACTGTAAACTTTCCGTGTTTAAAGTGTAATAATATTTCGGACAAAATGTAAGTAGTTTTATCGAGTAACCTCGAAAAGCGGGAATTGACTTTCTGTTTTCATTTAGCGAAGTGTATCGGGTATTGTGTTATTTTTTTCGTAATGCGGATCACTTAAATAATCAATGTCGTTGTTGAGAAACACTCTCCGCGGATACCGTTCTCGTAATCTCCAGCTCAGGTAAACAAATACCTTTTGTGCTTCGTTCTGGAAAAGTCTCAGGCATTCCGGTTAGTCGGAACAAAGGGATCTCTAGATCGCCGCGCAGTGAAAGTTTAATCTCATTAGTGTGCTGTCAGCTCAATTTGTATGTTTTATTGGATACAATATACAATAGTGAGGAATTAAATGCATACATTTTTAAAATTGCAAAAATATTATTTTGTAATGCACATGTGAAGGGATTTGAAGCAAAAGCGCCACTTTTCAATAAATGAAATTAAGATGCATAGATTTTAAAATAAATATTCTTTTATTAATATAAATTATAGAAGACTTATAGAGATGAAGCTTTTTATACGGGAAACATATATGGAATTCTTTATAGGGGACCACAGGCCCTGTATTAGTTGGCTTAATCACTTTACACAATACAACGTTCACAGATTCCACCGTAAGAGCTTCCACGCATTTTATGTTTATTTTAAATTTTACGCTTCAACAGGCCAAGAGGCCCAAGAACTGAAGCGAAACACATCAAAAACATCCTGGCTTGAGTAAATCACATAGATTAATTATTGTGACCTCACCTGGAATCGAACACGGAAACCTCGATGTGAGAAGCCAGTGTCATGCTCACTGGGCTACGAGGGCCGCCAATTTTATTAAAGTTATTGGCAATTATAAAATTATCAAAGTTTTGAAAGTTGTACCTATATTTGATCTTTTACCTGTCTTTTTTCAAATATTTGAAGGAACTCTACTGTAGCCATCTATGATCGAAAATGAGTTTTTCTCATGAATAGTATACAAAGATTTCACTACTGTTAATAATACTGGTAATAATGGTTATGGTACATAATAATATATCAGAATGCTTCTAAAACGCACAAACATACTTTCGCAATATGTTATTAATTGTAAAATTTACACTCTTTGCCAGATAATTATATTCAGACATGTCTCACTGCATTATAGTCATACGCAAATAGTACAAATATATATTTTGGAGAGTGTTATCAAAAGTGACACGCCGAATGAAATTAAGTCAAATAAATTTGCGCTGATCCCACGAAATCAAAACTACCGTTCATCAAATTAAATTAAAAGTTTCGATTTTCCGCACAATAAAACACCCGCTGTTACGCATGCGCAACTGAGACGGTCTCACACAAAAGCCTCAAAAAAGAAACTGAATGTTTCGGAAAGAAAATTTCTCCGAAAACTAAATGGGCCGGTGAAAGATTGGTCGACCAATCAGGTCAGTGGCGTATTCTCAACAATTTACGAGTCAAAAGATCATTATCAAAATCCAGAAATCATGTTTGTGCGGTAAAATTGCTTGAGATTAAACGGACAGGAAACATACAGCGCGTGAAAACATAATAATTCTCTATATAAAAATATCCGTCACTAACGCAACCTAGACGACTCTATTTTCACAGCCTCTATGCATATACATACATACTCTTTGCAGTGAGTTATCTTCGAAATTTGTTTCCACATTAGTTCCTAATTAGTTATTCAACTCACATGTATCTATTTTTATTTTTATTAATGTCTGTACTTACATTTTTCATTTTTAGTATATGTTGTATCCTGATGAAAGGGACCATGAGCCCTAAGGCGTATTGATTTTTCAATAAATAGTAATTTTAAACAGTGTTTTATTTTTATCAATTTAATAAATATTTTTCTTTAAATAAATATTGTACATTAATAAATATTGAAGAATAATATAAACTGTAAAAAAATCATAGTAAATTCCAAAAGTGGATTGCTTTAAAAATGGAATAAAAATGTTAATCAATTAAAAAGAGACTACATATAAAAGGTCTACTAAAATTTTTCGTTAACTTACTAAGCTGCCATGTCGAAATTAAATAACGCGCCATTCCCGGATAGAATGGAGATCCGTTGGTTCGAATCTCGGTAGCAACTAAAATATTTTTTTGTTAATTTGATTATTCTGTATTTCTTTTCTAATTAATAAATAAAAATTTAAAAAAAAAAATAAGTTTACATTTTTGTTGCAAGAGACGCAATATAGTAGATTTTGATTAACTATGAACACCATTTATCTCAGTGAATCACCGTTAAATTATATTAAATAGCTCGCTTTTAATTTTATACAGAAAAAAAATTTTTGAAAATTTTTTTTACTTGAAAGTGTCAAATCCATTTTTGATATTTCGGAATGTTTATAAATTAAGTCTTTATTTTTAAACTAACTGTAACCGTAACCCGTCAAACGTCATAACGGAAAAATGGTTCACGTCTTAAATAAGCCCTAGTATATAATTATAGTATCTTTTTGGAGTGGCAGCCGTAGCAACATGCGTAGAGCGGCCGGTTCTGGTTTGCTGGCCCGGGGTTCAAGCCCCATCTCCGGCCGTTTAATTTGTTTTACTGAGTCATGAATTCGAACGAAATTACGGACGTTACACGAAGTTAAGGACGCCAGACAGATGGATGGACGGAAGGACAGACAACGAAGTTGTAATGTTTGATAAAGTTCATAAAAAGCTAGTTTACACTTTTTTCGCACGTCGACGCGACGGTAAATATTAGATTTACGCGTATAATGTGTATACAATTTTAAAATTCATACCCAAATTAGCGGAATATAAATGAATATTTAGTAGTTCCGTGGTTTGCGTTCCTTGAGATTTGCCCCAAATAAGGGGCTGCAATTAATTGACTGTATATGTATTTTCTTTTGCATAAATTTCCCTGTTCAAGTAAAATGCGCGTGTAAGATGTTTCATTCTAAAGTCCGGTCGCCGAAAAGAGAGATTTTCGTACATTGACCCTACCCTACGTATCCTTGTCGCACGCGTACAATTATGCTGCTGTCATGCTCGATCGCTGTGCCTGTGCGAGCGTGACAGCAATATAATTGTATAAATATAAACATAAATCTTCTGATTTCACAAATACTTACACAATCAAAACTCTTTACTGTTCACTTGTCCGTCTTGTCTTAGAATATGCTTCTGTGATTTGGTCTCTCTTCTATACAAACCAAATAAGTCACATCGAATCCATGAAACATCGTTTCTTAAGAAAAGTCGCATGGATGTTGAGCTTGGATAGAGGAGACTACTCGTACAGTGAAATTGAGTCAATGTTAAAAATTTATAACCTCCAAAAATGTAGAGAAAACACTGACTTAATCACCATATACAAAATATTAAACGGCCACACTGATGTGCCTTCGTTACTGGGCCAAATAAAATTCAATATCCCTTTCCGCAGACTCAGAAATAATGAACTATTGTTCCTTAGCCATCATAGAACCAATTATGGATTCCATGCTCCCATGTCACGGTTATGTCATCTTATAAATTCAAGACAGGATCTGGACTTCTTTGGTGAAAGTCTGTCCAGATAAACAATCTTTGATTAGATAGTCTAGATCTTGTCTCCATCTTGTTAGTACATACTTTTCATTAGTCCTTGCTTTTCTTTTAAATTGCTATAACTTTTATTCTCTTGTATTTTATGTTGTTAATGTTATGTAATCAATAAAAACAAACCCGTGTTTCCCTACCCGCCAAGTTTTCTCCACAACCAGCCACAACCATCCACCGGTGGTTATGGTGGTGGATAGCCCTTGGTGTCACATCGAAAATATGCGAGTTCAGTGGGGGTGGCTGTGCGTGGGTGGGAGTGGGTGACGAAAATGTGCTTTCTTGAACTGAGAAACTGAGTGGCGGAATGTGTCGGTATGTCTAGAAGGTTCCTGTACATTCGAATTTCTTGTTGTGGAAGGAGAATGTTCTAGAAGGTTCGCGAAAGTGACGATCCAAACAGCGTTCTAAAAATGTACGCGTGCGAAGCTGCGCGGACACAGCTAGTATATATTATTGGACTGTGTCCGTTAATTTCAATAAATAAATTAATCAATGTAATTGCACGAGTTTTGATTGTGTAAGTGTAATTTGTGAAATCAGAAGATTTATGTTTATATTTAAACAATTATGTTTCTGTCAGCAGCATAATTGTACGCGTGCGACAAGGATACGTAGCGTAGGGTCAATGTACGAAATCTCTCTTTTCGGCGACCGGGCTTTAACTGATAAGTTCGCTTTGTATGGATTGTTTTTCGAATGCTCGACTGCGGCCGATCGTATGAATATATTGTGCGGTCACGGTACGCTCGGAGCTGATTAGCGTATCAATTTTTGAGCAACCGAACTGTGTTTATTGCCCATAACCATCCGCACCTGAATCAATTCGAAGAAAGTGTTGGAATGTGAATAATTTGACCTGGAGCCAATTTAAATTGCCCGATCAAAATCAAAGCGAAAATCGCAGATTTGCAAGTATAATTTTTACATTTACTTAGTTTGCCCAATTTGATTTAATTCTGCATGTGGTCGAGATGAAAAGTTGTAATTAATCTGTTTATACACCTGATTGTAATCGCTTGTCTGAAATTTTGATATAGCGTCTTCATTTCGCAAAAAAATGAGTACTTTTTAATAATACAAATGTCACTTTTATATTTTATATTCTAGCTGCTCGTTACACGGGTTGAGGATTAAGTTGTAAATAAATTTGTAGGGAAAAACAAAGGTTTGAATCGAACGGTATAGATTTGCATCGAAAATATATCAGGGGAGGTGAAGGGTTAAAAGAATAGGGGGGAAATATCGCATATGTTATCCGCCGACACCTTAAGAATAAGATTCAAATTTTGAGTCCGATCGGTCAAACGGCACAGATTTGCATCGAAAATATATCAGCGGAGGGGAAAGGTTAAAATAATAGGGGGGAAATGTCGCCTATGTTACCCGCCGGGTCCTAAAGCATAAGTATGCAAAGTTTGAATAGAATTGGATAAACGGTATAGATTTGTACAGAGAACAGACAGACAGACATTGAGTTTTATAGGTATAGATAGGTGTCCCAAAAACATTATACAAACTTGAAGGGTTATAAATTCAATTGTTGATTACACAAATTAATGAAATGACTAATCATTACTTGTTGTATTCGGACGCCTTGTATATTAGACTTAGCGTAAGGATTCAATCGGGTTAGTGTGAATGTTCCTATGGATTATAGTAACACTCACACTAACCGGTAGAGTAATTATTTTGAATTAGTTAAAAACATGGTGTCCACAAAATTTTCGCACGCAATGCCTGAAGTCTGTAAAGTAGGAAAGTTACTTTTGGCAAACGCTTTGAACCTATATAATAATCACTTACTACGTTATAGTAAAAAATCTAAATTTATATATTTTTTTCGGGTCACTATTGAACAATATAACCCCATACCTTATTCTTAAACGCTTTACTCACACATTTTTGTGTACATTTATTACATGTTATCTGCCAGAATTCCCCTAACTCAAATGGCATAATATCCAAACCTTCTTAAGTACTATAGTGTACATCTACAGGTTTGATACTATATCGTAAGTTTGGTGGCCGCTGGCTCCTACTCCATTAATGTTGTCATGGAAATTCAAGTACCTACCTAAGAATATCTACACAAATGTTATGAAGAGGTAAGGTTTGTAAGTTTGGATGTAGCAGGTAATATCCGATACTATTCATCCGATTTCAAAAATGCTTTTACGGATACTTAGAATGGACCTTCAGAGTGGATTTTATATATTATCCCGTTATAATAAAATAGGGCTTTTCGTGGAGACCAATTTTGCAACGTGAGTCGACGAAAAAGCGGTCCAGCGGATGCATTTCTTACGAACGCCGCCTAGTAGGTAGGAGATATATGAATCTTTCTACAGAAAAAATATAGAGCTTAAAAAGGCCTGTAAGAAAGGAAACGACATATATCTAAAATGTCAATTCACAAATCGAACAAATATGACATAAATATATATTAAAAATAAATTTTAATAAGGGTTATTTAAGTAGGTAATGTTAAATTCTTATCAAAATAAATTTGCTCATCGTCAGTGAAATTTTATGTAGATAAAATTGCCTTTTATACAACATTGTTTGGACGAAAAGTTTAGAATTTACGATCGTATTTTTGCCAAAACAAAATAAAACATGCGTCTGATTGAACATTTGCCTATTTTTCACCTAAAATAATGAATATAATTTGTCCCGTATGCGTTCCTGAACATTCATATAACGACATCAATAATGACATCACTACAAGTCGTGAAGCGGACACCGTAGCCGCGCAGCGGACTAGACAGCCGCCCGCAGGGCCTAGCAGCAAGCGATCGGCAATTACCGATTGCTTAACTACTAGTATTATTATAATTAAATAAAGGCATGGAGATATGTATCTTCTGGATCACTAATTCACTCATCCAGCGGTATCTGAGGGGAATCAAAAGGCCGACAAGCCGCCCTAATATACTCTGGTAATACAAGACACCAGATACAAATCAGGTAAAATACTGATGGTGTTGTGGATTTAAAACAGTTCTAACGATCTTGTATTTCGAGTAGGCATTCGGTACGAGTTATGATAAGCGCCTGTCACATAATTCTTCACTCCTGACCCAGAACTAAGGGCGATTTAGCAGTGTTGACAGTGGCAGTTATCGCCTGGACCGCTTCATTAACAACTAAGAACACCAGTGCTTTGAAAGTATATATGATTTATATATTCCGTGTGCGCCGGCGATATACTTTCATAAGCCGCGTAGAAAACTGCGCAAATATCACAAATCTTCACGGGGGCTTTCCTACCGATAGCATCTGTCTCATACATCCAACACCGGGTTTCACTGACCATCTTTTATTCGAAATTTCTAACATAATTGCATTCACTTTAATTAATACTGACCCCATTGCATCGGTCGCTTTGTGGTAGAAACTACACTTGCATACTAAATCGCTCCAAATCAAATGAGCCGAATCAGCTTAAAATCGCTAGCAAAAAATTGAGCGAGTAATTAGTACTTTCATGTGTATACGTGCGTATGTGTTTCTGTATGTGCGTGTGTGTTGCGTGTAGAGTTCACTGAAAAGGAAGGAAGGAACACATTTTTATTACATTTATTTTTACAAATTTTGAACTTTAATTTTTAAGTAAAAAGAACATGGCTATCAGGACACCTACTGCATCCCATCAAATTTTTTTTTAATAGGTTTAATTTTTGAAAATATTGCAATATTTTTTCGTCGCACCTTCTGCATACATGTAACAAAAAACATAATTTTCAAAAGATTTTATATTTGAAAATAATATTGCTATAGTTTCCCTCCACATCTTATGAAAAATATTGTAAAAAAATGTCAATATACATGTGAATGTAATAAAATCCCAATATTTTACTTTACCTGAGTAGATACCTGGTGTCTAATATTTTTTAAAATTAAAATTCATGGGTAGGAATCGAATTGGCAAATAAGTTCCTTACCTACACGGGACTTCAAATGACGTAGTTTAATTTCCAAACAGTCTGGCTTTTAGAATTTGGGAATTTCTAAAAACCGCCAATATTTTTTTAAACATTACTGGATACTGAACTTTTTAACGTTACTGGGTGTCGTTATCATGGTAATGATCATTTAATTTTCTGAGATTAATCAAAAATAAAAATTTCGGGGAAAGGCGTGAGCTCGGATGTTTTTGCATGAAAACTCGATACATACTCGTATAAATTCCAAAACAATGCAAATATACCTCTCAATTTTTGCAAGTCGTCAGAAATTTATTACGTTTATTGATCACGTTTAAATATTTTAGAAATTGCGGTAGTCAATCAGTCGTACAGCTACTTAGCTGGTATCAATCAATCATTGTTTTTTTATCATTTGTTAGTCAATCTGAGTTTCTAATTAATTATAGTGAAGTGTTCTCGTAATTATAAACGATTGATACAAAATTAAGCCTTTATTGGAAAAAATGTGCCCATAAAATAAATATAATGTGCGGTATGTATTTTATTTATGAAAGTTTTTGGTTAACAATTTAATCGAATATAAGGGTGTTTTTTCAGAGGCATAAAATTTTATAAATGAAATAGAACACATAAAAATTGTGCTAATTAATGGCTAAATTTTGAAGATAATTTTATGAAATTTTTTTTTAGAAATTTGGTTTGATAATAGACTTATGTCAGGACAGCGCTTGCAAATTTATTTCGAAAATCCTGGTATCGTAATCATATTTTTTATGCTTTAACGGGCCAATAAGCCCCATTTCGGAAGCAAAACACACCACAAAACACAAAATTTATCCATAATTTGTGAATAACTTTTGCAGTTTATTTAATGCAGTTTTATTAAGTATTTTTTCTTTATATATTTATTTAACTAAGTTACTCAAATAAAATGTGAAATGATTTAATTGAATTAGGATGAAAACCATAAATTTGAATATTTTAATAAGTTACAGCATTAATCTCAAATCATCATTATACCATCCCGAAATTTAAAAAAGAATATGGTAAAAAATGAGTTTATTAAGTCAAAAACAATGAGAAATAATATATTATTTTTTGCGTTTGAGGTAACCTAAATCTTAGTAAATTTATAATTTCAAACGCTAATATTAATTAGGTCCTTACATATGAAATTGGCGTTTTGCCGTATTGGCAAATTTGATCTCAAATATCTTCTCTTTGGTTAGGAATTCCAAATCCAAATTTATACAGCTATTTACTCATGTATTTGTGTTTTGAAAATTATAATTCATTTGTTTTTTCCTCAATTGTTTTTTTCTTTGCATCACTCAGTTTACAAAATGAAAAACTTGAAATATCGCGTTATTTACGAGTACGAGTTCCACCGCGGCACCAGTGCTGCAGAAACGGCTCGAAGGATTAATGATGTGTATGGCGACGGTGCCGCAAAAGAAAACACAGTGCGTTTTTGGTTCCAACGTTTTCGTTCTGGAAATTTCGACCTGCAGAACAAGCCCCGTGGACGGCCGGAGACCAAAGTTGATAATGAAGAATTGAAGGCTATTGTGGAAGCGGATCCATCGCAAACCACATCCGAGTTAGCTGCAGGCTGCGGTGTTAGTGATAAAACTGTTTTAATCCACTTGAAGCAAATTGGTAAGGTGAAAAAGCTTGAAAGGTGGGTACCTCACGAATTGAGTGAAGCAAATCAACAAACGCGCGTTGACTGCTGCGTTGCATTACTCAACCGGCACAATAATGAAGGGATTTTAAATCGAATCATTACCTGTGATGAAAAGTGGATCCTGTACGATAATCGGAAGCGCTCATCGCAATGGCTGAACCCTGCCGAACCAGCCAAACCATGCCCCAAGCGAAAATTGACTCCAAAAAAGTTACTTGTGAGCGTTTGGTGGACTAGTGCTGGTGTCGTTCACTACAGCTTTCTTAAATCTGGCCAGACGATTACGGCAGATGTCTATTGTCAGCAACTGCAAACCATGATGGAAAAGCTAGCTGCTAAACAACCGAGGCTGGTTAATCGCTCTAGGCCACTGCTGCTTCATGATAACGCTAGACCACACACTGCACAACAGACGGCTACCAAATTAGAGGAGCTTCAATTGGAATGTTTAAGACATCCACCGTACTCTCCGGACCTTGCCCCAACAGATTACCATTTTTTTCGAAATTTTGATAACTTCTTGCAAAGGAAAAAATTCAACTTCGATGGGGCAGTCCAAACCGCCTTCAAAGATTTTATTGATTCTCGTCCGAATGATTTTTTTAGTAAAGGGATCGATGAACTACCTATGAGATGGCAAAAGTACATAGATAGCAATGGTACATACTTTGATTAAATAAATATATTATAATAAAAAAAAATCGGCTTTATGTTCCTCCCATACTAAACGCCAATTTCATATGTAAGGACCTAATATTTTGAAACTGTACTTTTTGACATAATACACTAAAGTACCTTCTCATTGTGCGATATAATCTAATAACAGAATTATAATTATTAAAGAAGACAAGAGTACTGTTTTAATTTCAAAATTGAATTCTTAAAACACACAGAGGAAATTTATTTATTTAATGTGTTGTACCGGTTGATTGATAGCATAATAATAATAATCGATCGTAAATGCAACTCAGTTATTAAAAATCACCTTTAGATCATTTCTTCACATTTCACTTGCATTAAATGTCCGCGGTGACAAGCACTTTCTCGAAGAACTGCATCATTTACGATAATTTATTTTAAATGATTGTACCTATTATAAATTATAAGCGTCGCTAATTTGTGAAAATGATTTATTTACATTATATATTTTAAACGTTCAGTTATTATTTTATTCAATTTTGATTAATCCTTGTAAACTAAAATATTTTACCTATAAATTAAACATTGCTTAGATTAATTTAGTTTGGAAAGTTTTGTTGATCGATACAATGAGGAATCAAAAAATTTAACGTGAATGTAACACTGGCGTGGCTGTAGCGTGGTAGATAGAATAAATAAAGGATTGCTGATCATGTGGGACTATGAGCGAGGAAGGGATGTTTATGAAAATATATGAGGTGAGTGTTGAGTGAATCAGATACTACAAATATTGCAGGATGGAGGATTTAAACTGTTAAAAGCCTCAACAACCGTGGATCACGTGTGAGAAGATGAATGAAAGAATGTAGCTGAAGCAAAAGTGGTGTGAAAAGATGCTGTCTGCCTACCCCCTAGTTAGTTATTTCATTTACGAGGAATCTTATTAATTTAGGAATCTATGTAAAAAAAATCAAAATGAAAGGTATTTTACATGTCAATATTCCAGCAATCAAACGTTACTTACGCCAAAATAATTATACCGGATTATTTTGATGGGTGAAACTGACATGGGAGCTCCAGCCCCTAAATCGGTTACGGAAAAGTGACGGAACCGCTAATATTCCTCTTCCGGTAGTCGAACTCAGGAGATGATATGTGGACGTGTTGTGTTTTTTGTTTGAAAGTTACTTGCGTAACATTCTATTCTGGTTTGTGACAGGGAAACTCGTTAACACGTAGCAACAGTAATAGTATCAGTACACAGTTGTTTGTATGATAATTAGTTGTTTCTCACGTCATTCGTGTGTGCGACCGCTCGGATGTAAAATGACTTGCGATCTCCATTTTTGCATTTTTATTATCCGTGTGTTTTTAGGTTTTGGTTTTTTCTTGGATTCTTGGAGCCTACGATACTCCAATTAAAATGCTAAACATGCGGCTATACCGCTTAATCTACATTATTTACAAGTGCATAAACACTGATCACCAATTACGACACTTTTGCTAATTACCTAGCAGGTAAGCGATCGGCTGTCGCGGATTGCTTTCCGATAGTTTAATATAATTTGTATGTTTTTTAATATCAGTTTGTTCGTATTCCTATATTTAAAAAATATTTTTAATGTATTCTAAAATGTTTTTTTTTAACTGGCAACAGAAATCATCCACTACATCATTTTTAGCGTAATTAATATAAAGATTTCTAACTGCTTCCACGTCCGTTCTTCTTGACTGAAAATCGTGATTTTGCTACTTTTGACAATATTCCTCCACTTTCATCGGCATCTCGCATATTTGATAAAGTAGGAGTCAGCGTTTAACTTGCGTTATAGTATCACACTTGAAATATTTTCTGTTCACTATAGTAGGTAAGAAGGATTGGATATTATGATATTTGAGTGCGGGGGATTTTGGCACATAACAGGTTTTACAGATACAAAAAAATGAATAAGTAAAACATAAAAATATCTGGTATCAGGTTATATTGCTAAATAGTAACCCTAATAAAATTTAGACTTGTTGTTTTAACGTAAATGACCCGATTATTTATATAGCTTCAATGCGTCTTTCGGAAGAAATGACCCGCGAAAGGCATCGAACAATAATTAATGTACGTGTATATTACTGTCCCGTTAAACATATTATAATATCAGGTTTGATATTTTTACGTTTTACTTAAACATTTTTTTTGTACCTGTATTACCTGTTATCTGCCAAAATCCGGCAAACTCAAATGTCATAATAACCAAAAATAATAGTTATATACTACTAATAATTATATACTACCTACTATAGTATACATGTACAGAAAATATTTCAGATTTGATACTATAACGTAAGTCTGGCGGTCACTGGCTCTTAGTCTATGGCCCGAATTCACAGTTAATACATAGAGAATTTAAAGGTTAAGGTACACAAATGTGTCATTTTTTGTACAAAATAACACTTTTAAGGCATATCTTAACCTTTAAATCATCTAAGTATTGGCTCTGAATTCGGAAGCGCCTGTTGAAGGCGGTTTTTCGCTTTGTAGTTAGGCTTTTGTATTCCTCAAGTTTTTCATTTTAAATCTACGTCGCAAAGATTAACGTTACAAAGCAAAAAAATCTTACACGATTTAATAAATATTTAATAGTAACTTTTATAGCGAACACTTTAAATAGCAAATATTGCATATTGTGAAGGTTTTCAACAAATTTTGTGTAATTTCGAAAACTGAACAAGAAAATTGATATTTTAATGAAGAAGTATTCGCATCTGAAAATATATAATTTGGGTGGACTTATAATATTTTGAGTTACAATCAATGCAAACAGACTTGTCCGATACGGAAATAAAAATTTATTGATTTTAGAAATAATGACTTGCAACTGACCGACATATACACATAGACGTTTTTATATCGGAAATTGGTTAAAAATTATATATCTTTTGCGCAAAAGTAGTAAAGATGATGATCATTTAATTGAGTGAAAACAATCTATGTGAATTTAATAATAATATTAATAATAATACTTCATCTGTCGATGAGAGATTTTGTTACTCTAGAAACTAAAGTAGTAAAATATAAAATGATTATTAAACTCACGTAGAGGTAATATATTTTATATTTTTCATCCAATTTAATGATCATCATCCCTACAATGTTAACGCCAAATCATTCAGTACAGTAGTATAGTTAATAGAAAATTATTTTTTATATGGTACGCGAAATATTTTGAAACCAGGTTAGAGGTTTAGATTTTTGAGAGGAGAAATGCGAGACTGAAATGCTACCCTAATAAAACACGCCGCGAGCGATTGGGAAGTGTTCCGCAAAATTTATTGGGTACGTTTAGTGTATAATTCGTGATCTTAAAAAAGCTCTCCTCCCCAGAAGAGGCTTGTTGAACGGATATTCTTTTTTCTTCTCTTTCTCCCTTTTTCTTTTTTCTTTCTTATTGGTTGTCGAATGTAAGCATTTTGGCTATCATTATCTTGCTTATAACAGTACATAGTTGAATCGTGAATTTTTCGAACCATTGAAACAGATTCTTCAGCTGAGATATCTTTTGTCTTCCTGGGACTATTCTGCTCGGAATTTCGCCATGAATAATGAGAGGCAGGTACTCCTCTGGATTGTGTCAAAAAATGGCTAAAATATTACAATTTATGTTTTCTTAAAATTAATGTGCAATGTTGTTTATGGGACTAATTTCTCGAATTCGATGACGGAATCGTTTAACAGGAAGTAGGAATGAAAAATTGTAGGGATTTCGAATTCCTGAATTTTATAACTTTGACATTAGGCGTCGATAGAAAATATCAAATTAGATAAATTAGGGTTATTTTGAATTTAGATTTCTAGATTTAAATATAATTAGCTGTTCATTTGTCATGTATTTTTAAAATATAAGACTGTTTATGTAAGAATGTAAGAATTTAATGTAAAAAATGTAAAAAAATTAAATGTAAAAAAAACACGTTTTTGTTTTTTTCACACGATTTTAAGGTTTCTTCTGCGAGTATAAGTAAATAAATGATTATTAAATTTTTGATAAGTAACATCTTTACGCTCGGTTCATGAGGAACCGCAGACTTATTTACCGAGTCGTTACTGAGCGTTACTGAGAAAAGATGTTACACATCATTTGCAATTACTGTAATACTCGCTCAATTTTGTGTTTTAATTATGTATTCCTTTCGTATTCGGATCGGTAGATTGTAATTTGAAAGCCCATCTCAGTTGTTTCATGTTACGTTACTATAGCACGAAACGTGATTTTTTCTCTGATATATATATCTCTGATATATCCGCTTGAATATATTCAATTATGCTTTTAATAAAATGCAAGAGTTTCAGTGCAATATTCGAGATTAATTGAAAATAATATATCGCTAAAACACATTATTCTACATAATGCAGCAGATTGGCAAAACGCTGGCGATGCGGTGCACAGCTCTGTGCGGAATAATTAAAGAACGAAGCGAGAAAAGTAGGTGCAATCTCTCTGGCCGGTGTATGTAGAGTGAGACCAATGTATTCCATTACACGGGACAGACACGTTATTGCTCCAGACAGACTCTTCTGATTGAATGCGCGCTGAAGACTACGATAGCACTGGTTTATGACTGTCTTTAATGTCTATTAGATCGTTTATTAAATCGCTGAATCCGAGACAATACTTCATGGAAAATTAAATTTTAATTATATTCATTAAATTAAATTAATATCGTTGGAAACCTGTATAGAAACTGCTCGCAAAACGAGTTAAGTTTCATTTACGTCTTTATTTCCCCCTAACTGCTTACAGTTAAAAAAAAACAATAAAAAAATATATAATTTATACAGCGCCATTTTCTTATTAAAAAATTCACGTGAAAGTCGCTTTACACAAAAACTATTTAGTCTTTCACTAGTAATTAAAATTGAATACTAAACCCCTTCTTTAGGAGAGCGGATTGGGACACAGCGGAAGTTTGTACCCTCTCACATATATTTAAGATACATTTATAAAGCACTTAAATTATTTTTACTAGCATAAAATACCCTAATAAACCAAAGGTATTTCTTTATAAAAGGGGTTGTTTTTTTTTATTACTTAAAATTTCGTTCCAAACCGAGTCTACTTAAGTAAAAATGAGTTTCTGTAATAATTTTATTTACTAAGACATTAGTTTTCATATTTGTTTCAATATTTCCAGGCTCGTAGTATTTTTTTTATTCAAGTCAAACTGTTGGACAAGGTATTGGATCCAACCCTGGAACTATACCGTGTACCAAGATATTCACGTTCGTACCATGTCTATATATTTTGATGGTCTGTGTTCCTTTTTATTTATTTTTTTAAAGCAATGCTTCTGATACGGATCTGATTTTATGGATCTTCTGATGTATTATGGAGTTTAGAGATTTTCACGCCTTGGAGCCTACCACTGCTAAATTTTGTCTTCTGGCAATAGTTGATCGGTTCTACAACCCTTGCTACAGCTGAAATAGAGGCTGACCTCAGAGTCACAAGGATGACCAATCAAAACCACATTTGTCTTCATACAATTTTCATTGGAGGAATGAGAGGAATCCAAATGTTTTTCCCAGATATGTCTGGTGCACAGGAGTAGGCTTAGAGAATAGAACGCCACATTCTTCGGTCCTGGCACACCACTTTTGCCTCGTACACGCTCTTCGAGTATTTGGTTTATCTGATCATGCCAAGTCTAGCCCTGCGGCCTTTAATTCAGATAACTTTGTATCAAGTTTTATGTATCCTGTACACGATTTCACACAATGTGGATTGTAGGATAATTAATTTATTAAAAATATTTTTAATCTTAGCTAGATAAGAACGGTTGAATGATCAAATACATATAAGATGAATATTTCCTAAATCGGTTCCAGTTATACACTCTTAAACAGATCACGGCTTGATCTCAAATGGCGTCTCGTGTGCTGGAATAATTATTTAAAAAACAGTATTTTGCAGTCAATATTAAAATGCTTTGAATATTATCGAGGCCGGTAATATTTTCCGCTGTTCATCTGGAGAAATCGCCTCTTTAAGTAACGCAATAATATTCATGGATTCGTATTTTTTGTTCCATCGATTCTTGCATATCTGAGATTGCTCCGAGGCAATGGTCGTTATTCAATAACTGAACAAGAAGACGGCAGCTGCTTCTTCGACCGTAAAAAATTAAACTTCATAACTTTGTAGTGACTCAATGAACTCGACAAAAAATATAAACAAACAACAGTTGTCGTTTTGTTGACAATTCTAACGCATTTATTGTTGACAAACACAATTTCGTGTAGTCGCGATTTTTGTTTGACTTACAGAGGTTATGTTACTCAGAATTATATTAAATATTATGGCTAATATTGTAATCGAGAATCTATCTAAAATTTAACAAACTGTCCTATTCTGTGAAAAACAGCAGCGTTAAAATATCCGTATGTTCGCGTAAATTTTCTTTGAGAAATGTCAATACATCTGTAAATGTAAATATTATATTACATTAAATATTTGGACACTGAAAGAAAAAAAATGGTACTCGTAGATGTGTGTGAAACATTTTGATTTCCGCAAACTTTTAAAATAGTATTGGTATTTATTTTATGTAATATTTATCACAAAAAACGTCGCAATTGACGAATCTGTATGAGATGATTTAAGTGATCACTTTACACATGTATATTAAATATATTTTGTTATGTATTGTAAAATATAATAATACATGTATATTTAATCATACCCTTATACTTCAATTTTTTTAATTAAAAAAAAATAAACTTAGTTTTCACCACTTTTGTATTGAAAATATCAATATGTCTCAGAGCCCATGGCCCCTTCGTCAGGATACAATTGTATACTTACAAAAATTAAATTGAAAAATTGAATTATAGACAATCAAAATACTAAAAAAATACATATATGGAAAATGTATATTAATAAAGTACCTACTTAACATGAAAATAAATTTAAAGAGATATATATATATTTTTTTGTATGTAACAATTGGTATACGGTGGACCAGGTCTAGCATACGCAACCCGATTACGCAGGAATAAACTAATTATTAATATCATTAAATATTTTATAAATGATGGGCTTACATCACTATATAATAAAAACATAGAATATAGGCGGGTGCTACACGAGGCTACTTTACGACCCAGTTTAACTCTGGATGAAGTTTTTTTTTGAAAGGCAAACACATAAATAAACTTGTCCCATTCACTTATAGGGCAATGAAAAAAAATATGATGCATGATCTAAATTTCGCAGTTATTTGAACGGAATAGAGGAAGAAGCAAATTATGCTAACTATTCTCATTTGTTCTGTGAAAATGTATAAAAATGAAACTTTTAAATGCGCATTCTTATCGCAATGACGTTTTCACTTTTAAGCGTACTGTTACGTGTGATGTATTCAATTTGAATCTTCTTCCCAAACCTTCACGCAACAAAGAACCTTATTTCACACGAGTCGCTCGATTTTTCTGCAAAGGCCGTTGAAGGAAAGCTCTGACGCGTCCAGTTTTTCTCTGATTTCTTTTATTATTTAATCAGTTCGCTTCGTTCGCGTACTGTAATGTAAAGTATTTTCAATTTATAAATTAAAGTCGCAAAATAATTCTAAGGGTTTTGAATTTATAATAATATAAGTACCATCTTAGGTTTTCTCTCTTTTTTATTTTAGTCCTTTTTTTTCATCACCCAACAACGGAGAATAGTGTCATAAATTCAGATCTTTCGCTATTTGATTTTCAGAGTCAGACATACGAATTAAAAAAATATCTCAATTAAATACACACGCAATCTGTTACGTAGATCTTTTCTCTTTTTTGGAGTCGCTTGTTAGTGTTCTTGAATTTGGTTCTAGTCTTTACTAAATACAGTATTTTACAGTATCTTTTATGCATGGATACGAAATTCAACATCATCGGGCTTCTTCGTGATCCCTGGCCTCCACAAGCAATGATTGCCACGTGGTCTTGCCTGCTGTTCTTCTTCAGTTCACGATGTTGACTACGTGACGCCATCCAACCATCGTGGTTTGTGTCTTCCGAAAATTGGGTTTTGTTTCAACCGCCTTTTTTATTAGCCAGTTTGAATCTATGCGTTGAATATGAAATACCCATCTCAAATCATATTCCTAGAACATTTAATGCAAATTCCAGCAAAAATATTAGATTGTCTTATTTACAATATTGAAAAAATAAATATTGTAAAGGTAGCTAATTCCGCATTCGCAATATCTACCCCTTCATCTACTTGCGGATCATCAGCAACTGAAACACTCAGCTACTACTTGACGACTCAAGGACATCCACTTTTCCTTTTTATGCCCTATAACATCTGATCCATCACTAAAATTCCGATTGTCATTTGTTTCCGACAAATTCTCATTTTTTTTTATAAAAATGTATATTAAAAACAAACTCACTCTTTTTAAACATCACTCAAAAAAATTAAAAACAAATTCACTCTCACTTAGTTTGAAATTCGTTACTATTTTATTACGTCACAAAAATATTAAATGATTTACTTTACGCGAAATAGAAACTGCATGAATAACAGCATTAATTGTATGTAACTACATAACGTAATGTGTTCATAATAAGTACTAGGACTAGGACACTCTTTTGAGAAAAAAAAAGTATTGTTTACGATGACGTATGGTCGCCAATGGAGTAACAAAAGGTTGATAAATTTGACAATGATAAGTTTGCCAAATTCTGTGTTCAACTCGTGAATGTAGCGTGTGCGCCACATACCATTAAAAACGAAACTCAGGTTACTTTTACTAAACTATATACATTTACATATAAACTGTACTTTTCGCGTCAATATGAAAGGGAATCTGTCGTACTTGGTTGGCCACTGTGACCGCTACTTCGACACTTCAGTTGGCTCTCACTATTTCGGTAGTCGGCATTAAGACTCTGTTGTGGACCGCTGGGTGCAATAATCTGCAGAGATTGGTGTTTTCAATTAAGGTGATATATTAACAGGTACCGTAATATAAATTTGGTTCACGACGATCTTCGGTCAGCGTTTCGTTCCGTTCAGGTGGTACTGCCGCTTGGCGTGCGCGGGGTGCCCAGCCAGCCGGTGCCAGTCGCCAGCCTCGTGACCAGTTGGTTCTGGTGATTAAGCAATGGCACGTTCATCGTGAATCACCAAGATCGGCACCAAGTTGAGTTGTCATGATTCGAGCGCTGTATTTTTAAATCTGGAAGTTGAGAGAAATTAGAACAATTTTCGGTGGACTTGTTCATTTTGTATGTTTATACATCTTTGACGGAGAAAATGATACAATGAGTTTATATTGCATTAAATAAAGCATTTTTTCTTCAAAATGTGTATTGAAAAGTGTCAAAAAGAGAAATATATCGCAAAGGTACATGAAAAATAAATTAATATCTTTAATTCAGAATATTTTGATTTTGATCAGAAAGTGATCACTTAAGCCAGCCGTACGATAGGTCGTAAGCCCTATAAACACCCTAAGACTTCCATACCTACTTTCCCATAAAAAAATATAATTTTGCCTCTACGAGACATCTATAATATATCTTAATATTTTTAAACTAAGCTAAGAAAATAGAGCTAAATTGATGGTTTTCCGCGACATGCTCGAACCATCGACCGACTTGGTCATGTTTTTGCATGTCAAAGGTGGCACCAGGATACGACAGTGTTCAAAAATACGTAAGGGTTACGAAAGGATCGCGATTGTGGCCGTCACGTGCGTAATATTGTGCTTCCGTCTTCAGGTAAATTACGGTAGGAAATACTACCTGAAGAATAGCAGAAGTATAGAATCTAATGACGTAATTTGCAGAAAACTTTATCAATCTACCATAATAACCAGGAGACCCCGAAACTACCATCTGTTAAAAAATTATCTATGTGTGTATGGGATGTAATGGATTTTGTGTGCATAACTTTCGAAATTTTTATCAAATTTCCATAAAACTTTATTTGTAAAGTTGACATGTCGTTGACATGTCGTTGACAAGCTTCGTTTACGGGTGTTCAAAAACTTCGTCAATACCTTTGGTACCGAGAGAAGAAAGTAAAACACAAAAAAGTAACAAACTTACAGTAATTTAATATATTTCTAAAATGTCAGATGTTTTGAGCTTTGATAAGACACTTCAAGCTTTGAAGATTAAATTCTAAAAACATTTGTCAGTCAATTTAGATTTTTGACATTCGTAGTGAAGTACCTATTATGAATACCGACGGAGTAATTCAAATTTAGAAAATATTCCGCAACGTTATCGTAGTAATCAAACTTTTCTAATGAAAAGTTGAAAAAACCAATAAAATTTCTAGAAATCCGAAATTATACTATAATTATAAATTTTTTTAACGAAAATTTGAAAAATCTTCTTGATCGTCGCCACGAGTCTACTTGCCAAGTTTCAACTCGATTGGATCACGGGAAGAGGGTTAAAAATTGATCCAAATTTTTTTCACCCGGCAAACCGGCAAGCAAGCAGACGCCACGAGTTAAAAGAAAGGAAGTAAAAACAGACGAAATGTAGTATATACTAAACCTGGTGCCGTAATAGATTTTAACGTAGAAAATATTTATTCAGCGGGGATATCAGAAACGCTATATTAGAAAAAATGCTTTAAAAAGAACATTTTAGAAATTTTTACATAATTTATTTATATGCTGCTCTCTTACCTTTAATCTTACCTTATGTTATATTTTCACTTTTGCCCATATCGAACAAAAAAAAGCGTTTAAAACAAATTTGTAGATTTTTTTTGGAGGCAACGAGTATCGGGCCCGAATTCAGAGTCAATACTTGAATGATTTAATTTTTTTTTTAAATATTTTTTTTTTATATATACATTTTTTCTTTCTGTGTATACAATTCTTCATTATACCAATATGTAATTTATATGGCGGACCAGGTCTTGCACTTCAACCTGGTTGCAAAGGTTAAAGTACACCTTAAAAGTGTTATTTTGTACTGAAAATTATGCTTGGCGTACCTTAACCTTTAAATCATCTTAGTATTGATTTTGGCTCTGAATTTGGGCCTCGATCGCTGTCCTCTCGCATGCATCTTGCAGTCTGAAAACTTATCCAATCCTCTAATGTACTGTCAAATCAAATCTACTTTATAATAAACATTCCTAACAATTTTTTGTTAAGTTACCCCTGGTGAAATCAATAACGAGCTAATATTGATAAAAAGATTTTAATACTTTTGTTTCTTTCGTATTCGTTGGTAATGGTTAACATCTCCGCCTCTCACGTGGGAGACCGGGGTTGGGCTTTCTGATTTTCTGGTTTTCTGATGAATGTTTTTTCTAACCAGAAAAGCATAATTGTGCGGAAGTTGTGTGAAACATATGTCTAAGGCATGTAACGATTTTTAATACTTTTTTTTGTGTTAAGGTAACAGTCGAAGTGTGCGGAGTTTCCTCAACACATGGAGCCATATTTATGGTTTTTGGGTAAACAATGTGAATTACCTGCGCGTGGGAACCTTTTTCTTTGTGAAAACAAATTCAATGATATGACTCACTACGTAGTTGCTGAGCGGTCTCGATTGTTTGCTGTGTTCTCACTGGAGAATTTTTGGAAACTCCTATGCATGCTAATTCTATTATGAAAATACACAACGTTTGCTTTATTGTTTAGCTGTTTACTGTTGAATCTCCGGTTGCCACTCGTAATTGTCGACCGATTTAGGAGAAATTTTATTTTAAAACTGTTTTGGTCTAGTTAGTGGTAAAGACTCTCGTCTAGTGATCGTCGATGGTTTGAGCCCCTTTCTGGGAGACCAGCAAGTTAGTTGTACGTTTCATAGCACGGGCGCTGAGTTTAGTTTGAAAATAGTGAAAAAATGACATAACGCGTTTTCATGTCAAAATCTCCGAACAAATAAAAAATATATGATTTATTTGGGCTTTCAAATTAGAGAGATACTTCAGTAGGGGTGATAATTTTTTAATCATAAATTTCCCGAGAGAGAGTTAAAACTCATTATTCCTCCATGTTTCCCTAACAGGCATTTTTCCTGGGCTAGTGACGTACTTTCGCTTCCAATGCTGTACCTACTTCGACTTGAATTTAAAAAAATCAAATGCGCATATTTTTCTTCATCTCTTATGGCGAAAAAAACAAATGCAGATAGTCATCTTTTGTTTAGAGTTTTCTGGGCTATTCTGCCGTGGACATCTAGCCTCTCTGGCTAATGTTTGGCATAAAATCGGCCCAATATTCTGAATGCTACTTACACAAACAATCTTCACATAAAGTTGTGCTAAAGCGAGAGAACGCGATATAATTCGCGAAACATGATCGCTGCATAAATGTATCCGGTATGCCTATTCATCCGGTATTGGTGTTTCGCTCTCGCCCCAGACGTTTGAAGCGTACATTCATTACTTATCTCTGACAAATAAATGTACGTAAAGTACAAGGCTTCACAGCCCAATGAATGAATGATGAAATCTGTTTTAAGTATAAAGTTGAACTGCAAAATGATGTTTAAAGAAATGGATCTAATCCAATTCTATAAATATCTTTCTGGAGATAAATATGGTCAATTAAAATCATATATACGGAGATTCATATCTGTATTTGGGAATACTTACCAACGTGAAAGGACATTTTCGGAAATGAAGTATGAAAAATCGCAACACACATCATTATTAACCATTTGTAAACTTCTTCAATGGTATAAAGTACCAACTTCGAATTCCAGTATTCTCAGAAAAAACAATTATATTCATCGTGTAAGTGTGAATCGCGTAAAATTTACCAATTCCATTATACGTTTATTAATAAACGGAAATATTTTTGCATTGTATAATACAAAGTGAACACTAAAGCTAGCTCATACAGAAACAAACAATCCCTGACTTCCACACACGTTTCTCATATAAATAGCTTCGTCTCTGTGAGACTTCTATAATTTATCAAACATAATAATTTCGTCGTCTGTCTTTCCGTCCGTCCGTCCATCCGTCTGCTCGTCTGTCTGTTTGTCCTCGTAACCTCGGGTAACGTCCGTAATTTCGTTCGAATTCACGGCTAAAAAACCAATTAAACGGCCGTACATGGGGCTTGAACCCAGGACCACCAAACCCGAACCGGCCGTTTCACGCATGCTGCTACGGCCGTCTCTCCGCGGAGCGTCAAAAATATGCTATAAATATATACTAGGGCTCCATAAAGACGCGAACCAAAGTTCAGTCATTTTTGATGGGTTGCAGCTAGTCTTTATTAACAATTTTCCAAAATACTTTCCCGAGCCCTGAAGTGGTCCATAAAAAACTGTCAGATCTTTTGTACCCTTATTAGAAAACTAAAGTAAAATTTTTTTTTCGGTAAACTAATTGAAGGCTTGCCATTTTTAATTGACCTTAATCGCGAGCTGTATAGCCCCCAGCTTGTACGAAACATCTTGTTCGCAGTACTCCTCCTCGCAATTAAGCGCATAATGGGCAGCGCACACAACTGCCGGCTCCGTGTTGCCAGCAACACAAAACATGAGACGGGCTTTCTCTTCCGCGCCGCGGAGCATGTGGGTAGGAGCTGCTCAGATCGCTGACTCTATCCAACTTTTTGCTCGAATTTATAATGTCTCTCCATAATAATGCACTAATTGCCGGTGCCATTGTCTCCGAGGGGCTCCAATGTCTGGGTTACTTAATTATTAATCGTTGTCCGAACACGTTTATTGCCAACTCTTACGTGTTAATTGAGCGAGTCAGATGCGACAAAACGCGTCGTGGACAATGGACGATATATTTATTCCTTGCGCAATATTTTACGAGATGAAACAATGAATTAATTTCCAACAAAACGTGACAACTACGAAATTTGACAAATTTGACTGTCCCACCGAAGTCTGATTTGAAAGAAAAATGGTCTTTTAACAGAATATACGATTTAATTATTCGAATTCTTCAGTATGAAGTATATTTTTTTTTTTAATATGTTTTAATGGTTTTATGGATACTTCTTCTTCTTCATCAGCCTTCGTTTTTCCACTGCTGGATATAGGCCTCTTTCTTATTTTTTCATTCTTCCCTGTTGTTGGCTAATTGTAGCCATTTCTTTCCCCCAAGGGACAATATCATCGGCCCATCTCTTTTGAGGTCTTCCGATGCCTCTTTTATTTTCCCAAGGTCTCCATTTCAGAACTCTGGGAGGCCATCTTGTAGTATCCTGTCTTGCAACGTGTCCTGCTCATTGCCATTTTAGCTTCGCTACACGATCCATGATATCCACAACTCTAGTTCTGCGCCTAATTTCATCGTTTCTAATTCTATCTCTTAGGCTTACTCCAAGCATGGATCTTTCCATGGATCGTGCATGGATACTGCAATATAGGAAACAGAACAATTTTTGTCTTTTTTAAAACGATATAATAATATCTTCTAATAAATAACTTCTCAAAAAATATTAATGTCTGAATAGCACCACTTCTTTCAATCAATTTGTAAATAAAATATATGGTCTTTATTTGAAAATATTCCAGATTAGTGTACCAAAGATAACTGTATTACATAAAAACTAAAATAGTGTTTCAGGGTTATATTTTTTTTTGATGTTACAACAATACATTTATTCCTATTTTTTAAGGAAATGCTTCAAGAGTAAATGGATCTATCATAAGAAAATTGATTAAAAGCCTGTTTAGCTATGGATTTTGCAAAATGATTTAGTAAGTTGACGTTAAATTTAGAAAATCGAGAGCAAATACGAAAATCGTGTACTGGGGCCTCTTAACGTACATGTGTGTTTCTGTTTTGCTAAAATAATATTTTTTAATTCTCCATTTTAATTTTCCATTAAAAAAATGGAAAATTTGCTTAAAATGGTACTGTACATACAGGAATATCTATGAATATCTAAAAAAAATTTTCGAAATTTGTAAATATTTTTCGTTGCAGGAGTAAACCCGAATTAAAGAATTACTTAGACTTAGAATATACCAATAGAATTACAGCTTAATGGACTTAATTTTTACTTATATTTTGTTCCCCATGAATTATATATATTTATTTATTTTAAAGTGTCCCAATTATTGTTCATTTCCATTTGTTTTGATGTTATCTTTTATATTTATTTTTTTGGTTTATTTTATCCTCTTTATTTATTTATCTGATATATTGGTTTAATTATCTTTATTTTACTTTATTATTAATTTGTTATAGGTTTCTAATTATTAATGTTTGCTTGTGTACTAATCATCGTTTATATATATTGTTCACCTCTATTGTACATTTATTTAATATTGTTAATTTTATTGTTACATTTTATATTGTTCATTTATCTTAAATATGTTCTATTTTTATTATTATTATTTAATTATTAACTGTAAAACGTGTTTTATGTAAGATCCTTTAATTTTCTTGTTCTGTAAAAGCCCACTAAGGCGTTTTTTTTTAAATAAAAAATAAAATTTGTATATGGAGAAATTAAATCAGATTATACCTATTTACAATATTTGGCCGTATTCTGAACGAAGCAACATTGCTTTTTCATGTATCTTGACAGTTATTGTATAACATCGCAATGCCGCCAATTTTGACGTTTCAAGTTTGACGGATTTGAAATTAATGAATTAAATCTATTTGAAAGCTCATCATTCATAATTGTGAATAACTTAACGTTTGTTTAACTTTTAGAGCTTTCTGATCGATTGAATACATTAATTTCAAACCAGTCAAATTTAAAACGTCAATATTGACGGCATCACAATGTTATACATACCTGTCAAGATACAGAAATATCAATATTGTTTAGTTCAGAATGCGGCCGATTAATTGCAATAATATTGTGATTAGCCATTTTTAATGAAATCAATTATTATCCTAATTTCGAATGTCTGTCTGTTCGTAACTCGCTGGAATTAGGCTGGTTTCAACAACAATACTAACGATGACTAGATGCTAATGGGGTCCGGGCGCCCGAGCATCACACGTCAATCAGCGCGCGGCTCAGGTTACACGCAAGGGACGTTATTAATTATTGATATGTACCACAATTTTCACGGGTTTACGGCTATTTATACAATAAACGTTATGACCAAGTGGGTTTTACACTTTATATTTAAAAAAATTATCACCCCGACGAAGGAAGAGTTTTTTTTCGAAATCGGTTGATTTGTCATGTACTTAAATCTCACTTGGTTACATAAAATCCAATATTTGTCGAATTTTATTGACTATAAACTGCATTATTTAGAGAATAGAATGAAAAAATTACTAAAAATTGATAACCATAATTTAGTTAAAAATTCAACCAAAGTACTATTTTAATCGATATACCTACTCATACTGTTCTTTTTTTCTTCAGTTTTATTTTTATTTTGGTTGTTAAAAATAATGGAAGTAGGTACATTCATATTTAGTACACCAATCAAGAATATTCCACATTAAAAATGATTGGGATACATTCAAGTCAGTTTTAATATAAAATAATCACGTACATATGGCATTTTATTGGTCAAGCAAAAAATATTTTTTTAAATGTGTAATAATTTTCAATGAAAGTAAATGCAATAAAACTGCAGATCAAAGTAAGCTATACATTATTTTATTTTTATGAAGTAAAGTACTTTTTGCGCGTCGCAAGACTACATTACTCCGCCGATAAAATGCATTACCGTTTACGTGTCATCATCTGTATATATTCTACACCAAAACATTATCCGTTCAAGATGGCCGTTCTATTAATAAATTTTAAAATTTTCTTTTGGCGCCAAGTCGTACCGCGGAAGAGCATAAAAAATGCGATCGATATCGCTGGAGCTCAATGCCCCATCTCTCCACTTTCTCCCCCCCCGTTTCTAAATTGTCTCTCGGATTGACGTTTGGAGATTATTCTCTGCAAGTGCTCCCCAGTCCTCCGCATCGCTTCCAACGGAAAAGATCGCACTGTGAAGACGGCCGCCATTTTTTACAGATGTGAAGTTCGCGAAAACTCCGCAACGACGACTTGCTTCATGGTAGTCAAGGTTTTAATAAAAACTTAACCATAGTGCCTCATAAAATATTTAATAAATTTAAATGAATTCAGAGAGTGTTTTATACCTTAGTAAAGTATTTGATTTATAGTTTCGATTGTGGAGATACGGTAGTTTTCGAAAGTTGTCGAGTGGTTGGTTTGAAATTAAGTGAACTTTCAATTTTCAGCTGTGAGGTATGTAATTATTATTGTAAAGCTTTCCGTTTATAATTAATTTCAAATGAATACAATTAACTCTTTATAGAGGTGAATGAAAATTTTATTACAATAGTTTCCAACTTTTGAAAACGTCTTCATTAAAATCATTGTAATATTTTTATTTTCAATACAATTCACAAACGACACGGTCATGGCATTCATTAAATATAAAATATAAGGTCATTAAGAATTTGTCTCTAACCTGCGTAGGTACTTTTTCAGTTATTTTTTTATATATAAAATAAAGATCTTTGTTCAGAAATATTCCGAATTTTTTTAACTGCCGAAATCATTGAAATATTACAAATGTTACTATATTTTTTAAATTTTTTTAAATTATATAATATAATTATTAATACCAGGCGCGTGCAGTAGGAACACGAAGCATGACTTTTATTTAACCGTATATTTGGGAAAAAAATATCGTAATTAAATATTTATCTGGCAGAATATTATGAAATATTAAAATTTGAATTAATTCTTAATTATTGTGATTTGAATATTCCGAGATATATCTCTTATTTCGATTTCTTTTCAAAATATATGCTTATGAAAAAGTCATGTTTCTTGTTCCCACTGCACGCCCCTGATTAATACCTAGCTTCAAAAATCTTCATTTAATACAGAAATTAAATTTAGTGTCTACAAAATTTACTGCAGTCCCTAAAAAGTATTAATATAATACATTTAATTGTTTAAAGAAGGGAACGTTTTGCAAACTTTTCGAATTTCTGGATCTGATAAACTGATTACATATGCGTACGCAAGCTTCTAGACCAGGGATGTGCATATTGCGTTTTTTTATTATATATTTTGTTATACGTACAATATATTTCTTAATTTTACCATAATTTCATACAACTTACTGTACAATCGGTGTATTTAAGTATCTTTAGTGGAGTATCCATTGAAAATAATTTTATTCCTCTTAAAACGATGTCATTGAAAAGTGTTAATTTAATATTATGAAAATATTTATTTTGGGAAAAAAGAAAGCCGTTTTATAATACGGAACTAAATTAATTTTTGGCTCTCTGCTTTTTGACTAATCAAATTTAGTTAAAATATCCATTCATGTATTCTCCTCTTGATTAGATTGTTTGATCAGCACAAAACTGTGTTTTCTTACGAATATATTCACATGGAAAAATTTCAAATACAATCTTTTAAGTTATTCTAGTGTGGGAAAATTCACCGCTAACAATTCTCCACCAGCGTTTCTCTGCCTTATTGTACGATAAAGGATATATCACGTAAATATTTATTAGAGATGATTTCCTGACCAACAATCTCTCTGAATTTGGTAGAGAGACGTATTCCTGACAATAAAATAATCACTAATTAATTTTAAAAATCGGTTTAATTATTCAAAGAAATTATTTAAAACTCTGACGATTTTATCGGATATAGTTCATGCCGGTGACATATATCGGTTTGTATTATTTATGTGCTCTTATATGTGCAATGCTATATATTTATTTGTACATGAAAAGGGTACTACGCCATTTAAATAATTACTACTGTAGGAAAAGTTTAATTGAAGTGAACTTTTGCTCTCGCGTCTTGATGATTTTGTTTTTTTTATTGTTTTTTATTGTTCATTAATCATATACATATATATCTTTACTCCCTTTCTTTTAACTCGTAGCGTCTGCTTGATTGCTTGTCTGTCGAAAAAACTTTGGATTGATTTTTAACCCTTTTCCCGTGATCCAATCGAGCTGAAACTTTGCAGACAGACTAGTGGCGACGAAATGATTTAACAAATATTCGTTTAAAAAAAAATATAATTAAAGTATAACTTTGGATTTTTCGAAATTTTCGTAGGGTGGCCCAACTCAAGCCCAACGCGTGGGGTAAGCGCCAAACCTGTTTCCACTAATAAATGAGAAAGGGACTACAGTAAAAACTTGGTTTTTATGGGTTAGTTTTTTACAGGCATCTTGCAAAACTGTATTTGCAGTTTGCATGCAAGAATACATAACAGAATATGTTAAATGTTAAGACTACATTACGTAATAGTCCTTAAAGAATAATATAAAATATTAAATTACAAAATTAAAGTACAAATAAGTTTGTCACCACAGTTTATTGTAAATTTTTTTTAATAACTTTTTTATATTTATTGACCCATTCCATTTTTTAGTTTGTCCGGTAGTTTGTTAAATAGTTTTGGAATCACGTACTGTTTGGACTTGTCTCCGTTTGGAATTACGTACTGTTTGGTCTTATCTCCGTTTGGAATTACGTACTGTTTGGTCTTGTCTCCGTTTGGAATTACGTACTGTTTGGTCTTGTCTCCGTTTGGAAGTACGTACTGTTTGGTCTTGTCTCCGTTTGGAATTACGTACTGTTTGGTCTTGTCTCCGTATAATTCTTTATTTTTATTTCCGGTTCTGTATTCGATATTTGCCGATCATTTCTTATGTATTACTGTTTTACGTCCGTCATTCGTGCATTCTTCCAGTGTCAGTTTGCAATGAATTTGTTTTTATATCGGTAAGATTTTACTCAGTTTGAATAGGTCATCGGGTCGGTCCGTATATGCTTCTCTTTGTTTTTTTACTAGCGATAGTTTAAATTGTTCTTATTGTTGTTTTACTTTGTCTTAAATTAGTTGAAATGTCTGTCCGTCAAGCCGTAGTTTATAATTGTCATAAAGTTTGGTGTACATCCGTTGAAAATTCTGCTCTGCGAACAACATGCAATAGACAACAAATGACAGTTTTTTGTGCAGTCTGTACAGTAAATACTGTGTAGTCTTTTACACGAGTTTTGAGATAAAAGATTCAGATAATATTGAAAATAAGTATATAATTATTATTTTTATATTCATGTTTTCAATTACATTACACTTTTCACATTACAAGGTCAATTATATATTTCGTTACCTACTCGATTTTTTGAACTGGTGTGCCCAAAAACTATATATCACTTTCCCAACATTTAACTGGACATATAACGTATCCGTGTAGATATGTTAATGGTAAATTATATATATATTTTAATTTATACAGTTTTTAAATGTGTAAGACTGAAATGGGGATACAATTTTGTCAAAAATGTATCATATTAGAAACATCGATAGCACCTGTGTCTTAAATTATTTTAAAAAAAGATTATAAATGTGAGGGTAGCGATGCGATGGTTCATTGATATCTATCGATTGATTCAGTTCTCCGTCCGTACAAAATGCAACGATAGTTTTTAACTTAAAGACACGCTTAGTATCTTTCCCAGCGAAATTCATCTATTGTGGACACGCAAAATCTAAGTTGATCATCGTGATCTCCAATTCTTTGATCACGATTTTCCAGGTATTCAGCAAGATACAAATGCTCCGAGTAATCCGGAACCTGTAGTTTCTTTCACTCGTTATACCATGGAATCGATTCTTGGTATTACACAGTTTCACAGCAAAGTCATGGTGAAACTTTGAAGAAAATTCATAGACACTGAAATTCAATGAAAATTTTAATACTTATACTCATCATAAATAATATATATTGGATGATTTTTATGTAGGTAACGACCATAATATTGGCTTTTTGGAAAAATAATTGTATACCATTAGTATTCAAATATAGAGTGGTTTTTTTAGAGGTTTGTTTTTGAATTGGCAACATTTCTTCCAGCGACAGTCGATTTGACAGTTGAAAGCTGATTTATTCTTAGTTTGGTTTGCCATTTCAGAATAATTAAACTTATGCCAGAACAACTCTCGGAAATTTATTTTGCAAATCATGGTATTGTGATCCTACTGAAAAACTAATGGCATTAAAATCATCTTGCAAACAAACCCAACCTCTCTTTCCGGGACGGAACGGGACTGGGTTCTGAAAGGGACGTCCCTTTCAAAATCTACAATTTTAAATAAAAGTTTACTGACTTTTTGTTCTTGTATCCGTCTGTATCTAGTCGATCATAAATAATGGAAAACAAACAAATAATCAATTCATGGCATTTGTCAAAACATTTCCAAAGAATAGGTAGCAAATGTTTGACAGGCCATTATTTAAAAATATTTCGAGCGGATACAGAGATCTTATAAATTCTCATTTCTTGCCGCATCATTTCTTACCGCAATATTTTAAGTAATACCTGCTTCACATACCTGACTCAATTTTAATAAAAAAAAATTGTTTTGATAAGAATCTACTCGTAAAAATTCCGACAAAATATTAACAGCGACATTCTTTAATAATTCAATTCTACAATTTAAAATCTTTGATACATATCGTATGTGTTTCATGTTGACTACGGCGGCCATGTATTTTAAGAGGCAATGTAAATTGAAATAAAACACGTAAAAATCGTGGTTACAGCCGTGCGTGGCAGGGGAAAGGTGGTATGAAAGGGACACGTATTGAAAGGGACAAATCAAATTAGCTGCAAAATAAAACACATCTCGAGAAGACACTACCAATGTTGTGAGCAACCCCGATGCATTTTCATTCGCACCTCATTTCTAAGACGGCGATGTCGTGCGTGTGTTTATAATTCTATTCAAAGGTAATTTTTTCGTTAGGTATGTATTTTAAATCATACAGCTATCCTTATTTCATCGAATTCCAAAGTTATTATTAATAATCGGCTGTTGCTTTGGTCCCCTGGGATACTTTTATCCTAATAGGGTTACCAACAGATATCAATTGAAATGAGAAATTCAATTTTTGGGAAATGATTAGGTATGTTTCACCTGTAGAGTGATTTACCTACTGATGGTGAATTAAATATAATATTGTTCATTATATTACTTTTTTACTCGTTGAACAATTTATCTTTCTTTAAATATTATAATAATTTAATTTACTTAACTCATAATTAGTAAATTATGTAAATAAATTCATCTATTCTTGACATTGTAACTAATTTATGATGCTTTTAATATATGCGAATCATAATTAATGTCTCATAAAAAGTGCTTTATAAAAATTATTCGAAGGTTAGTTTTTATGTAATATATGAAAATAAAATACATATTTTTTGGTAAAATATATTACAGATACATAATATTCATCGAATAAAAAATTGAATACTCAAGTAATTATGTTCTCATTCAAAAACCCATAAGACACTGATGAGTTAATTTGATATTTTAATTGTGATTGAAGATTTTATTTTCAACTACAATTCAATTTCAATTCGTAATTTCAAAAGAGCAATCGCTGGTGTAATTAAAAATAAACTAAAAATAAAACTAAGCTTAACTAAAAAAAAGAAAAATAAATAAAGAGTTTTTATCACCGTAATAATCGACTGCCAATCACAGTCACATCACGGTTTAGCCTATACTTAAAATTAGACATAAACTAACTCTGTATGATAAACTGAAGTTTTGCTAAGACCTTAACCTAATAGATACGGTAACAGTCTAATATCTGACAATGGAAACATTTACAATTGTATTTTAGGTTCTATTATTTTTGGTGCCAAAATATTTTGATATGTACCGGGATATTTTTTTAGTGATTCCAGCACTTGTACAGCATAAGTAATTTAACTTTTGTCGGTAACTGAGCCTAACTTTCATCAACATCACAATTTTAAGAATTATCCAAAGTAGGAAAATGGATTATTTATTATACAAATTATATACGTTATGTACAATTCAAATTACCATAATTCGTACAGCAAGTAGTGATCAGTCAATTATCTCGAATATTTTTTGGCGTGTAAATGAAAGTTTATTGGTAATTTTATCAAGCAACGTTCCAATTTGAAGTCTTCAACATTCACTGCTCTACAATTAATATTATACTTATAAATATTCGAAATTTTTGGTGCTACCGTTTTTACCGACGTTAGTTATATACATCAGGTAATACGGTATTATTTCGTGATATCATTTAAAAATGTACCAAATAATAATTCCAATCATAAAAAATAGATATCTCATTGGTGACATCTGTGGTTATTTAAGGGGAATGAAGCTTTGGATGCTGGTCGCGCTAATTATTATTACTTCTGTGAGACATCTATAATATATCTTGATTATATAAATGACTTCAATAGTATATACTAGTGTTAATTGTCATGATATTAAAATTAAAATGAAAATTCAGAGTTCACTCTCTGTATTATTATTTGTAATATATTGTTAACGTATACATTTATTTATTTATTAACACATACATTTCATGTCAAGTTATGATAATTGTGTGAAAATTTTCTCAATGAAACAAATAGCTTTGGTTAATAAGAACATAAGAAATAACTAATTTGGTTCCCAAGCAGAAAATAAAGAGTTACTATTAATATTATTATTACGGATATTCTAACATTGGGAATTTTTTAATAATATTTTAAATTCATATAGATAATTATGATACTAACATCATTGTTCTTGGAACATACTACCGAATGATATAAAAATACAAAATTAATTCAAAAGTTCCCTCATATTTTTAACTGTGTCGCAATATACCGATTTGTTATATAAATTAATGATTTTTACTGAGACTATGCAGCCAAGATAACTTCTTTTTATCTATGCAGACTTCTATCTCTCCCTTCGTTCATTTGATAACTGTTTTTAGTTCTCTTGACTTTTTAATGCGGTTTAATTTTATTTTTATGAATTTATTTATTTAAAAAAAATATACATGGTATATTATAATAAACTTAGACTTTAAATTATGTATAAAACAAGTTAAAATACACAACATTATATACAATAAAAGCGTTTTGCATCCCCAAATAATAATGATTTTGAATTATGGGGGTGACTATCAATATATAGATAAAACCTAATCAAGATGACACAACGCGTAATAATAATAATATATTATTTAAAATGAAATTGATTAAATAGATTTTAGAAGTACAAATATTGTTGTGCCTTTTTTTTATATAATTTATATTTGCTATTTATTGTAAATCTAGGAGCAATGTAATATGCATGTCTTTATAGTATTCTTAATTTGGACATTTTTTGAATAACAGGGATATTTGTTTCGCTCCTTGTCTGATAGTGGTGGTGAATTTTTAGTTGGTCCTCTTTGAAAGATAAAATAAAACTTTTTTTGTACTGGGGAGGTAAATTTAGAACACGAAAATCTTTAAGAACCTGTATGGTTGGGTAATCTCTAACATTTTTAAAATTAACTTTATTTATATATGTTGAGTCGTAATTACCTAAGGGTTTGAGGTAAATTAGACAAGTTCCTCCCTAGCCAAGTATTCCATATTATATTCCATATGTATCCATAATTAGACAAGTTCCTCCCTAGCCAAGTATTCCATATTATATATTGACTCAACCAATAAATTATAGCAATTCTTTAATAGTTATTTGATCAACCCAGGAGATCTTTGGTATGTGTACTTTACTATGTACGTTATGTAAGCACATCTAAGCCGAACCTTTGATTAATACCCATGTACCATTACTGACGATGAACGCATTTTGCAGAAAGCTGCACGGAGCGCGCCCGCTCCGGCACGCCCAACCTCGTGAACAAGCAGCTGGTGCTGCCCTTCGTGCCGCCCAGCTTCCCGCAGTCGGGCGACTCCAACCGGCTCATCAAGCCCTCGGAGTACCTGCGCTCCATCGGCGACCGGCGCTCCTCCGCCGCCTCCTCCAAGCACTCCTCGGACGCGGAAGACAACTACATGGTTATCTCCCAGGCCGAGCGCTGCGCCAGCGAGGGCCCGCCGCCCCCGCCACCCCCGCCGCCCGTGGCCCCCGCGCCGCCTCCCGCGCCGGCCGAGGAGAGGCACCAGCCCCTCTCCACCATCAGCATCCGCGACCTCAACAGCGTGCGGCTGAGGCGCACGGACAAGATGCTCGCGTCCAAGACCCTCTCGGCGCCCGTGCGCAGCGTCAGCATGCAGTGCCTGGCCACGGAGCCCTTCCAGGCGCAGAAGACGGACCTGATCGCCGAGCTGAAGATGTCCAAGGACATCACGGGCATCAAGAAGATGAAGGTGGAGCGAGCGAAGATGGAGAACATGGTGGACAAGGAGGTGTACTCCGAGTTCACCAAGCAGTTCACGGCCAACAATTTTGTGGAGAAGGTGAGTGGATTTGCTGCTTTTAATTTTATGTTTTTATCGCGTACAATCGGTGGCTAAGTTATTTATGGATTCGAATTGATGGTTTTGGGAAGATTTTCAAATATGCTTATCTCATTTTATTAATATGGGGCGTTGTTTAGAGGTATAGAACTTTAAAATGAAATAAACCATTAAAATCGTGGTATTTGCTTTATTTATTTGTTTACCGGAAACTAATAGTACAGCTTATTAGTCTTGTGGTTAGGACTCTCGCCTCGTGATCCAAAGGTCACAGATGCGAATCTCACTCCAGCAAGTTAGTCCTTTTTTCATAGCACAAGCATTTAGCTTAATTTTAAAATAGTAAGAATATTGATGTGACACGAATTCCGTGTTCGCATCTCCATTTAAAAAAAAAATTAAAATCAACTCACATACGAACATTAAATAGTATAGAGACCATCTTACAAGTTTCCACAGAGTTAACAAGTTACGTATTAATATATTATTTAACAACAATAACTTAACAATATCCAAAAAATAAAAGATTTATGTTATGAACAAACCAAATGAGTCAAAGAATCAAATGTAAAGTGGAAGTAGGGAATGGGGAGGAAAGGACAGATCTAATTTATAAAAAGAGGAAGAGAAGAAAAAACGAGAAAAAGAAATATAGTATAAAGATATGTTAGCAATACATCTGCATATATGTATATATATATACGAGGTCTGGACAAAAAAAAGAAGCTTTTTTAAAAAAAATTATGACTGATGTAAAAATTCAAGAGTTTTAAAATCACAGTTTGATGAATTAAAATGCTCCAAGTCGCCGAAATTAGCGTTGGACAAATTAGATGAGTGATACATAAAAGAGTTTTTCCGGGAGTTGGTATTACAATGTGACAGGGTCAAGGTCTCGAATGATTTGTGGATCTTTCGGATACTCTCACGGAGGTGCGTTGCAGCAATGCTGGGCAGTCAATCCAGAAGTGGCTAGTTTGTGAAGAAGTATGACATCAGCAGTTTTCCTGCGATTTACCAGGCGATGGCAATTACCACGATTTTTATGTATTTAATTTAATTTTAAAGTTCTATACCTACCTTTAAAAAATACCCTATTTGACGATAAGCTATTGGACGTCTGCACTGTTTGGTCGTAATATATCTACATTACTTTTCAAATGAACTTATATTTCAACTGTATTTATTTAAAATATGTGTGTATAGATCATTCAAGTCCAAACATAACAGATTCTATGATATAGGTAATAGGTAAAACAGGAGAAATCTTTAGTTTGTAGCTCGCGTAGAGTATGAGTGGTTTAATTGTTTACTAAAATAATAAGCAGATTTCGTCGCTCAGCGGATGGCAATTATTGTTACACGAACATAGTCATCCAGTCACCCGAGGGAAAGCGAGAGGCCGACAAGCCACTCTAAAACTCATTGGACCACTCTAAGACTCATCCAACTTTACATCCAACTTTACTGAAATACGTGGTAGTGAATGACAAAAGATAGAGAAAAGTGCGAGACTTTGGAAGCCTTCATCTAACACTGGATAGAAAACAGCTGATTATAATGATGGTGACGTTGCTTATGTGATTTATTTTCTACTCACTCATATAGAGTAGAGTAGATTCTGGATTATCCTGGGCGGTAGGGATAAAAATGGACCCGATAAAAAACCGGAATAATCTTCGAAAAAATCGGAAAATAATTACACTCGAGTCCAAATTCTAAAAAAAATACATGTGATCGCACACAGCTATACGGGACGAAAACACAATATTGAGCATATAAAATAAGAGAATAGAGAAAAGGTATGTTCACAATATGCATCTTCATAACATCAAAAGTTTTATATTTGTTATATTATTTAGTTGACAGAAAAAACATTTTTACTTTTTATAAAGAATTTCAAAATACTTAAATTATGGTCGGGAATTTACTGTAGGTAGGTACACATGAGGGGTATAAAAGCAATAGCAGCAATATCTAAAAAAAAATTAATGCAGTCATATATGATTACTACTTTAAATTGTTCTGAATTCAAGATTTTATCAGAATATTATAGGGTATTTATTTAAAAGAAACATTATTTTGGAAGGGATAGATACATTAAATCTAGAATTCAGTACATTCTAAATTAGCAATCCTCGGTGACTGCATTCAAATTTTATTTTTATTTTTTGGATATTGTTTAGATGTAATTTATAACGCACTGAATTCGAAATTTTGTAGGAAATATAGTCTATAAATTTATAGGAAACATGATGTTGGAAGGGACAGATACATAAAATCTAGAATTCAGTAGGTACATTCTAAATTAATATTGTTATCTTTTTTTTATTTCCCTCTAGTTAGTAGCCTGCAAATTCACGGGGCGTGGCCGTCGAAATTTCAATAAACATTTAGAATATTCATGAATCCGACTTAATTCCCCCGCCTTAATAAGTGCACGCGGATCATGCGAGGTGCACGCACGACTTCACCGCACAATGTTATAAAATAATTGAGACGAATTTCCTATCAAGAAAGGAGGTTACTCGCTGGTGCGCAGATTGCCCCAGAAGATCAGAAACATGTGCAGAGCATACCGGATGGCATAAAGCGAAAGCCGTTCAATGCACTCACTGCTCGGAATTAATGTTTCCCTCGCTCGAAATATCATGTATTAACTGGAATATTGTTATTTGAAACATCAACGCGGATCCACCAACATCATGCACACGCATTTATCATGAACGGAAAACAAAATTTATGATAAATCCCACTTAGAAGTGCGAAAATCGACACGCGGCTGTGAAATTTATCTCACGACTCTCAAAAACCTTTTATTATTATGTTGTGCTCGATAGTTTGAGAATTCATCTTAAAACCGTATAATCTAATTTTATCAGAGCCGGCTTAGGAAGCTTATGCTCTAAGAAATGGCGTGCAGTGAAAACAAGCAGCTAGACTTTTCCTAAGCATATATTTTAATAAACCGGAGTAAGAGAGATATATCTCGTAATAGTCCGATCACAATAATTAACATATTATTCAGATTTTAATATTCTGTCAGATAAATATTTAATTTCGTTCTTTTTTCCAGATAGGTATATGGTTAAATAAAAATCATGGTTCTTGTTCTCTCTGCACACGCTTGTTCTAAGACAATAATGGGGAATATATATTTGACAGGCTTGACATTAAATGGCTCGCGGCAAATTTATGGTGACACGTTAACATGTTTCCAAAATTAGAAAATAATTTAGTTGAAAATGAAAACGGTTCAACTGGAAAATTAATTTTATTAAATTAGCATTTCTGTGCCCGAGAGCCTATAAGTCCTTTGTTCATTTTAGAAAGTTTACAGGAAACACAAAAATGTGTTTCTAATTATGTTTTTATTTGGGATCAATAACTAACATAAGAAGCACTTTTATGGTTTTTATTATTTTTTAATGTGAAATTATATTATTTTTGGACATATAACAATTATTATGCTTTCGGGAACAGATTTTTTATGGAATGAAAAAATATTATAGCGTAAAAGATTTGACTACAGCGTGTTTGGAAGCGCACATAATCATAAACTAGGAATACAAATTAAATAAATAAATTAGCATAAGAAAAAGATCAACAAACGTCTCATTGAATTGTATTAATACAATTTATTTTTAATAGTATTCTTGCTAACTAAATCGAAAATATTTCAAATTGTAATATTTTGTAAATTTGATCAAACCTTATGATTTTTTATGTTATAATATTACGCTTGATGATTTCTATTTTATAGGCGTAAATTTTGACAAATTGTAGGAAAAAATTCACAATCTTTGTTTTAGGATCTCAAGAGCATAGAACAATTAATCAAAAATTTTTAAAGCTTTGAAAAAAATAAGCGCACTTTCGGCTTCACAGCTCAGAAGGAATAAACAAATACATAATTAATGACAAAACAATTGATTTCTCTGTCATTTTATGATAAATGTACCAAGTTCATTATAATTAACATAACAACAAATTACGTGAGAAAACGGGTAGTAAAGAAATGTAAAGGTCAAAAGTTGATCCAACACGTGCTAAATTAATGATTAATTATAGTAATAATTTAAAATTCTTTCTTCCTACTGACACGGTAGAAAGATTTTTGGTTATAAATTGCAATCACCGACGTGGCCACATAGATAATACTTACATCCAAACAATATTTAAATTATATAAATAAAACATCGTTATATATTTTTATATATGGGGGATTCGAAGTAGAAGCACTATTTTGCATACGACGATAATACAGAGCGACGTGTTTGAATATGATTATTTGGCAAAGATTGTCAATTTCATAATTCATATTTGATTTTGGAAATGAAGCCTGGAATTGGCAAAAGAGGAATGAAAGTAGACTGAATGCGGTGGAAATGCGGTCACTAAGACGCTTGTGTGGAAAATCTTTGGTCGATAGAGTGAGTAATGAAAAAATTAGACGCGAATGCAATGCTGGCTGTAGTGTGGTAGATAGAATAAAGAAAGGAGTGCTGAGATGGTTTGGTGACGTGGAACGTATGAACGAGGAAAGGATGGTTAAGAAAATATATGAGGCAAGTGTTGAAGGCAACAGGAATAGAGGGCATCCGCGAAAGATCTAGCATGATCAGATACTACAAGTACTTGAGGATGGCCCTGTTAAAAGCCACAATAACCGTAGAACTTGTATGAGAAAATGTATGAATGTGGCCAAAGCAAAAGTGGTGTGCCAGGATAGAAGAGTGTGGCGTTCAATCCTCTCTGCCTGCCCCTGCGGGGAAACGGCCCGATGATTAGTTAGTTAGTTATTTGATTTTGAAAGCTTGTTTGTATATTTTAGAAGCATTTTATCAAGTTTATATTTTAAAATCTCCGCTCTGGCTTTAAAATCAGTTACAAAAACGTTTATCTAAATAGTGGCGTTTTTGGTTCTAATCCCCTCACATTATGTGAAAACATATTGTTATTTCTATATGGATATGTTATTGCTCCAAAAATAGATACTACTAGAAATATAACTAGGTGCTGGAAAACGTAAAAATCGAACGCATCTTTATGTTAAATATGGAAAATTCGGGTATTTTTATTTTTCGAATGGTCCGGTTTTAAGGCCTCACCTAGGGCCCAAGAATTCTTAATCCGGCCCTGATTTTTATACGCATTAATTATTTACTTTCCTTTATCTCCGACACCAATCGAAATACTCTAATGGATGTGATTTATTATTATATGGCTATTTTTATTTATCATCAATTAAGTAAGTCTTGAAAAATGCAGAAAAAATGTGAAAAACCACAGAAATACTGTAGAAGTGTACCTACTACATCCGATAGTTAAATATTTTTATATTAAATTTGTTTTACGCAATAAGAAAAAACCCGGACGACATGGGCGGAAAATTATTTACACAGAAAATATTTCGAAATTCTGATGAACCTCAAAAGCGCACCATTAATTTATTGCTCTCATTTTTCTAATTGTGTTTTCTGGGGTATTATGCCGTGACGTGGCTAGAAAGTCGTAAAAAACCTAAGAGCATTTTTTTGTCTTCCTTAACCCTTAACCCTTAACACACATAGACTCATTTTTACAGAAAATGTAAAATCCTTAATCCTTGATAATTTTACACGTGCGGAATTTAAAATCTAATTTGGTTAATTAAAATTTTAAATTATAAATTTCTGATATTGTTTGAAATAATTTTGGATTCTGCATTTCCAACTAAATAAACTGCGTTTGGAAACCCACGTTCATGAAAAATAGGATTTTGTAATAAAATTTGTCTGCATAAATTTGTGTTATTTGTTGTGATGGCGCGAACATTTTTCTCTTGTATAATATTTTGAAATTACCAAGTACGATAATAATGCTTATTTACTTCGTTGTCGAGTCTTTACCTTCATTCTTTATGTTTCCTAGGCTACTATTTCGGTAATTGTGGGAGCATTGTAGGTCAAGCTTCTCTTTATACTTTTAGGCTCTCTATATATTTTTTACAACTTTGTCTAATATATAACTGTCTATAAACATTTAAAAAAATCTTTATTACTGCTAGATTAATCTATTAATATGTTATTCTCTTCAGTTTTCTGCCAATAATTGTGTGTATTTTTCGGAAAAATAATAAAATAGCAAAAAAATAATTAAATACTAAAAAAAATCACAAATGCATCATTTTTGCAAGTTTTATGTACTGTCAATGTAACAATATGCACTCGACTAAATATATTTAAAATACATACCTACTATGAATTATCTAATTGGCTTTTATTTTAAACTGATACATTTATACAACGAGAAAAGCTAACTTAATACATAGCGAACGAGATGTAAAATATTTTATCCGTATCAAAAAAGCGAGAAAAAAGTCCCGCTAAGCCTTTTTAAATACGACTCTAGTCGGCAGGTGCCCATAAAAGTGAAATTACAATAATGCACGTAGAAGTATTACATTACAAAAGTAACACAAGAGCTGACACAATATTTCTAATTTGATAAAGTTAGAAGAAATTTATTAGAACTAATTTATATGTATTTATAAACGAGCATTGCAGGAGGCAAGTAGTAACAAAGGTAATATTGAATGATCCCTCTTGATTGTCTTTACATCATATTCAATCAGGATTGTGAATGGAATAAAAGTTGAACAGCGTTCAAATCTAATGTATGTTTATTTGTCTCTGTACATGTTCCCTACATAATTCTTCACACTTTTACAGATCTTAACCAAAATTTGGATAGACACACTTTAGAACCCTGCGCAAAACAAACGTACTCTCCCCTTAGTACTCGACTTAAATGTGTGTTATATTGAATGTTACTCGTTACAAATTTTATTCAGTTGTATCCTGAGATCCTGAAGAAAATAGAGTCATCTTCCCCCGACATCTCATTATTCCTCTGTATGCACCAAATTTTTCATCACAATAATAAAGATTTTCTTCAAATTTTTCAAATTCACCATGTTTTTCACAAAATTTTTCATTTCATGTGTCCTATTTTACAAATAAAACGATAAACATTTTGTCTTAACCACGATTAATTTTTATTCTAAAAATTCAATATGCTCTGTGAGTATATCGGTTTCACATTTCGCTTCGAAACATGTAAATTTGTACGATAAAAAATATTTTTTATCTAATATCCAACATTTTATATCTACGAGTATGTCTTTAAATTTTAATTAAATTTGAATTTGTGGGTTCCTCCAGTTCTTATAAGTCGAAATGTGGACTTTTACTGACAATATCGTAGACAAATTATAAGACGACGAGGTAGTCGTGATCATGGAACTGACAAGGGGCTGATGACGGCGTGGATAAAATTTGTTGGTACCTATTTCGGTCCGCGGTATATCGTGAATTATTTGTTTTAATCAGCTCGGTCCACCGTGCTGGTGACCTTCCACGAGATCTGGTTCCTTCGGATTCGGCCTTCACCAAATTTTCCACGGTGACCACAGATCTGACAACATGGCCAAAATGCTTAACCATTTGGAGTCTTTGTTTAATTCTTCTATGCTAGAGGCTTTCGTTCTGCGGACTATTTAAAGTATTCGGACCATGTGTCGTCTGCACTAGCACTGCATGGCTATCTTCTGGCGTTCCTATTTTCTCTGTTTCGGAGCTATAGAAAATGATTTTTCTGATTCGGTCTTGCCATATATTTTTGAGATTATCCATAGCAGACCATGTCATTGTGTTTCTTCTGCTAATTTCTGGCACAGTCTTCCAAATTCGTTATGTTATTTATGATACTTGAAAGATGATTGATTATAATAAGTTTGAAAATCGATTTGTTTAGTCTGAATAGAAAACACCACAAAAGATAAATTGGTACTTTCACTTTTAGCCAAAGAGAGAAAACCAATATATTGTATCTATCTAATAAATTAGCTTCCACGTCGGACATTTAATATCGAAACGGGCACTTGATCGATCTCTGCTCAAGATTAATTTCACTCTTAGCTTTCATGGCTGTCGAAGCGCCATTAACCATTCCAGAGGCAGAATAAAAAATAATTAAAACTGTAAAAATAAATTTTTTGACAGCAACAGCAACCTGCCCCAACACGGCACGAAAAAGATGTTGTTTTTATTAATTCGACACGTACAGGCGTAATTGCTTCCAAAATACCGTTTCCACAGCTTTAAACGGTGAACAGAAATTTCTCCAAACTTGTGAACTTGAATCCGAGACGAGTATCGCTGATTGTCATTGGTGACAGATTTTACCGAGTAGAAATCAGGTTGCGGTGCGAGTGCGTAAAGCTTTTACTTTACAAACATACTCGAGTGATTATTAATAATTTAAATGACAGTCTTGTAGCAGTTTTACAGAAACCAGTTTCCGCACAAGATTTCTAGAAATAAAGCATATAACAAATCAATTGTAAAATGACAATTTTTTAGAAACGTTCTGAATGTATGAATGTAAATGGAAAGGTAAAAATTTAAAACGTAAATCTTCTCTTATAATAGATCAGGGACAGGGAGATAGTAAAAAAGTGGTTCTCAATAGACGAAAATAAAGGGGCCCATGGAAAAGGCGTTTCTTAGATCCAACGCTTACCCCAGAAATGTAGTTGAGGGAAGAACACAAGGAGGAACTCATAGACAAAAATACATCCACCAAATGATGAGAAAGGCATATGTAAACAAACACCTACAGACAACATCTGGATGATATTCGGGACATTTAATACTCCCAGGTAATATATGTCTAAAAATTATCCATTAGTAAAAATAATAAATTAATAAATGTAGCGGCTTTTTGCTAACCTTGGAATATATTTTTGTGATATCTGCATGTAACATTTTATTAAAATGAGATAAAAAGTTTTTCATTTTGATTGACGCATCCTTGCGCGAAGGATTTCTCTGGAGCGTGCTATAAAATTAGTTTGCATTTCACCCACTCTTGATGTTCTTTTAAAAAATATTTTTTGTCAAAATTTTATCTCGGTCTGTCAATATTGTGTCCAATAATTAGAAAAGCTAAATGTTAGCGAAGGGCCTTTAAATGGAGCGTAATGTGAGATATGCCTGTATGTTGCTAGCTTAAAAGTAATTAAATAACATCTTCTTCAAAAATAGCAAAACAATTTTGTGATGACATTATTAATATAACCAATAAAATAAACTTAGTTTTCACCACTTCTTTATATTGAAAACTAGCTGTCCTTACCCGGCGTTGCACGGGTTAAGGGTTAAGTTTAAAATAAATTTGTGAGGGTAAACAAACGTTCGATTCAAATGGTATAGATTTGCATCGAAAATATATAAGCGGAGGGGAAGGGTTAAAAGAATAGGAAGGAAATGTCGCATATGTTACCCGCCGAGTCCAAACGAATAAATTTCCAAATTTTGAGGTCCGATCGGCCGAAAGGTACAGATTTACCTGGAATATCAGGGGAGGGGAAGTGGTAAGACAATAGGGAGGAAATGTTGCTTATGTTACCCGCCGAGTCCTTAAGAATAAGTTTCCAAATTTTGTGTCCGATCGGTCAAACGGTACAGATTTGCACCGAAAATATGTCGGGATATGGGAATAGGGAGGAAATGTTGCCTGTGTTACCCGCCGGGTCCTAAAGCATAAGTATGCAAAATTTGAATCGAATCGGACAAACGGTGTGGATTTGTATAGAGAACAGACAGATAGACAGACATTTAGTTTTATAGGTATAGATATCAATTTTTTTCAATATAAAAAGTGGTGAAATCGAAGTATGTATACTTTATTAATTATATTAAATAAAATAAAATTTTGGTTCCCTAACTTATTAAACCGCTCGTGGAATTTTAAAAGTTGAGTATTTCACAGAGATATTTTTTCAGCGGGAAATGATTAATCATTGGCAGCACAAGAAGGCAAAAGTAAATAATTCCTACAGTCAACGAGAACCGTTTGTGGTAAGCCGTATAAGTATCGCGATCGTAAGTAATGTGCAAATTATCTAAACCGCTAAGTGGGTACCTGCTGCAAACTGAACAGTTAATATCTCGGGGGTTGATGGAATGTCCAGTAAGGAATTATTATTAATTCCGTTATTCTGAATGTTCCAGGTGCATTGTATTTGTATTTTGGTCCGTTATTACACTTCTTGTTTCTTGCATGAAAGCAGAATCACCATTTTGCATACGAAGATAATACAGAGCGACGTGTTTGCATATGATTATTTGGCGAAGATTGTCAATTTCATAATTCATGTTTGATTTTGAAAGCTTCTTTGTATATTTTAGAAGCATTTTACCAAAAATTTATTCATTTTGAAATCTCCGCTCTGGCTTTAAAATCAGTTACAAAAACGTTTATTTAAATAGTGGCGTTTTTGGTTTTAGTCCCCTCAAATTATGCGCAAATATACACATTTTTAATTCAATATTTGTTTATTTAATATTCATGGAAAACCAACAGCACAACAAAGAAGGACAGAAAACATTGATATAATATAGATGGCCAATTACAGGTCTCCACATTTAGAAATATGTTAGTAATGATAAATATTTATGAATTAAACTAAGGCATGTTAAAAATTATATAACAAGAAAGAATAAAAAATTTAAACAAAAGAAAAAGAAACTTAATTATTAGCAGAAAAACATAGGCATGTTAAAAAATAATACAAAAAGAGTGAACAAGAGAAAAAGAGACTTAATTATTAAGTAGGAAAAAAATTCTGCACTCAAAATTTTTCTTAAAATTTAAGCATACGTTATCGCTTCAAAATAGATACTACTAGAAATATAACTAGGTGTTGGACAACATAAAAATCGAATGCATCTTTATGTTAAATTTGGAAAATCCAGGTATTCTTATTTTTTCGAATGGTCCGATTTTAGGCCTCACCTAGGGCCCGAGAATTATTAATCCGGCCCAGATTTTTATACGCATTAATTATTTACTTTCCTTTATTTCCGACACCAATCGAAACACTGATGGATGTGATTTATTATTATATGGCTATTTTTATTTATCATCACTTAAGTACCTATGTCTTGAAAAATGCAGAAAAAATGTGAAAAAACCCAGAAATACTTACTGTAGAGGTGTACTACGTCCGATAGTTAAATATTTTCATATTTTATTTGTTGACGTAATAAGAAAAAACCCGGACGACATGGGCTTGTTTCTTGCACAAAAACGACAAAATTTTGAGTATTTCAAAACATTTTCAAAACAATTAAGTTTTTGACGGTTTTTATTATTACAATAAAACCTCGCAAAAGTTGTAGATACGTTTTTTACAGGGTTTTTATCATTTTATTTGAGATGTATCGAAGCGAATGAATTTTTCATAATCGATATAAGTTACTGTAATGATAGTTTAACATTTTGCAAAAAATAATTCAGAAATATTGAAAAAAATGCTAACTTTGATATTGCATATTTCCATGACTATTGATATTATTAGGTCGTGGTTGCTTGAACATTCTCGTCTCATTATCAAGGAAGGAATCCACCTATAAAGTTTTTGCTACTAGCTATGAGACACCCTGTATACCTAGGCAATATTAATCTCGTGAAGTATGGAAGACAAAAGAGAAAAACGATTACTTGTGAGAAAAGGGGCCTTCTGAAAATAATAGATGGAGTGAATATTAGTAGGTCTATAGGTCTTTTCATATTAGCTTGCAATTTTGTTAGTGTGGGTCCAGTGCATAATACGCAAATTGTTTCGTTGTGTTAAGTTTACGGTTACTCCCCTCTCGTATCCGTAAACTTAACACAACGAAACAATGCGCATATTACGCACTGTACCAACACTAACTCAATTGCAAGCTTATATGAAAACACCTCTACCTAGTTGAATCTGGTGAAATTGGAAGACCTCAAATGCACTGGTAGGTTTTCACGACTATCATGATAATATAATTTCTCCAGAGATGGAGATAGTAGCAAAAAAATATTAATAACAATTGAAATATTAGATGCAACATTGATACCTGTGGCAACATACATAAATGGCGATATGCGATATTAGAGAGAGTGCACTTCAAAATATAAATAATATAGTAGGGAATGTAATGCGTCAATTCCAATATTGTCTTCTTGTGGTATAGCTTTATTGAGTAGGTACCTGCCTACTTTTGTTCTTGTAAATTTGAAGTTTGAATAACACTAAATTTGTGATTTAGTTTGCCTTGGCGAGTGATCGAATCCGGAGTTTTTTTTTACCTAAAAATATAATCATCTTTTAATTTAATATAAATAAAATAGTATTTTTCATCTCCAATATCATTTCGAATATCTGAGAATATTTATGAGTATTGTAGAGAGAGAGAGAGAGAGAGAGAGAGAGAGAGAGAGAGAGAGAGAGAGAGAGAGAGAGAGTATTGTAATATGTAATATGTAATGTATTTAAATAAGTGCATAATTCAAAATTGTACCTTAATTTCAAGTTTGGCAGTAGCTCGTACGGTTAGTTTGTGTCTCGGCCGCATGGCGGCATCCAGGACCCACGCTTTCAGTAATGTTTACAGTAACCACGTGCGGTCTTCTTCAACTATGGTGCGTACACTGTTCAGCGTATCTCATTTTGTTAAATTAATGCACGATTAATTTTAATCCCACCACCGCACTGATATCGGATACTAAGCGTTAAAACAGTGATAATTGTAAATGTTGGATTTAATTTTGTTCTTATGGACAATGAACTTATGAATAAATTCGAGTTACGAACAAGCCCTCGGTACGGGACTCGTTTGTATGTAGAGGATCGTGTCATGACGAAAGGTCAACGGGCATTTGATCCAACAACAAAATGCTCGCGCGACATTCAATCAATCAAATTTCAAAATATATTTTTTTATGAAAGAGCTTTAAATAAATTAATGAATTGATAATAGTGACGAAATCATTGAATACATTCATTCACAAATACTTAAAAACGTACCCTCGAATTTTAACAAAAAATAGGTTTGATTAGGTTACGCTAAGCAAAAATGCAGTATGTGCCTTCAACACACTTATGTATATAAGACTCTGCCCCATTTGTTTCCAAGGGCAGTAATACTGCAGTTTTTCATATTAAATATTTTCGTTCGTTGATTCGATCGGCTACTTTTTTTAAGAGTTTGCGGAAGAATTCAATGATTTCCTCACCATTATAATTAATTATTTATTTACAAAAAAAAAACGTTTTGAAATATTGTTGGATCTTTCGTCGCGTGGGCCTTTTTTTCATGAATTTTTTATCGCGGATGACTTATTGTCTTATATGTTTTAAAAAATAGACATCCATTGAATGTAACGTTGATTGAAATTATTGTTAGATTTCCTGATTGCGAGTAGGCGGTTCAAATGTCAATGAAAAAGTATTGAATTGAAAAAATAATTGGAAATGATATTTGGTCGAATAATGCACCGTAAGTGCATTAGAAAAACTGCGGTGGATTGATCCAAAAATCTCAATGTCATAATCATGGAGGCTGCATGCCGTGTGGGTAGTTAGCGTTGGTTAGCGTAGAATTAGCGCCCAGCTCCGTGTGAGATGTGCTTCTTGTTCGACACACCGGAAATTGTAGGCCGATACGAGATTTAGTAACTGTTCATATATACAATAAAATTGTTGACTGCTGTAGATGATTTTACATTACGTCAAGCAAACACGATGTATTATTTATTACAAAGACCGTAAAAAAATAAATAAATGCAATATAACAATAAACTTCAGAATTTGAGACTAAAAAAATGATGGTGCATTCATTAATTCTTAATATATTCTTATCCATATTACTGGAATTGGTGGTGTTTTCTTTTTACTTCCTTTCTTTTAACTCGTAGCGTCTGCTTGCTTGTCTGTCAAAAAAGCTTTGGATCGATTTTCAACCCTTTTCCCGTGATCCAATCGAGCTGAAACTTTGCAGGCTGACTCGTGGCGATGAAAAAATGATCTAACAATTTTTCGTTTAAAAAAATTAATAATCATAGTATAATTTTGGATTTTTCGAAATTTTTTATTACTACCTTTCGTAGTGTCGCCCGACTCGAGCCCAACGCGTGGAGTAAGCGCCAAACCTGTTTCAACTAGTAAATGAGAAAGGGAGTAAAATAAAAACTCGGTTTTTATGGGTTAGTTTTTCTTCGTCTTCTGGCGCGTTCGCGATAATTATTTTGTTTTTAGCGGTTTGAAATAGCTAATTCCGGAATCCTGTCTTAGATTTTTCGTAAGGATATCCATGATTCCATTATTTGTACAGGGAATTCGTAGAATTTTACCATTGTATATTTTCGGGTGATCACTTGTGAAACAAATATCTTCAAGACGAGGTGAAACCTCATCTTGAAGATATTTGTTTCACAAGTGTGTTATCATCGCTCATTATATTTTGTACGCTAAGTAGAATGATGCAATTGATAGAGCTTGACCAACGTAAATTGGCGTGCGGAGACTTTGGAACTAAAACCCGCCCCGCCCACACCCGGCGGTAACCCCTCGCCCTGTCATTCAGTTCAGTTCAATCTCATATTTGCGCATGAGCTGTGACATCTTGATTTCCAATATACACTGAATTATTATGTCCAAAACAGTCCGGGATGGTGCAAGAACAAAAGGCTCCGACACCGGTCACCGGACACTGTATATTATGTATTGTGTAATAAATTTACATCCTGGCAACTTCTGTTTCGCGACAGGGACGCCCTCCCTCGCACGCCAATTTATATTGGTGGCATTCTTTATTCGACCTTTACCTACAAATCTAATGAGATGAAAATCACTAGGTATAATGCTTGTAATAGGATTCTCTGGACAATGAGCTTGGCAATTTTGTAAATCGTGTTACCATTGCGTTTTTTTTTTTAAAATAAGGGTTTAGTTATACCATGAAAAAAATAAAGTAAAATTTTCGGAGTTGTTTCATGGGGTTATGCTTCGAGGTGCCCAGCACACAAAATCTAATTACACGAAAAAAAAATGAGTTGCTGTTTTTATAAGTTGCTTATCGCTTGACTTATCTGTTTAGGGAAGGTTCGGAGTTTGTGTTTTGATTGTTGATGTATATTTCTCACCGGAGTTAGGCTCCGGGAGCAAATGAAGAACATGTACAGTAATATGTAAAGTAAGTACTAAGTAAAATGAGGAACAAAAAAACTGTTGACGCGTAGCACAAGTCCATCAGAGGCCTGTCTAGGAATCGTATGTTGTCGACTGTCTCCCTAGCATGACGTCGTTTGTTTCCATTTGTTTACGGGCTCTATTGTTTGATTACGTCAATGTAAACAAAACTGGGATCGCTGGGCCGGCCGGCAGATAAACGACGCAGGGTTGGACATGTATCGCCGCATTATTTCACCAGCTTTACGCCTTTAGCTTCGAACCAGTTTTAAGCCTATCAAGTTCGAAGATGCATGTTTACATGTTCACCATACCAATGCGGCAGAAAAATTTTAGAACTATTTATGTAGAAATATAATATGTTTCTTTTGCTTGAGAAGTTTGCCATAATGAACTTTATTAAACATGTAAACCCACTTATCGCTCCAAGCAGATCCCAGAGCGTGACCAGACAGGCAACGTCATACCGGCGTGGAAACGGCAGATGCTGGCCAAGAAGGCGGCTGAGAGGGCTAGGAAGGAGCTGGAGGAGAGGCTGACCCGGGAAGCGGAGCAGCGCAGACTGCAGGCCATCCCCGCGTGGAAAAGACAACTATTGGCCAAGAAGGAAGAGGCAGATAACAAAATCAAGTGAGTCACTGCTTAACTTGGACAACCAGGAATGAGATATAGGGAAATCAGTATTCTTCCATCTTTGTTATAGCTATATAATAAGAGGGAATGTAGAAAAACAATGAAAATTATTTGTACGTGTATCATTATCGAAGTCCTTGGACGGGAAGAATGACATTAGCACGAACAATCTGTTTGAGTAAAGTGTTTTTGAACTTTTTTTGTTATCAATATCTGCCTAAATTTTTCTACATAATCCAAATTTTGTTCGGAGGATGCAAGAATGTCAGGAAAAATATCCAGAACCAGATTTTTAATTTCGATGGAAGATTTTTTTTGATTACTTGCAAATTCATCCAGGAAAGATTCCACTAACTTGGGATTAGATTAACTAATTAGAATGTTTTTGTATCAAATAGTTGACACGTTATTCAAATTATTGTTCTTAAAAAGTGTGTTAGGTACATATTGCAAAAAAGTTGGTAATCCACCCAGACACTTAATTGTAAACATACTCAAAAATAATATTAATCACTAATCGACAATTTAAAGATGCATTTTATAATTAAAATGATACCCCCGTTATTATTAATTCACCTCTTTTTTCGAAGCCTTCTTTCTTAAAAAAAGATTGTTTACTATATTTTTCTATACATTCCACATTTTACCTTTTGTTTTAGGACTTAGCGGTGCCAGGTTTAGGTAAATGTAAGAAAAAGAAAACCCCTTTTCTGAAAGAGATTGTCAGCTATCCAATTAAGTGAGTGTCAATACTTTGCGATGCACATCCTAGGGATGCTCTGAGATCTCTAGATAGCTTTTTTGTTCACAGGGGAAGCTAAACTAACAACCCTCGCTGGCATTACTCCGGGCATTCAGCTTATTTGCTTTTTCAGCGTTTAAACTATTACTGCTTTTAAAAATGTTCTTAGGTTTTCACGTTCAGAATCTTCTCTGTTTTGAGTTTTCTGGGATATTCTATAGTGTTTTTACCTGTAACCTCTCTGGCCGATATTTCGGATCCCACTACAGGGTCCATCATCAGGGCTGATGTGTTGTAATGTGTGTTGATGAAATATTGGTTTATTTGCAAGGAGGTACTTGAGATCTATAAGCACCCGATGAATCATTGATAGAGATGATGGTCACAATCTGAAAACCTTTCGGTACCCGATGCTTTAAAGACCAATCTCGTCATGAAGATAGTAAACAGATAATAGTTGAAACAAACACAACACAAATACATAACACAAGATAACTTGTGACACGTCTTCGACACGGTATTGCTACAGAAACACATAAACATAGACAAACCCTGTTTTCGATACGGTTGCCAGCCAGTATATAGAAAACGATACACCCTGATTTCGACAACATCATCAACACACATTAAAACACATCAGCCCTGATGATGGACCCTGAAATGGGATCCGAAATGTCCACCAGAAAGGTTGCAGAAACATGGCAGAATATCCCAGAAAACTCAAACCACAAGATTACTACTTTTGTTATTAGATACATTGTTTTGATTTAAATGAGTTTGATAATACATGTATCCTAGATGGATAGCTTCAACATTAAAAATGTGATGATTTCAAAAACCATGTTTGAGTTCTTAACATATTGTAATTGTCTAATTTGTACTAGAGCATGGATTTTTTAGTTGAAATTGTCTGTATCTATTTTGCCAAAAAAAAAGCTTTCAAAACACTCAAGGAAAGGCAAGGGAGCACTTAACTATTGGACAATCAGCTGATTTAATTGAATACATATTAAAATATGCTTTATTAAAAAAATATATGATGTTATTTAAAATTATATTTAGTATACAAAGAACGGGTCAGTCACTCAGAGATACAAAACTGCACAGAAGAAAACAAATAAAGCATGATGTGTTTCGTCCACAAGTCAAAAAAAATAAATGATAAAGGCTAAGTTCATTAACACTTGTTAATTATTAATTACAGATCTACAATTTATACTCCTCGAGTGGTGGATGAGCCACGCAATGGATTCCACGACACTGACAACTGTTGGAGAAACCACTCTCCGTATTCCTCTCATCAGCGAGCTGTCTCTATCGACAATATCAACTTGGCTGTGGATACCGAGGATAGAAATGGCCATTACTTTGGCGACAAGGAAAACCACGACATGCACAATGGCCACGCTAAAACAAATGGAGAGAAAATGAATGGGGACTCGAAAGCTAACGACGAAATAAAAACAAACGGTGTTGGAATGAATGGAAATGGCAAACCAATGGTCAATGGCAAGAAACACGAGGATTCAGATGACGACATTCAAATCATTCCTTGGAGAGCTCAGTTGAGGAAGACCAACAGCAAATTAAATCTTTTAGATTAGTTCCTGAGTTCCATGCTTGGAGATTCCTATAATGGACGTTTCAAACGCCAAAAATGTATAAAAGATGCTATAAAGTCGTATTTTAATACTGAGAAGAGATAGAATAGAATGATAAGCTCAATATGAAATAAATTATGTATATGCTTAATTAGTATATAACATTTTAAGGAAGTGATGTATGTGAGTATACCTACTAATAACAAAATCTAAAGATATGAATTACGCATTTTGTGTTCTAATTTCAATTTTTAATATTAAAATATGTAGATTAAAAAAATATCAAAAAGGTAATAAGTGAAATTATTTTTAAAGGAGCTGTCAATTTTAAAATGTGGACCGACGTCAATAATATTTTTTTTGAATCTTGATATATACCATATTTAATTTACAATGTACTATTTATAACAATGAATGATGCTTCAATAAGTAATTCACGTATGTCACATTCAAAAGAGCATTTAATTACAGTTTAGTTTAATTTTATTCTGCCAATAAATATTGGAATAATATATAGTTGTTAAAATCAATTCCATCATATCCAATTCCATTTCATTCAATGCATTTCATGCTCCTATTCGCATACCAAATGAAGTATTCTTCCCATACCACGACAGAATATTTGCCCATGTTATTAAATGGATTAGAAAAAAAGAATTAACATATTTTGATGGACCTGAAAGGCTAATGGAAATGTTTCCACTTGTCAGTTGTCTTTGAATCCATGAAATGGAATGATGAACTGAATACATATGAATTCTGTAAGGTTTTCGTCACGATAATCATCTTCAACAATTGCGTACTTATTTTATCTTTTAGGAATTACATATTAAGTTAGTATGATTGTGACACATACCAAATACCCATAATAGATAGGTATTATATTTTAGAAACATATCAGATACAAAAACTTTTTCAAATATATTCTGTGTTAAACATAATGCAAACATGGTATTTCAAACACAATGTGAAGTATATTACGTTTTTATAAGAGCTGCTTGCTTCGTAGTGTAATTTTTTTGTAAATAATATACTTAGATATTTTATATTAATTGTGAAAATACAGAATTATGATAAAGTCAAATATTTATAACGTTAATACAATTTATAAATGAATAAAATTTGTTTTAATTGAATAGTTTAAATACTATTTCAATTATCTAAAAAAAGTTTCTTGAATTTATAAGTCTGTATACCTACAATATAACAAATATGTTTGTTCATGGGTTTACGCATAATTCCATTACTAATTAATAAAAGATGACTACTTTATGATTAACATTTATGCTTTAATCTAAAAAAGAATATTTGTGAATTTTGCAAATAATGTAATGAGAGAAAGATGCTGGATGAATATATGTATATCCCTTTGATTTAAGGAACCTTTGTGAAAGTCGTTAAACTTAAGACTAATAACCAATATTTGTTGCAATACTAGTTTTAAGAGTATATAATTATAGTTCAGAGGGCGAATGAATATGTATATTACATTTTTTATAAATATTTATCTGTCTGTATCCACGCAAAAATATATTATCTTCTTCGTGGAATAGGATCATATATAGTTATTTTTTATGCATTTGCATGTACACTGTACACGACTTGAAAGAAGTGAAATCAGTGAAATTATTCTGAAAAATCCCTCGGATCTCATCACTGATAATATGTAATTCAAAATGAATTACTTTTCTTGTTTCATAGAACACAGTGTTTTCTGAAATTGTGATGGTTGTGCCTTGTATTTGATGAATGTGAAACGCTTTTGGTAAAGTAATTACATATTATAGTAATGCATTTGGTGCAGAATTCTTGCTAATGAATGAATGTCATATACTGGCGAAAAATGATTAATGATTACGTATAAATTATACAGGGCCTTTGTGTAACATTTAATGGAATGTCAATAAATAAATGTTTTGAAAATATTCATTTATAATTAATCACCCGCAACAAACATACAAACACACTATATTTGAGGGATATAATAGTAATTTTCAGAAAATTAAAAAAAATGTTTTGATTTCCGTCACTGAGCATACATAATTAAGAATACACTGAATTTGAGATTTCATAACAAATATAGCCCTATCCCTACCAAAATCATATTTCCTAATCATTATTAAGAGCAAAGGCAGCAATATCCATTTCAACCAGTCAGCTTCTGCGTCGTGTGACAAAATGGCCGCTTCATATTAATGTGTAAATTGATGTCGATTTTAGACTGAAATATCATATATCCAATTATGTAAATAGCAATAAAAGCAGCAATGTCCACTATTTGCTAGCGAACACGGTAGTATCCGATATCCGGTAACTATCCTGTATCTGGCCCAGTTTCACTATCTGGCCGGATACCAGATTTTCATTAAACTGCAAAAATTTCAAGAAATTAATAGACGCCAAAAAAATTAATTATTGATAAAAGAAGATACTTTTAAGCAAACCAAAACCGCACAGTTTAAGAAAAATTGATTATTATTTATTTAATCCAGAAATTGATTAGTGTTCAAAATTAAGCAATGAAAAATTATGATGAATGACACTTGTTTTTCTGTATATTAAGGCAACAAGCGATTGCGCTTTTTTCGTAAACTTGACCAGCATCAGAATAAGACTCTTGCTGAAGCAGATGAAAGATAAATATGTACTGGGAAACTTTGTCAAACCTGGGTACCATTTTGAATTAGATGACCATTATATATGTAAGTTATGGTCGCGACTGCAGTCGATTCAAACTGTCTTCAAGTAATAGTCAATCTTGCTTGCAATTGCATTATTTTTTTGATCCTGACGCTGACTATTCATTTTATTTGACATTTCGTTGAAGCAATCCCAAAAACCACAGCTTTGCGAACACCTTATCCAGTTTCATCACCTTTGTTTCTTTTAGCAGGCGCAAAAGATGACGATGAACTTCCACTGTTAGAAGATTCATCGCAAGACATATTTTCATTATCAGAATTTTCTGTTTCTCTTTCACCTTCAACAGCCCCCAAATAGTTTGTCTTGATCCTTGAGTCTAGGAAGGCTGCAATCAGATAGTTTGGATCTTGTCTTAAGGGGCTGAAAAAACTTTCTAATCTAGCTTTAAGAAGGTATGTATATATTAGTTGAGGCAGTATTCAGTTAATGCATAAGTCATTCACTCACAACGTATGCCAGATATTCGGCCACAGGATATCCGACGGAGAGACTCGCTGGATATTCGGTATCCAGCCAAACCACTATCCGTCATCATCTCTAGCCTAGATACCCCTTCCAATTGCACTAGACCCGCAACTCATACACCAAGCGCACACTTCCACACACTCCAATCTATGCTCACTTGAAGAAGAAAACGGATATTTCTGAAACATTTAGTGATACATTTGTGTCCAATAAAAGTAGTGGAGAAAAACAAAATAGTAATCTCATTTATAATTGCATACTTAAAATGGATTTCCACAAACTGAATAAACACATCTACATTAAATTATTTATGAAGTAGAAGCTGCCCAGTGAGGCGCTAGACAGACAATATTGAGATTGGTAGCTTATGTTTAAGGACAGCTGCACATGGTCTTACTGAATTTATTCCACTTAAAAATATTTTTATTTGATCTTGTATACCATGATCACTCTCGTATATAAGATTAATAATACATAACATGTATTTACCTCTCTTTTTAAATTCATTTGTACCTTCCACAGTCACCTAATATTTTTGGTTGATATTTTTACACTTAAAATCTATGCATTAATGTGCCTAAATGCCACAAACATTCTAAACAAGATAAAATTGTATATGTCCACTTGTCTATTAAGTAGTTAAAAAAATATATTAAAGCTAGGCATACTTATATAAGTATTAAATAAAAAAAAAATCATTGTAAAAATGATTTCTTATTGATTATGTATATAGCGAATGTTAAAAGGTAAAAATAAAACATAATGAGCATCATTTATCACTTCAATGTTATCCAAAATTCTTAAAAAATATAATCACATGTTAATAATGGCAATAAATTACAGATATACAATAAATAAAAATGCAAGCATAGTACTTCAAAACTTAAGCCATTGCATAATACAACAATTTATTTGACAGCTAGGGATCATTGATTCACACACTGTCCCCGTTGATAAATCCGAGTAACACAGCAATTTAATTGCAAGTTATTAAAGGTACTACATATTTGGTTTTTCTCTCAAGTCATATTGATCTTTATCACAATTGGAATAACTCAAGTCACTTTTACGAGTATGGTAAGACATGAAACATTTGACATGAAGACCTACGTCACATTTACAACAGCGAGTCATGGTTTTCATTTTGCAATGAAAACATCTCGTTTGTTTTGATTGAGGAATAACATAATGTTCAAAACCATCAAATCTAATATCTTTACACCTGTAATGATGAGACTTTGCCGGCAGTGCAGCCATAATTTCATCACTGTCATTGTAAGTACTTTTTAAATATCTTTTTCTGGCTCCGGAAGCTTTTGCAGGTAATGATTTGCCATGCCTTGTCAGATAACAAGTCACAATACTTCGCCGAAATCCCAATAAATCTAAGGAATTTGGATTATTATCCCGATAGATCTGCCAGGCGTTCTGCATAGTAAGATCTAAGATGTAGGCTAATAAAAAGTGTGATGTCCATTTTTTTCCAATGATGGTGATAGCGTAGAGGTTGATGTTCTGGTCTAGTTTGTCTATACCTCCCATAGGAGAATTGTGTACTTTTGATTGTTCCTTAATAGTGTCGGCTGAAATTTTAACATTGTGGGATTTACTGGCAGCTAGAGATATTCTGTTAGGTACGGGTTTAGCCTCAACTTTAAGTTCTTTCAATTCATCCATTACTCTGTGATTGCTAAAAACATTATCAAAGATCAGCGTAGGATTGTTAAGTTTGTAAACAGACATTTTTGAAGCGTAGGTTAATATCTTGTTAGTAGCCACGGCGGGATTGGTCGAGGTCGATTCGGCGTGAGTTTCTTCAATGTGATCAAACCACACGCAATATCCCGAGCTGGTGCACCCGCACCACACCTTCATCGTTCTAGTTTTAGTGAACTGTCTTAGGCCTGTAGCTTGCTTGTAATAAGGAACTCTCAGCTCATCCACACTGTGATTCTCGTCTTGCGGAGCGTACTGAATAAATTTTTCTCTCAACTTATCGACAAGTGTGCCGATTCTCGATAAAGGATTTTTCCTATCTGCACTCAAACTGCCGGCAGCGTACAAGTTTGTAAATATAGTTTCAAATCTGTCTCTTGGTATGGCATCCACCACCAGAGGAAATGATGTATCTGGAGCTCGCTCCCAGAACATTCTCACTCGTGGAAGGTCAACGTAACCGCTCAAATACAATATTGCAATAACACACCTAATTTCATCAGATGTAACAGGTGCTATTTTATCTTTCCTGTGCTTTGGAACGTGATTAATATACCAGTTGGTTCCATCTACAAGAAGATTAATTAGGCAGTCATCTAGAAATAAGTCGACAAAGTGACTAGGAGATTTTAAGTGATTAACTCCAATCAATTCATTGTCTACCTGTTTCATAAATGCGTCTTTTATTGTCTTTTTTTTTACTTTCACAATATCTCCAAAACTTGAAGACTGATTGGAAATATTCCTCTTCTTTTTTATTGTTTTATTATCAACATTTTCAGCTACATTGTGCAATTTAAGATGAGCATTACCTTCGAGAATAGAGATCACGGGGTTTAAGTAATTGGGAACGTCTATGTTATCGGAATGACGATGAAGCAATGAAGATTGCTGTAAATGCGGAGAAATATGCTGAAGATGATAGTGAATGGGTTGTTGATGACCATGGTCGTAAGATATATGGCCCAAAGACATCGAAGTGGCATGATAACCATGATGATCACTTTCATTGCTCATTAGATGGATATTGTTGGAAGTCATAATACGTATTTTTGTTTATAAACTCGTAACAGAATAATGATACGTTTATTGATAATTAAAACGTACGATCGTTCTACTACCCGGAGAGAAAAATCTTCAATGAAGAATTTCGTTTACCGTTTATGTTTACTTTTCATTTAGAAAATAACAAAACATCAAAACCATAGAACAAAAACACAAAAATCAAACGTCAATTTGCGTGTTCTCAGATCAATTAAAATATAACAGCTTACTTTTTAAAAATTTAAAGTAGGGTCCATAGATAGTTTAAAAAAGGATAATTATTTTTGGTTTATTATTAAATTAAAAAAAGAGAAAAAAAATATTACAAAAGATTGTATACCTTTATAATAAATACTTAGCATGAATCCGCGTAAAAATTTAATTTAATTAAAGATAATGATAAGATATATACCTGGGTGGGTTCTGATCAGTTCTGATCGTCCACCTCTCAGGAAGCAGATCTCCGGCTAGCTGGCCGCTCTGTGGTGTTATCAAATTTCAAACTACTTGGAGATGGTCACTGAAGAAAGGTGGCGGGAAGTGGAATAAAAAGAATTTGGTTTATACATATTTACATATAATTAATACCAATTTATATATATATCGTACAAATTGCACAAATGCTTTATCATTAATCTACCCTCTAATCTTTTTATCTACCATAATTCTAGAGACCTCGTCGCGTTACGGGGGCCGGGGGACTTCCGGCCAGGAAGTCAGCGGGCCGAGCTTTCTCGGCGCCGCACTGCTGTCTGAGTCATCTCGCATCTCCGTCGCCTGCGCATGAAGACTTGTATCGCTCCCAAAGTCATCTCTCGTCCTTGTTGGCATTGGATATATATACACACACACATATATATGTAGCTTCTAACATATAGCAGCTTTGTAATTTTATCTTGGTACTTGCTTGCATTATATTATTAGAAAATTTATGTAGGAGAAATTGTCTATAAACCTCTGCATACCCTTGCGGAGAAACGCTTTGTTTGTTCCCTACGTGTACGTGCAGATATTCCATTGTCGGCAAAACATATAAAGTTTTCGGGAATACCTTAGGGTTCGGACATCGCAAACGTTTTACTATATTGTCCTTTACTATATTCCTCCCGAATATTGTCGCCTATTTCTCGGTAAATTCCTTGCTTCCCAAATAAAATACCGCCATTGTTCGGTTTCGAATCATTTGAGGACAGCCGCCGCATCGAGTGGACCGTCATAAAATTTACCCTGCAAACTCCTAATCCTTGTCGCTAAGTGCGGTATTCCCAAACCGAAGAGACCTTAGTATATACAAGCTAGAAGAAACATTATTTTTCAGTACTTTTATTAGCTTGCCTAGACGCCGACTTAATTTGCATTCATTGTTCTTTCAGAGGAAATAAAGGTTGTTCGTCATAGCTGTGCACACGTACGTACATATAAGCCTCCAAAAGTCCCGCCGGTCATTAATACATTTTTGAAATGCGGATCCGCGTCATGTTTTGCTGTCAAAGATATGTGAATTAATCCCTCCGGTAGTGATTACCATGTTAAAATTTTTTTATGTTTACATTTTTGAAAATTTGATTGTCATGTCGTTAACATAGTAGATAAAACTAAATTTAAAATGTATATATGTAGAATAAACATTTCGTATATATGTAGACTGATACGATTGTGTATGTTGGGAATATTCGTAGGTCGATGGAATGAAAGAGCGATATGTTTTTACTATTTATTTCCTCCCGGAGATAGGCCCAGGAAGCAAGTTAAAGTGTAGAAGTAATATTTAATGTAATGACGAACAAAGAAATAGATGACGCGCGGAGATCTGCCTGGTGTTACGGCAGTGGTCCGACTGGTGTGGTGTCGCCAAGTCCCTAGCTCGACTCTTTTGTTTATATCGCGGAGATTTTTATTATGTTAATATAAACAAAACTCTGGGTCGGGCAATAGGTACATGGCACAGGGTTGAACAGGTACCGCTACAGCACTCCCCTTCCAGCAGCTTCCTCGATGGGTGGAGTGGGTGCGAGGAATGCTGCGATGCTAGTTATTCGGTGCTCCTCGATGCTCTAGTTTATTGTTGGCTGTTGCTTGTTGCGAGCGCCCGACAACCGCCGTCCGGTGAGTCGTGGACGCATGGTATGCCGATGCTCGCAGGTGAGAGTGCGTGGTGAGTGTTGGCAACGCTCAGTGAGTTGGCGTTGCTGGTGGTGGTGATGGTTGGGTGCAGGTGGAGAAGCGTGGGGAGCTTGTATCCCCCTGGGTACCGCTGCGTTGATGGTTGGTGCTCAGTGAATCAGCGCCGGTTGTTGTTGCATGGTGGATCGGCACTGGTTGCTACGAACGCACAGTGAGTCGGCGTTGTTGGCGCACGGTGAGTCGGCGCTGGTCGCTGGTTACGAGCGCCCGACAATCGCCATCCGGTAAGTCGAGGACGCATGGTATGTCGGTGCTCGCAAGTGTGAGCGCGCGGTGAGTCAGCGCTCGTTGACTTGCCAACGCTCAGTGAGTCGGCGTTGCTGGTATTGTTGATGACGAATGTCCGACATCCGCAGTTTTGTAGTTGAAGATGCTGGAAACGCCAGTGCTCGCCATTGTGAGCGCACAGTGAGTCGGCGCTGGATGAGTCGGTTGATGAACGGCCAGGCATAACATTTGGTTATGCAATTGGCCCCTGTTTTGCTGCTTCCGCCCGTGTCCTTTGTCACATCACTGTTCACTTGAGATCGCGTTTTTCATCCGTCGGCTTCCCAAATCGAAAATAAACCGTATCACGTCGGGGTCACCACTGTTGTGAATATTCGTAGGTCGATGGAATGAAAGAGCGATATGTTGTTACTATTTATTTCCTCCCGGAGATAGGCCCAGGAAGCAAGTTAAAGTGTAGAAGTAAAATTTAATGTAATGACGAACAAAGAAATATATGACGCGCGGAGATCTGCCTGGTGTTACGGCAGTGGTCCGACTGGCGTGGTGTCGCCAAGTCCCTAGCTCGACCCTTTTGTTTATATCGCGGAGACTTTTATTATGTTAATATAAACAAAACTCTGGGTCGGGCGATAGGTACATGGCACAGGGTTGAACAGGTACCGCTACATGTATAATACACAGAGCATAATGTAGCTATCTTTGCCGTTGTTGGTTTATCAGTATGTGTAGCTGACTTTTGAGGTGGGCTTATTTGTTTATTGAGAGCTATAAACCCTAGAGTTGGGCTAGAGAGTGCAAACTTATTGAACATTCACTATACATGAAAGTTACATGCCTACATCATTATAATATTTTAGGAAGGAGGCAGTTTCTTAACCTTAGATTTCGAGATATTGATAATTTTGTGAAAAAAATCACAAAAAAACTTATTTAGTAGAATCCGGAAAGTGCATATTTTTCCCTGATAAATGAAATTTAAATACTATCCATTGTAATATAAATTCGATGAACTTCAGTTATCCAACCTAATATAAATTCTTATTGTAAATTCTTACAAACTTAATAGGAAGAAAATATATTTTCTTAAGGAAGAAAATGTAAATATAAAATTAGGAAGAGAATTATAAAGTATTTTTTCTTCAGGAAGAAAATATTGATTCTATATAAATAATTAATCTCCGAAATTACAGATTTTAGTGCCATTTATTTAAGCGTTGTTTTTATTCTCACAATACATTTATGTTAGATCAGGTAACTTTGATATGAATTTGACACAATTTGACACTAGGAAAACTCGAAAATTGACCAATCAGCGATCGACGTACTTTGACACACCGAAAACCGAACGGTTTTTTGTTTTTCATATTCTTTTTTCGCTATTTCAGCAACGAATGGAATATTATTTACTTTAAAAATGCTTTCTTTGAATGGATTCCCGGATTTGCCTTCGGGGGGAGAAATAGCACTGTGTGAAATGAATGGAATGGTTTGTTCAATGCAAAAGGAATTCGCAAATATTTCTACATTTACCAATTCGGTGAGGTTATTTTTAACGTGTTTTTCAAATAAAATTCTCTTTCGGCTAATTTGCTGATTTTAAACATTTACAATTTTTAGATTAATCGTCATCCTGTAATAAATGTAACCAGGGAGCTGTCATGCACAAGAGATGAGGGTGTTTCTATGTATTTAGAAGTTGAAGATACTCTCTTGAAGAGACTGACGAGTGTTTGGTATAAGCAAGGGTTTATAGAGGCACTCAAAGTGGCTGCAGATCCTCAAAATGGAAGGGACAATAAGCTGTTAATGTATCCAGCTTCATATATTTTGAAAATTGCGAATACATTGACTAAAATTCGCCATGTCTTTCAACCTCACTTGAAAGATTTGGGACCGAAACTGACCGCACTGTATTCCCATACCAGAGATTGGTCTAATTCTCCCGTCAGATATTTAGCATGGCACCCTCACACCACAAAATTGGCCGTGGTGACAGCTGATGATAATGTGAGAATTTATAGCTGTGATTCTACTATAAATCCCACGCTGAAATGCAGTTCTCAAAAAGGAGTGTCTATGGTGGCTTGGAGGCCATACTCTGCATCTGAAATTGCAATCGCCTGTGAGATAGGTGTTATTGTATGGACTGTGGACCCTAATTCAATATTTGCTAAACCTTCCGTCAGCAATGCCACAATATTAAACAGGTACATTAGCATTGTTTATTAGTGTCATGTTTTATTGGATTAAAAAGTGACAAACAAAGTGAATAAATGATGAAATGGAACTAGAATAGAATAATATCTCAATTGTTATGATAACAGATTTGTTTTCAATAGCAATATTGGGATGTCAGATCTTTATCCCAATCTTGACAGGTATATATTTCTGCCAATTTCAGTATTTTAAGTTTGACAGGTTTGAAATTAATGAATTTGATCAATATAATAGTTCTAAAACGTAAACAATTGTTAAGTTATTCACAATTACGAATAATGAGCTTTCTAATTGATTGGATTCATTAATTTAAACCTGTCAAACATAAAATGTCAAAAAAACGGCATCACAATGTTATACAATAACTGTCAAGATACAGAAATAGCATTTTTTTACGCTTCAACTTATTTAATTGTGATTAAATTGTGACCTCACCGGGAATCGAACCCAGAACCCTCGGTGTGGGAAGCCAGTTTCATACCCACTGCGAATACGGATGAAAGTATAAGAACAGGTTTTTAAAATAAAGAAATGATTTTTTTCGAAAGACAATTTTTTCACTAAAATCACAAAATATAATGGAAATCTAAAGCATAATTATGTATTATATATTACAGAAATTTATGTGATGGCTTTTCTTCTTCTTCTTTCATGTCACATCTCACTGTAATATAAATCTCTTTACCACACATCTTTGCAATATGGAAATCGGGATCATTTTCCGATAAAATGTGCAATGAATGAGACAGTTTACTCAGAGAGTTAGATAATATTTTTGCAGTTTTGGCTTATCAATTACAAAATTAGCATCTTAACATATTCTTCAATCAATTTATTATTATATAATTAGCATCTTAGCGTCTTCTTCAGTCAATTTATGCAGTTCCTTATTCACAAAAAGAATTGCCCTTGCAGATAGTTGTGATTCTATGGTGACATCTTCCTCTGTCCTTTAATTTTTTCTCTGATTTTGAATTACAACATATCAAATATTATCATGAATCAATTCACTATTTTATGTGTTCTCTTTTAGTCCATCTAACAGCCCAGTGACAAGCGTCTGCTGGTCTCCTGAGGGTTCTTTACTCCTGGCGGGATCTCCCGCTGGCTGTGAGGTGCAGGTGTGGGGTCCTGGAGGCGCAGCATGCTGCCTGAGACGCCTGGCTGGTGGTGGAACCAGTTTGCTAGCCTTTGCGCCCGATGGATCTCGGTTGTTCAGTGCTACTACTTCTATGATATTTAGGTATATTAATGTTTTTATTTGTCTGTGAACGGTATCATATCTGTTAAACTAAGAATTATATACATCTCTTACTTACCATCACGCCGTTTCCATAGGGGTAGGCAGAGATGATAGAGCGCCCCACTCTTCTGTCCTGACATACAACTCTCGCCTCATCCACATTTCTCATCCACACTTTCGTCACTCTCTCTTTCTGGCGCCATCAACACTTGCATTATATATCTTACCATTCTTTCCTCATTCATTCGCTCAACATGCCCAAACCATCTGAGTGACCTTTTTTTAATTCTATTAATTATGCTATGATCAGCTTTACATTCATTCCTAATTTCTGCATTCTTTACTCTATCATAAATTGATTTGTCACACATACGTCTGAGGGATCTCATCTCCACGGCATTCAGTCTACTTTCGTTCCTCTTCTGCCAACTCCAGGCTTCGCTTCCATACATGAGTGTTGGTGGTGGCAATACATCTCTTAAACTTTTTAATTTTCCCGTACATCAATTGCATGTATAAGGCCTGGTTGTATTAAGTTGGATTGCGGTAGAAATTCGTTTAAGGCGTAGATTTTTACGGAAACGGGTTGTTGATTTGTGGAGAATGCAAAAAACTATGCTTTAAACAAAATTTTACTTTAATCCAACTTGATACATGCGGGCCTAAGTAGTGTATTCCCGTTTTTAAGATATGTTAGTGTTACGGATCAATATACGAGTGGAGAAAAACGCACATCAATTATAGAATAATTACACATTTATTTTACAATTAAATTACAAAGCTCAGTTTATATTTTTTAATGCCTAATAATTACAATACATTCAATAATGTACATAATCGAAAATAACAACAGCTGTTGTGTTTTACAGAGTTTGGGAAACAACTCGTTGGCAGGCAGAGAAGTGGACTGTCCGTGGTGGTAGAGTTCAGGCTGCTTGCTGGTCTCCTAATTCTGAAGTTCTTCTGTTTGCTACCGAGGATGAGCCCCTAGTGTACGCCCTGAAGTTTGCCAATGCCACATTGTTTGCTGGTATGTTCGCTTTTTGATTTGAATCCAATTCCTTCCCATTCACTCTCTACTCTGCTAAATATGGATTCCTGCATGTACTCAAATATTTGTGTTTTTATAATGAAAAAATAGCGATGTGTACATATGGAAATATTTTTTAATTATGTTAAACACTTGAGTTATGTGTGGAAGTATTTTTGGTAGCACTTGACTCGAATACTCCCTCCACTTTAAAAATGATAGGTATTTAAGTTGTTCAGAATCTTCCGGTTTTGTTTTGGGGTATTTTGCCATGTTTCGCATCACGTCATCACCCGCATCATCCCTGATAATGGACCCTGCAATTGGAACCGAAACGTCAGCCACAAAGTTCGTAGAGACATGGCAAAATATTCTAGAAAACTTGAACCAGAAGATCGCCCCACTTTGGTCATTAAATTTATACATATTTTCCCTCAAGTCCAAAAAGCCATAACAATTTTAAAAATCATTTACATATACATGTAGTTTGTAAATTTATTTTCGTATTATTCCTTTAGTTTTTTTTTTTAATATATGTGGCTATAAGTTTATATGAACTTTGTCTAAATACAATATGTGAGGTGATTACTAACGAAAGTTCTATCAACTATCAAACAGACAAAATGTAGATAAAAATTTGAATAACTGATGAAGTCCAGAGTGTTTAATTAAAAAGGAAGGTGCTTTTGATACTATTCTTCGAAAATATGCAAACATGCTTTCAAAATCGGTTATCAATTGTGAAATTGACACTCTTTGCCAGGTAATCATATTCAAACACGTCACCCTTTATTCTCATCACATGCATAGCGACGCTTTTGTTTCTAATCCCCTTATATAATACATAATGATTGCACAGCAACCTGAAAATACTATTCAATTACCGTATGCAAGCTATATACTTGAATATCCATACATCATCCATCTACAATGTATGTTAGATTATTCATCGGACAGTTGGATATATATTTTAAGTAGGTATAACTAAAAGTTTCATATTATAAATGGTATATTTGAAATACTTTCAGAAGATAAAAATATACCAGCAATTGCCACACCTGTGATAGATCTCACAAAGGTAGAGTTGAACTCTGGTGAAGCTGCCGGCGGCAGAGTGTTAGACCTTCTGTGGAGTCCCAAAGGACACCACATCGCCATCACATTCAAGGAATCACCAGTGGTGGCTATATTCAATACCAACATTCAGAACACATTACAGATAACACCATGGTAAGCAACATCACTTTATTTTAATCTTGTACCATTGTAAACTATACCGTCTCAACACAGATGTTTCTAGTGAGACAGGCACAGTCTAACCAAAATTTTTATATTTTACTTTTATCTAAACAGAAATAAACAAACACATAAATAAAAAAAATAAAAAATCTTTAGATGCAGAATACTTATACTTATATTAGATAGATAACAACGTGCTATTGCATTGAACTACTTTTTATTGCTGCTGTTAATTTCTACTTAATTAACTTTAATGTAATTCTTATTTTTACATAATAAAATAATTTATGAAACAAGTCGTGCAAATGTGACGTATGTAAATACAACTTCCAAAAATTTTATAGTCTATCATGGGCGGAATTGGTGAACGTTACATTGTGTAAAGTGATCACTTAAGTCAGCTGTATGATAGGTTGTAAGCTCTATAAACATGCAAAAAAGTCCTTCATATCTACATTCCCATATAAAAAATAACTTTGTCTCTATGAGACATTTATAATATAAAAAGAATAAGGCGATCTAATTTTAAAACTAAGGTATTTGTTGACATATTTCATTCTTTGGAATTTTTATTTTTAAATAGTAATTAATGTGTTTTAAATATTTATTTTTTTACTTTTAATTAGTTTTTGAAGCCTTGTAGTGAGGGACTAAATACCAGGTGCATGCAGTGGGAACAAAAAGCATGACTTTTATTTAACCATGTATTTGGGAAAAAAATATCAAAATTAAATATCTGTGTGGCAGAATATTATGAAATATTTAAATCTGAATAACATGTTATTTATTGTGATAAGAATAATCCGAGATATATCTCTTATTTCGGATTCTTTTCAAAATATATGCTTAGGAAAAAGTCATGCTTCTTGTTCCCACTGCATGCCCCTGCTAAATACAATATACTGTTTAAAATCATGTCTTTGTATGAATAAAAAAAATTTTAAAAACATAAAAAAATGTATATCTTATTAATATTGAACATTTCTTAATTATTTTAGTGCAGTTTTATCAACAAAACGATAGCTTTTTACGTAACAAAACATATTCTGCATACATATAAATATTCTGTAACTAAGGGTGATTTCTACGACATTGAAAATGAATTTTATAGCTGCGCCTTGTCGATTATAATACTTATATTTTCTTAATTATTGTAAATAAATTATTGTAATTAATTTGATATATATCTAAAAAAATCTTTTATTGCTCCGGTTAATTCGTAACCCGGTTCATGCCCCCCCTGATAACCGAGTGTCTAGCATATATCCCATTGGATACTTTGTTTCAAGCCGTGTTTTTTTCAGCTGTTTCCTGTCTGGTACCAACAATGAGGTGGCCAATGTGGTAGCATTTCAGCAGAATTTTGAGGAAGGCGCCTGCCTAACTATCGGCTGGTCCAGCGGGAGGGTGCAGCATTTCCCTATACTGTACTCCAATGCAGATACTCGCTAAATAAACATTTCCTTAATTATTTATTTATACTAAACAGTTTGTTTCAAAATATATTTTTATATAAAAATAAATTCATCAAAAATGAAAAATATAATTTTCAGTTTTTCTTGTGAATTACTCGTACATATTTATATTGATTTATTTAGGAAGTAAGAAAATTAGTTTTAGTATACATCCATGGAATATTTTTCATTTTTATATGAAATTTGAATCTCATTTTGTAATCTCAGTTTTACTTTAATATCTTCAGTTCCTTGCATTATTGTAGTGCTAAAGTTGTCCACGATGTGCAATTTCTGAAAACATTCCTCTATTTTGTTAACATTTTTTGGTTAAATTTAAAAAAGGAATTTCTCTCGAAAAGTACGGATAAAATTTTCTTCAAAAGTTTTTAGCCTGCGCTTTAGTGTGCGTTTTTGTTTCCGAATATATGAATTTAGGGACATTCTGTATGAAGTCACCTAATTTAAAAATAAATGATCATTTCAGATATATATTTTTCATTATTTTCTATCAGATAAACTCTTCAATATGAAGCTCGAAACAATTTTTATTTTGTATTTATCTGCCACATCTTGGATCTGGGCTCAATTTTCTTTACAGCGACAGTCAAAAACTTTGTAGAGGTTTTGAAAAATAAATATTTTCTCTTCCTGGTTTTCACTAACATAAAGAAGAGACAATAGAAATGATAGACTATATGTATACAGGGTTATTTGTAAAACATTAATAACCTCGCAGGGCTATATTCCTGCCTTGATTATGAGTTGAAAATGTTCAAGCTATTATGACCTAATATCAATAGTTAAAGAGATATGCGACATCAAAGTTTGCATTTTTTTTTCAATATTTACGACTTATTTTTTGTAAAACGTTGGACTATCATTATAGTAACTCATATCGATTACAAAAAATTCATTCGTTTCAATACAAGTTAAATAAAATGATAAAAACCTTGAAAAAATTCCAGTTGAAATGTTTTCCAATTGGAATTTGAAGGTTTTATTTTTTATTTGACTTGTATTAAAGAGAATGAATTTTTCGTATTCAATATGAGTTACTGTAGTGATAGTCTAACGTTTTACAAAAAATAAGTCTGAAATATTGAAAAAAAAGTGGAAACTTTGATGTCGCATATCTCCATAACTATTGATATTAGGTCATAATAACTTGAACATTTGAACGACTCATAATCAAGGCAGGAATATGGTCCTGCGAGGTTATTATTGTTTTACAAATAACCCTGTATAAACTATGATTTGAATGACTATGAATTATGCCATTTTCATGTATGGTAACAAAAGAAAAAATAAATATGTTCTCAGGTTTTCACGGCCATTCAGAATTTTCTGTGTAGTTTTCTGGGATATTCTGCCGTGCATATGGGATATTCTGGGATATTCGTATATGGCCAGAGAGGTCATGCAGGAGGTTATCCCAAAAAAATTACTCTCAGAAAAAAAAAATCTGATACGGTCAAGCAATTGCACATATCCGTGTTACATTTAAAAAATATAATGGCCACAATAAAATAGTAAAACTTACTCCTCCATGCACATTTAAGTGTCAAAAACTCACAGGTTAAAACAAAAATAAGTTAACCACCTGTATATGCAGTAGCAAATATCGAAGTTGACAATGTACAATGAAGTTAAATATCTAAATGTGAATAAAAAAAGAATTCAATCATCAGGGCTGATACGGATCATCATCAAATATTCAGTCACGCTTGAATTCATTAAGGGGTTACATGTAGTCAGGATTTGAAAAATAATTTTTTTGGTATTTTCTTAACCCCCCCTGGGCCGCGGACGCACATATCCGACAGGCACAAAATAATTTATTTATCGACGGCCGCGTATCGAATTTGAAAAACGTAATTTTTTCCCAATAGAGAAATCCTGTTGTGACCTGTCGTTCCATTTTCAACTCAAAAACATCACCGATTATATTTTAAATCAACAATCAAAACGGAAGTTTTTCTGCCGTCAAAATCGTATAGAGAAGTTGTAGATGTCGCCCCGATCGCGTGTTGTGCAATCGAAATTCAAATATTCCATCGTCAAGGCCACGCGCAATGTGCGCGGGAAATACGATTTATTTTTTCGATTTTCGATTTATTTGTACACGTATATACAAATATACACGATATGTTTTGCGATATTTGTCAGTTTTTGTTGGTTTATGATTCAATTGAATACTAATAGTGATTTATTAACAAAAATACACGCAATTTTGTTGCGTTTATTTGAATTATGTGTGTGTGTGAAAGTGTATCATATTTATGTGTTATGAGTGCGATGTCCCGTCGTGTGCCGTGCCGTGCAACAAAATATATCACACAGAAGAAGATTATTATTATTAATAGTAGTGTTGTCTCTAAAAACAAATAAAAAAAATATTATTATTTTTCAGAAAATGTTGCGCTGGCAACATTATGGAAATTCAAAAAAAGATTATTTTTTTTACTTAAATGATAAAAAAATCATTGCGTTTCGACACTTACGATAAAATAATATGAATGTGTGTGTTTTTTTTTTAATATACGCATGTTTTCATGGTTTTTTCGTAAAAAGAAAAATCACAAAAAATTCCGAAAATTTACGGCCCACAACAAGTTAAAGCAAAATGTTTCAAAAATATTGCGTGAAAATATCAATTCGATCCGGTTATTAGTTTTAAAGATATCCAACGATAACTGTAGGGCCTTCTGCAGCTGCCCGTACTGACACGCGGACGGTACTAGAGCCGGCCGGGCTGACAAACAGGGCGATTGCTACGGAACGCGGTTTTTACCTGATTAATTCTAAGAATAATGTATCAAAATTCTTTTATACTTCTACTTTTAGAGATAAGACCCTTTAGGCTAACTGAGAATTGATTTAGTGTTAGTACTTCAGTGGCAGTGAAACCCAGCAGTCGATAGGTAGTTGTGCGTGTATTATAATCATTTTCAAAAATTTATAATGAGACGTCATGAAGGTATGCAAGGAATATTAATGATTGCCAATGCATAGGATTAAATTATGGACCTAATGCACACCGGTGCGTTGAAAAACTCGATATAGAGCGCATAAAGATTGCTGACCAGCGTGCAAATCAGGTCACTCGAGAAGGCAAAATGAGACGTAGATAAAAAAATCGACATCTTGGAGGCTTACACATTGGCAGAAGATGTATTATATGTACCAGAAATAGACGACTCTACGTAAGTAATTTTTTAAATTGTATTTGTATTAATTATTTATGCATAAAACTTTAAACGCGTTTTCTCAAAATAACATTCTCAAAAGCGGTGTCCACGATATTTTAAATACTACTCGAAAGATTTAACTGAAATTTAAACATCGTATTTTAGGCATTAAAAACCTGTGCAGGTCAAGCAATTTTGCACTCGGGGTGTAATATTTCAAAACTTATCTCAGATTTGGGCTATGAAACATAGACTAACTAGCTGATCTCCAAATGTGAAACGGGGACCACCGACCACCAGGCGAGTATCTTAACTGCTAGACCAATAAGCATGTCGTAATAGCTAATATTGAAATGTGGGCATAAGAAAACACGATTTTGATTGATAACAGTTTATTAAAATCTTAAACTTGTTTGTCAACAGATAATAAATATTTTATAGAATGAATATTATTCTTAATAAGGCACAATTAGTTTTCCATGAACACATGAAAAGAAACCCTACATACATACATATATTTGTATATAAGTAAGCATATTTGTATATTTTAAAGCTCAAATGACTAGATTGTTTTTATTACATTACATACTTATGTAATATGTATTACATATTGTGTGTCTTAATTCCGATATGTTGTGTACCTTTAGAAATATACATTTAATTTGTGTAATGTCAATATTTAATTTCATTATTTTTCAAATTACAAATGGGTAGAAGTGAATGTTTGCCATAAATGCAAACTGCATATCGTTTATAAATTGTGACATTTCAGGTATAATTTTTATTGTCAAATAATCTGATAATAATAATGATAATAACGAAGATTGTGTAATCGTAAACAAAAGTTACTGTATTTGCTACAAGTGTTGCTATATTTGGAATTATTGAGAAGTACTTCAGTGGTAGGAGCTAGTCTTCCTTGGTCTCGTCCCAGAGGCTGGCACTTCCGTTGAGCTCACTCGTTCCGCTCATTAACTTCTTCACGTAGGGCAACTTGTATATGTAGATGCTGAGGACTGCTCCAGCGCACGCGCCGATCCAGTATACGACGGCGTGCTCCAGTAGAGTGTTGCCCTCGCAGCCGTACTTAAGGGACGTGGCAAGGGCGGGATTGAAGTAGCCTCCAGAATAATCAAATGCTGCAAAAATATACAAACATTCATTAGCATACATTTACGTGTTTTAAGACAGATACTCAATGTATTTTTCGAAACATATTAATAAATAAAGTGTAAGCGTATATGCGCATTACACATACGGGGTTATTTAGAAATTATTAATAACTTTGCAGGACTATATTCCTGCCTTAACTATGAGTCGAAAATCTTCAAGCAGTCATGACCTAATATCAACGACACCTAAGTTTACATTTTTTTTTCAATATTCCTGACTTATTTTGGTAAAACGGACTACTATTACTGTAATTTATATCGAATATGTAAAATTCATTCCCTTTAATACAAACCTTCCATTTCCAATTGGGAAACATTTCAATTGGAATTAATGCAGGTTTTTATTATTTTTTTAAACTTGTATTGAAACAAATGAATTTTTCGTAATTGATATGTTAATTTAATGATAGTTAAACGTTTTTGCAAAAAATAAGTCGGAAATATTAAAAAAGAATACAAACTTTGATATTGCATAATCAAGGCAGAAATATAGTCCTGAGAGGTTATTAATATTTTCGAAGTAACCCTATATATATATATTTTTTTTTGGATTTAGGCTGAAGTTGATTGGAATTGATGTTTTATAATAAATAAAGTGAAGGATAAAATTATTAAAAGTAGCCATAAAAAGTTGTGAATTTTAAGCTACATAAATCATCAGACATAATATGTATATGTATATTAATTAATAAGCATTCTAAAGTTCTTCCATCAAGGGCACCTAAGAATCTACTACAAAATTTCATTGCTAACGGGTATTAGTAAACAATCGGTGAACTTTGGTGCAACTATCCTCAGAGACACCACATTATCCGGAAACAGCATACGTCTGCTCAGACCCGCATCATTCTCGATTGCCTGGTCTGTTTGAGGCACATATCTCAAAATGCAAGCGTATAAATAATTGAACATGGTTAAAATATAATAAGTAGCAAATTAGGCAAGGAACAGAAATTGGTTAAGTACGCATTCGCATACAAGGTCATTATAACAGCGTGCGGTTTCTAACATTATATTTACATTAAATAAAATCGTCACAATTTTAGTACCTCTGCCTAATTTGACTTTGCACAAAATGGATACAGTCATGTCTGAACTTGCTTTCCTATCCTGGAAACTGAAGATATATTCCGTATTCTTGAATAGCACTCCTGGAATGCATGAAACACAACTCTGATGATTTACATTTTAAATACATACAATTTACCCTTCCTATGTAAAGTATCACCGCAACTAAAAAATACATCATTTTAAGTTCTAGTATTTCTCGTATATTTTTATTTATTTTATTATGGCACATGTCTTTAGGATGAGAGGGATTTTACATTTATTCTTTTTTCATTCGTCTATTGGGTAATTTTGAATTTTTCACGCAATAGTTTTAACATAATAAATACATAGTTGTTTGTATCAATGGATCTAGGTGGCATGAGTTGATTCTACTTATCTCAAGTGGTCTTTAATATATATCCAGATTGCATTTCACATCACAAAATTGCAATAAGTGAGATTTATTTCAATGAGATGAGACATATCTCACTATGTTTTTTTATGTGGACATAGGCCATTAGCATTTTTTTACATATTTTAAGTGACTGCATTTTATACATTTTAATATATTAAGTTATTTTGAACTAAATATATTAAAAAAATATTGCGACTTAAAAATATATCAAATAAATTTGAAATACTAGAACAACAAAATCTAATTTTACAGTTACAAAACTTTATGTAGGAAGGATCTATATTTACCATGCAAGTATGTATCAGGGGATTAGAAGCAAAAGCGCTACGTTGTATATGACAATAATACAGGGCGAGTTGTTTAAATATGATTATCTGGCAGTCTCAATTTTACAATGGATAACCAATTTTGAAAGTATGTTTGTGTGTTTTAGAAGCATTTTATCAAAAGCATATTACGTCATTTTAAAATCTCCGCTCTGGCTTTAAAATCAGTTACAAAAACGTTTACCATTTTGTCTATTGGATAGTGACGCTTTTGGTTATAATCCCCTCATATATAATGTGTTGAAGAATGGTTTTATGAAACCTTTTATTTTTTATTGTGCAAGTTTCGAACCATACGGCCATTCATTAATGTCATATGTTAATTATTTTAATAATTCAATACTGGGCTGGATTTAGGCTTTAGCCTTGAATATATTGGGGCTCCAAGAAGAAAAATTAATAAACCGCAGTCAATATTTTTAATAACACAGTTGTTTTCTAAACAACATATGTTAATTTTTCAAAATGAATTATTCTTATCAATTTTATTGAGATTACGGCAAATAAACTTCATGTTTTGCCGATACATATATATGTTATGTCTTAAATAATCTTTGGTCAGTAATAAAATGGAGTACACATTTCTTATCAGTTGAAAGTATCCAGAGAAAATTTAATAAATTGCCCTTTGGGAAACTCGAATTTACAGAGCCTAGAGTATCTTTTTCATTGCATACAGTTTTTCGTGGATTTTCAATTTATTGTTACCTACATATTTGGGGTCTTGGGTTGCAGGGCCCATTTGGCCTTAAGGTAAATCCAAGCTTGAATGGCATATTAATTTTTGTTTCAATAAGCCACTGACAATGACAAAATGTTGCACTAAAAGCGTGTAGTTACAGTATTTATTTATAACATGCAGTAAAAAATAATATATGTAGTGGTATGTCTACTGCACCATTTGAAAACGAGTGGGTGTTAACGTTAGTGCAGAGCGCCAACATATGTGTTTCAATATGAATGAGGTCATCGGGTTTGCATTAAAAAAAGCTTCGTCTTGCAGTGCTGTTGATTTCTTATTTTCAGCCCTTTTACATTGTGAAAAAAGTGTCGCCTGCATATTTTTTTCAATATATGCGGCCTTTTTTTTGTATAGAATAGCAGTAGATTTTTAATACATATATGTATCTCAATATAGCATCATTTTAGATAGCGGTACTATGTTTATGTGTGGGAATGTATGATACATTTGTGAATGTACGATACTATATTAGTCATCAAATATTATACATGAAAAAGTTTGTAATGTATCAACAAAAAATGACCTACAGCGTACGGAATTGAAATTTTCCTGATTTTCATTACTTGTTTATAATGTGTGCTCTTGCAATGAGATATAAATATTCTGAGAAAAATCAGTATACAATGAGTATTGAAATAAAAACTGATAAAATTCTTTTTGAGTTGTCTAAAACTTTTATGTAGAATGTTTTTCAGAGATTCGGGTATCCAGGTAAAATGTGTTACATTTTATTAAAGATTCGCAGATGAGGGTATAATACAATAGAATCTCGTTAATTAGAAATTCAGGGGACCCAAAAGAAATATTTCGAATCATGGGGAACCCCATTAATTTGATTCTCAAAATAAAATAAAAATTGCGATACAATTGCGAAATTCGTCTAAAATTGTAAAACTCCAATGCAAAAGCCTTATTTTGTGAAATGTCTGTATTTTTACATATTAATCTAGTATGAAACTAACATTTTAGGATTTTAGAAATTTTGAATTATGGCAAATTTCGAATTAACAGGGTTTTACTGTATATTAAAAAGTTATTTTGTGGGAAAGAAATAATAAAAAAAAAAGACTACCATTTGAAAATGAAATAAAAATAGAGACCAAAATAGATTGCAATGATCTGTGTATGGAGGTGGGCGGGGAAAAACATTCTATGCAGGGATGGTATGGTACTTAACTCTTAGGGCTGGTTGTTTGATCAGGAGTAATAGTTAAGAAAAAGCATAGGTTTTTGTGTTATTCACCAATCAATCAACTTGTTTTCGTAAAAATCTATGCTTTTTGCTTAACTATTACGATTACCAATGATCAAACAACCAGCACCTAGACATGTAATGTATTTAAAAAAAACATATTAATTTTTAATTGACAGACATGATTTTTATGACTGATGTTTGAAAAATTTCTGTGAAATTTCACAACAAATTGAAAAACAAAAAATTACAATTCCATTTTGGTGATAAAAATTAATTTGATTTTTTGTTTCCAAAATATGGATTTATTAGCTTTTTTCTGACGCTCTTTCAATGAGATTCTTTTTGTTACCATGTAATATAACTAACATTGATATTACATTTTATCGAAGTTATGTGATATTTGTGAAAATATAAATCACAGTTCTTACTTACCAGCAACAACAAGTGATGTGGCAATGAAGGAGTCGATGGCAGTGGCAAAACGGGGGCTCATATCACCCAAAGATTTGGATGTCAATCGGCATATACATGTGGCAACACCCTCTATAACTGCTCCATATAACATTGGTACCTGGAATTGATAAATCAGATAGGTGATGATGTCAGTCAATTATAAAACAATCCTTCAAAACCTAAACATGATATCTTTTTCTTGTATTTTTTTGTTTGTACAATATGTAGACCTCTTTTCATCTAAGAAAGACAATCGAATTAGTATGTGTAAGCTGTGCATATGAGGATCATTGTTTATACCCGTAAACACCAACACAGCGAAACAATGCGGGGGGGGGAGGGGGGGAGCAAAACTCATATTTAATTTATGACTACTGAACTAATGAAGTTATTCATGAAAGTGAACTGAGTATGTAGTTAGGTTTGTTCAGTAAAGTGAACAATTCGTTCATGAATGACCAATCTCTAATATATAATCCCTGAATTCTTCCTGTAAGGTTGGCTACAACTATCTATTTTATATATATTAAAATAAATTTAAACAACTTTGAAGTTGTAAATAAATCTCTAAAACTTTAACGGTCTCGTTCATCTTGTTCATTGTCAAACGACAATGTTAATGAATATTAATCATATACATAGTTTACTTGATGAAAACCTAAATATGCAATATTTTTGAACACAGATTCCACATACATTATATATGGCCTATACATTATATATAGCATGTACCAAAATGTTTAAAAAACATTTTTATGAATTCGTAGAAAGGTTATTTCAAAAGTAAAGTAGAGAACATAAACTTATCGAGTGATTGAACACATAATATTAAAGGATCTCATAGTAAGTATAGAGGTAAAATTCACAAGATGAGGCACAATTTAAAGAGATGTAGAGATGAGGATTACATTTATTTTTTCAAATATATTTGAGCAATTCTTTTCATTGTTGGGCGATGTTACTATATAATATGAAAATTGGACAATTTGATGCACACATCAGACATTGGATTGCATTTTTTGTGATTTTGTAGTACAAGTATGTCATTAGAAACAATTTATTTACGCTACATATTCAATAAAAAATACTTATTTACATATGTTATATACTAATCATGCAACACTGAACGACATTGATGTGCTTGTGATTGCTATGCCACAGGAATAAATTTTTTTCAATAACTTTTTTGTCTGCTATAAATTCTCTGATTTAGTATTTTATATACTTTAATTAAACATTATAATAATTTATCGAGATCTCCGCTCCAAATTGTAAAAAAATGCATATTTTTAATTACCTGAAGGTCGGCTTTGCAGTCATCAAACGCTCTGTCCTTATGAGTTTCCGTGATTTCTAAAGCCCAATACATTTGGACATACTTAAATATCATTAAGCCTCCAGTTAATTCAGCCCAAATTTTCAAAAGGATGTGCCGTAAGTCCGATTTTCCTGTAAGATAAAAGTAATAGGTTCATCTATTATATATGCAAATATTGGTGACTAAATTAGCATTGAAAAGTATTATCAACATATTTGAATACAGCATGAATGCAAAAACCCATCATAGTGTACAGTCTGTATTGTCAGTAAGATAATATATGAAAGTAACGTTTCTATCAAACCTTATGGAATTGGATGCCATAACCCTTTCAACTCGGATCGATACGATTGTGCGTTCACATAAAAAAATATTTCCCGATAACTAAACCGTTTTTCGGGAAATATTTTTTTATGTGAACGCACGATCGTATCGATCCGGGTTGAAAGGGTTATGCGTAGATTATTTTACAAAATGTAGCAAAATAATATTTTTTATTTTAGTTATTTCAGAAAAAACTGAACATTTACAGTTTCATAAATTTTATTATCAATCATTGTACTGGCAAGTATTTGATCATCTGTCATTTGTTAGAAAACAATTAGGTTAAGGCGATACTGGTCGACATTTATCAAAGACACAAATCGTTTCTATTTATTTTAAGGAAAGCAAATAATCTGTCACCAGGTGTCACACGTGTCGTGGGAATTGTATGTAAAGAATTTTTCTGATTAGGTATTTCTAAAATTATGTTGTACTGTGATAGACGTTTCCCTCTTCCTGATAATAATGTATATTTTGAACATCGGAATAAAGGTTTTATGGAAACACCAAACTCCACTATAAAGTAGTCAACATTGTAATTAGCAAAAGCAATGTCCTAGACCTGGAAATCTGACAAAAGTCTGTACTTCTTAATCGTTGAGTAAATTAATTACTTAATGGAATGTAAATATCTGAATATACAGCGAAGTCAAATATCATAGTCCCAATATAGAGATCAGAAAATAACTTCAATATGAAAATATAAAAAAATGGTTTGATTACTTTGTACATACTCGTAAAACTTGAGGGAATTCAATTTACGAAAAATATTTTTCTGGGATATTTCGCCATGTATATCTGACCTCTCCGGCCTAAGTTTTCGATCCCATTGCGGGGGGTCCATCATCAGGGTTGGTTTGGGACCCTGAAATGGGTGCTGAAACGTTAGACAGACAGATCAGGTATACACGGCAGAATATCCCAGGAAACTACACAGAAGAGTCTGAACGACCCGAGTAAAAACCCAAGAACATTTTAAATATATATTTTTTATACTTAATTAGATTTTAATTAATGTAGTTGGCACTGATAAGTAATTAACTGGGCAATATAAGTATGTACTTAGTTTTAAGTTATGCCTTGGCACATTTCGTACACTACTGGTGGTCGATTCGAATTTATGTTCAAAATGCTGGTAAAACTAAACCGCTGCATTTGTGAGGCATTAGTAATGTAGATACTTCTATGTTTCAGAATAGCCATTCATGCTTATTCTCAAATACCGTCAACCATTTGAGGTTTAAAATATAAATATATATATATGGCTCTGTTACATGCATAGGTAAGATCTTCTTTTATTTAGATACAAAAATTTTCCTGAAGTTTGAAGTGTACGGCAGAAAAGTAATGACTGTATTTGATAATAAAAGTAAGAATTGTTTAGCTACCTTCGATATAATCTTCCAAGTGTGTGTAAGGACAAGCTGTGGCGTCTCCCCAGTTGCCTGACCACCATATCGTCAGCAGGAAAAGGTAAATACCGTATGTGGCAACACCAAAGTTATCAGCAACTAGTAATTAAAAATTACTATAGTATACATAAACAAAAGAAACAGTAAATATTGCAAAAGATAGATATATAAATGCAAGACATAAGTCAAAATATCTAGAAAGTTCGTGCAATTTGTGTTTAACAATAATCAATCAACAACATAAAATGAAAGCTTTCATATGAAACTTAAGTACATAAAGAATTCAAGAACAAAAATTTTTACAATTGAGAGCAATGTAGAGTCCTTTTCATTTCAGAATGACAATCGAATTAGTATGTGTGAGGTGTGCATACGAGGCACATTGCTTCTTTGTGTTGGTGTTTAAGGGTATAAACACTAATACAACAAAACAATGTGCATTGTAAACATGGCTTACACATACTAATTCGATTGTTCTTCTGAAATGGAAAGTCCTATAAGATGATTTGATTCTAAAAATAATCAAAACTTGTTAATTTCATATAATAAAATATGTTTTGAATAATGTATGTTGAATAATTTTTAAAACATATTTTTTAGTCCATTTTTAAATATGTTATTCTTTCCCACAAAATTTAAAAAAATTTCAAATTTATAATTATTTATAATGTAGGTAATTAAAAATATTGCAAAAATTATCACATTCACATTTATTATTCAAATATGAATAATGTAATCTTGAACAGAAATGTTCTGTCTGGTTATTATTATTATTATTAAAGTCTGCCAAAGAAAACAATAGTTTACATTTATTACCGCTTTCATATTATAATTTATATAATGTGTCCTTTATTCTTTTGATGGATGTAATCAAGTATGTGGAGTCCAACTGGACTACATAGTTCAATTTAGTGAGCTTATATAAGTTTAAGAATAATGAATTGATTTTAAATTAATGAATTGTTGCTAATGTCATTAAAATCGCTGGATATTATTTATCCAAGAATTGAGCTAAATTAGCAATCGTTAATAGAATTTATGTAGGCTGCATTAAATTTTTGTCAAGTGGATTGTATTCCAAATGACAAATTGTACTACAGCCGTGTACTAGCCAAATATAGTGTAGGTAGGAATATATTTTATATATTATACTCGACAAAATAGACATGTTTGAGAAAAACTAAATCTAAAAATTGAAATTTTTCGCAATTTTCTCATAAATATACTTTTAAGAGGTAATTGGGGTTTTTAATTAAAAATCTGAAAATTAATAATGCCTTCCTTCGAAAATTAATAATACCTTCAAAAATGGTTTTTACTGTGTGAAATTCCATGATATTTCATATATAAACTCTTAATGTATTGAGAAATTGTTGTAGGCATTGTTAAGGTGTTAATAAAAAAAATATGGCACTAAAATATTTTTAAATAAGAGCAGATTAAAAATCTGTGTTTATTTAGTAAAATTAGTAAATTTAGTTTTCGTAAATATTATCTCATCGTGAATTACTGAGATGAGTCCGTTTCGTATAGTTAAATTACGCGAAGGTGATATATTACAGAAATAAATAATCAGACCCGTCCAGATACCTGACTTCTGATCTCTAACAAATTTCTTCCGCGAGGATCGCTAGTGTAGTTTCCCGTAAAGCCCTGATTGGTCGCTGAATGAAACGAAATTTGAATGACACTGACTCTATATGGAAGGTAAGTAAGGCGAGTTGTCAATACTATTTTATTGGGCTGTTGGTGATAATACTACGCGCATATACATGCGTGCAAATATATCCAGTCGTGATCGCTCTATAACTATAAAGTGGTGATGGTGAATCAAGAGTCGAGAACTTGTCCCAGATATTTTTTAAAGGGGCACTGCTTTCAGAACGGTACTGCGCGGAAATTGATGAAATAAATACTTTTACCGAATAAGTTTTTATCTCTTACTCCTGTGAGCCGAACTCATGATACGTGAGAGAAAAATATGTGTAGTAAGTAATAATTGAATACTCACTTATAATAAGCTCAAAACAGCAACCGCAGAGCTCGGCTGTTGCAATGGCCTCCTCGAACAAAAGTTTCACGAATGGTTCCTTCACAAACTTCGCCACTGCCCTTCGCGCGCAATGTGCCAGCAGTGAAGTTAGCAATATAAACAGGGTCGACACCACAAGCGGTGCGAATGTCATTTTGTTTACCTGGAAAAAAAATCATTCGAGTACATTAGTATGGCAAGCGTGATTTCGAGAATAATATGTCTGAAGCGCGAATAATTTAAAATAAATATTATGTTATTGTTTCCGACATGACTCCATCGCCCGATATTCGTGACAATTGGACGCGTTTCTGGTTCGGAATATTTATTTTTGCATCACTTTTTCACAATAACAGCACATGTTGGTACCATTTTGTATACCAAAGATGCTTATAATAATATTTTATTTAAACATACGCTATAAAATAGCGAGCTAACTTGTTGGTTTTCTTTGCAAACATTAGTAGGTAACAACGAGGATACTGGGTAATGATTATAATCAACATATTAAGTAAGTAAATAAATAACGTAATTAGAAATATTGTGAATTCACTAATTGTATTGCAAAAGCTCCAACACTTACATTTGATTGACTTCTATATTTAGATCTACTTAGTCGAAGGGCGGATACCGTCCGTATCAAACATCAAGCGTTCTTATTTTTTTTTCGTGGGTTAATATTGAAAAACGTTTTAAATACATTATGTCACTAATATTTTTTACATTTTTCGTCAAATAATATTTTGCTTATTTTTGTTAAAGTTTGTTCCGCTGCCCAGATCTGATTTTAGGATCGACACGGAAATATACGTTATGATAAATATATGTTGAAATAATTTAATATTTCTTTTCAATCATTTTTTTGCTTCTAATGGTAATATTTCAAAGATGGCGTTAGGTGTCGTCTCAACACGTCCAATTAGTTGGTTAGTAGGTACTAATATTAAAATTGAACATCGTAGTGTGATTAAAACATTAAATACGTAAATGCAAATAATCCTCACTGTATATTGTGCAGCTTGGTTGAGATATAAATAATATTTTATTTTATTTTGATACCTATAGGTACTAGCCCAAAAATAGAAATGTGTGAAAAATAAATTATTTATAAGATACGTGAGATGAATTTCCACCGCATTTCACTAAGTAAACACTTCACAACAAATAATAATCGTACGCTAAATACCTATTACATAAATTCTATGAGTGTGATAGGTAGGTACCTATACGCCAATGCATGTTTGCTGTCAGGTTGGCTATTCAGACTTTATTTACAGTTGCTTGAAAGAGGGCATTAAAAATTGCAATAAAGGATTGAGTAAATAATAAATTAAAAAAAGAGAAACATAAACAAAAAAGGAGCGACAAACAAACATGTAAGACGTTGCGATTTAACTTACTGAAAACGTCGGGTGTAACAAATGAACGTTCAGTTGGCTTTGATTTTCTCTGGGCAATGCAGTTTGATGGGCCACTGCTGATTATACTAAGTGAAGTAACGATGGTGGAGCCGTGCTATAATATTAATCAAAGCTAACCTTGTCCGATGTAAGCGGGAAAATTGCTTCACTTCAACGACTCGCTTGATTCGACCGACGCTAACGCATATTAGTTTTAACATCGACTGCACGTAGAGCGCTGCGATTATATTTGAACAGTCGCCAGCAATGTTCCCTCTAATTTTTATATTACGCGCGCGGATCACAGAGTACAGCATTGTATAGATATGAACTGAGGAGTATAAAAGCAAAGGCAGCAATATCAAAAAAAAAACTTTTGAATGCAGTCACCGAGGATAACTAATTTACAATGTACTTACTGAATTCGAGATTTTATAGGAAATATAGCTCTTTCCCTTCCAAAATCATGTTTCTAATATACATTTCAACTAATTAACCCCCAAGAATGTGGGATGTCACGTGACAAAATGGCCGCTTCGTACTAAAGTGGCATGCGGATTTAAGACTATTTTAAATTTTAAAGATTTTAAACAGCAATAGGTATCCAATTATATAAATAGCAAAAGCAGCAAAGTCCACTATTTGGTAGCAAAATCCATATTTAAAAGTAAAATATTTATTTATTGTCGTTTATAAAAGGAAAACTCAGGTGACAATTGTTTTTAACATTTTAATTCCAAATAGAGTTCAAAGAAATTTCCTTGAGAAGTGACAGATTTTTTTGTATTTATCTCAGGAACGCCTCAGTGGGATATTGTTGCCTTTGCTTTTATACTCCTCAGTTCATCTCACACAATTTTATAGTCTGTGATCTGTGGGAACGTTGCTGGCGAATGTTCAAACATAATCGCAACACTCGAGGTGCAGTCGATACTGTTTTTATCATTTATTTTTTATTTTTTTATAATTAACATTAACCTATTATCATATGTGATGTCACATATCACTTATGTTGATATTTCATGCAAATGCCAAGAATAACTCGGTACTTATTATCTATTCAAAATGAAATGAAAAAGAATCTCCCGAATGCTATTATTAGCTACTTGATATCCTGTATATACATATATATTAGTTGTCTATTGATCGAAAAAGATTTAAAACTATACATACCCAACTTTTAATACACAATCTTGTATAATTTTTTTAAACGAATACTGTGACAGAAAGTAAGATACCTTTAAATCACTGTTATGAGTTTATTTTCGAAGCACTGTTCGGCGCTTATTAAACTTCTCCAACTTTAATAATGACTTTGGAAAAGAAAATTAATTTCTTCGAATATTAATTAGCGAGAAGTAATGAGGGGGGTCGCCATTTTGTTAGCAGGAAAATTAATGCAGAATTTCGGCTACTTTTGAAGATGGTTAAAGTTTAAGTGAGTCTGATCAAGGAAACCCAAGAACTCACAACGCGATGTGACGTCGGCGTCCTAGAGAGTTTGTCAATCCAACCTAATTAGAATGATATTCTGACTAACAGAACTGACAACTAAGCTTATGTTAGAAAAAATTGCTTGTGTGCTTTGACAGAGATTTCTTTGTTACTTTATTATTGGTTTTCAAAACCGTGGTGATAATGTCTTATAATTAATAAAAACAGAAAAATGTGTATGAAAACAGAAAGACAGGTTGACTCGTGCAGAAGCAGCGCAAGACAGGGGAAATACTTTGTCCAGTGTTTGGGCCCCCGACCGTACTAGGACGAGGGGATGAAGATGATGATGTTATTTTTGTCGGCACAAGTAGGTACTTATATGGAGTACCTAATGCCATTATACGTTAATTATTTTTCCAATATTTATTCAATTTTAAATATAGGTATCGGTAAGAGTCGTTAAGTATCAAAATATATCTAACCATAATTTTTTTTAGATTTGAATGTCAATATATCGACGTTATATATTTGTACGTATACATATACGTCAATATATCCTACGTATACTATCGAATCTGCAAAAAATCGATTTTCGTTTTACTATCTTAAACCATTAATAATTTATTCACTATTTTCGGATAATGTAAAAAAAAGTTGAATTTTTCTTTAATATTTGCTTTTTTAAAAGAAAATTCATATATTTTTTAATATTGTTCAAAAATATAAAATAAATTGGATGGTTTAAGATAGTAGAACGAAAAAAGAATTTTCGCAAATTCGACAGTATGCGTCGACACCGTCGATATTTTCTAAGCACATTCCTACAATTTAAATATCTTAAATTACCAAGTAGGTACTTTATTTCATTACATCCCTTTACAGTACATGAATATATTTATTTCCTTGCAGTTCAGCAAGCTTAATCCAAATGCTTGTATTTCAAAAGTAACCTAAATATCCACTGACTGGTTTCAAAATGTATTTGAGATCATTTTAAAAGTTAAAATAACTCATGAACTATTAAAAAACTATATTAAAGTTTCATATATGACATGTCGTATATGAAATTCCCTTTTTTCATTAGTTTTAGTAAAAAACGTGAATGAAGCATGTATGGGATATGAAGATGAACACTTGCAAAACAAAATTGTTAATGGCATCAAAAAGATCACTTCCAACGCCATAAATAATCATAAAAAATGAACCAACAGAAAGAGTCACGCAATACAAGTACTTAGGTGCATGGGTGAATGAGAACTGGGATCCATCTCAAGAAGTAAAAGCTCCAATAGAGATGGCAAGAAGTGCATCTCTCAGAATAAGACCGTTATTTTTTAACCGTGACCTAAACGTACCTACAGCTTAAAATGCGTATGGTTCGGTGTTATATTTTGCCTTTCTCTTAAGGGCCCTGCACACATTGGCCCAACCTCGGCAGAGCCAACGTCTCGGCCAACCTCGCAAAATGGCGGACAGCGATTACACATTAGCCAACGTATCGGCCGACCTCGCTTTGGCTAGAGCGACAGGGGCGCACTGGCACTCTTGGGGGCCCTCGGCGAGAACTAGTGAAGAGGCCCCTGCATTTTGTGGAGATGTGCAATATCAAAGTTTGCATTTCTTTATAATGTTGAACTATCATGAACTATCATCATTACAGTAACTTGCGTAGATTAGGAAAAATTTATTCGCTTTAATACAAGTAGAATAAAATGATAAAAACCTTGCGAAAATTGGAAAAAGTTTTTTTTACAAGGTTTTTATCGTTTTATTTAAGTTTTATTGAAACAAATAAATTTTTCATAATCGATAAAAGTAACTGTAATGATAGTTCAACTTTTTGCAAAAAATAAGTCAGAAATATTGAAAAAAGAGTGCAATCTTTGATACTGCATATCTCCATAACTATTGATATTAGGTCTTGATTGTTTGAACATTTAACATAGGCAGGAATCTATCGGCCATCTTATAATTTTCACATACATTGATTGAGCTACTTAACGTGGGTCAGGGGGCTATGTGCAAGCAATTTCAAATACGTGGCTTCAAAGCCGTAGCTGCTAGTAGGCCTATTTTTTATCTATATCAAAGGTATAAGTTAAATATGTAATTGACAAATACTATGTATACTGGAAATAATCACGCTATTTATTCAAGGATTAATATTAAGCTCTTTAAAACATTAATTTATCCTTTAGTACCTGCACTAAACCATCATTTTTTTCTTAAGTTCATCGTAATGAAAATTAAATTGCCACTTCATCGATAATTAAATTCTTACTTAAATTAATACTTAATTATATTTATAAACAAAAGATTAGACATTAACTCCTGATTCAAAGTTGATCTAAGCCTATTTTTTATTTTGAAAAGATCTGCTCAAAAGTAACAAGAGTTATTTTCTGGTTTGTGTCTTCTGGCCGATGTTTCGGATCCCATTGCAGGGTCCATCATCAGGGCTGATGTGTATACGGTATAGTACCCCAGAAGACACAAACCAGAAGATTCTGAGTGGCCGTGGAAACCTAAGAACATTCTTAGGGATTGGTTAATATAAACTTATAAGCTATGTAAAGATTAGTAAAGAGCCCTGATTGAGATAATTCAGAAACAACATAAAAAGCGCACGCTAAACATCTAAAACCTTTTTTCTCACTAAATAGTGAACATAATTCTTTTCTTGCAATTCTAATTTATAATCCTCACTCTTTTCTACATCATGATTCAGCTTTGGCTTATCTTGTTCATTTTTGTCATTTTCATCCCATTCAGTCTTTATGAAAGTCTCATATTGGTCTACAAACTGCTTCAGCTCAATTACTAAATAACTTCTGTCAACTTTAGACAGTTTAGCAATACAACATAGAACTTTGCACGGCAAAATATCAACTTTTGTGATTTCTTGGAATTTTTTGGGGTCCAGCCAGGAACAGTCCATTAAAAGGTGGTACCAAAGTATAAACGGTAACCCGGGATTTATTTCTGAAGCTTTCTATGCTCTTAGCTTCTTAGCTCTTAAAATCTTCTTCCACTGAATATAAAATTGTTGCGAAATTAGCGCTCGATGAAATGGCTATCAGAAAGCACATCGAATATGACGGAGAAAATTATTACGGGTACGTAGATATGGGTACCGATATCAACGATGATGATCTTGCGGTAGCAAAAGATACTTTAGTGTTTTTTTTGACTGCCATAAATTCGAATTTCAAACTCCCATTAGCATATTTTAAGTGGAAGGAACTAACGGTCAATAGCGTGCATCTTTGATAAATCGATGTTTAGAAAAAGTTCATGCAGCTGGCGTAGAAGTAGTTTCATTAACTTTTAATGGCTGTCCCGTTAACATATCAATGGCAAAAATTCTAGGATGCTCATTTGACTATGATAATTTAAAGCCAACTTTTAAGCATCCATCTACAAAACAAGAAATTGTAATTTCTTTGGACGCATATCATATGTTAAAATTAATAAGAAATTGTTTTGAGAGTAAAAAAGTTATCATAGAAAACGAAAATAATGAAATCAATTGGAATTTTCTGGAAAAGTAAACTCTCTTTAAGAAAAAGAAAACATGCATTTCGGTAACAAATTGCGGCGGCAACATATTAAATGTCATAATCAAAAATTAAATTAAAGTATGCAAGTCGATTATTTAGTAATAATGTTTGACCTCAATGTCCGGCTCAAACTGTCCGGCTCGAGGACCAAAATGTTTCTACCAAATCCGGGCCAGACGAAATATGTTCAATCCTCAGACTAACATTTCTCTTCCCGTGATCGGCTTTGAAAATTACTAAATTCACCGATTCTAAAATTCGCGCGAGTGAATTAAAACAATTTTATAATATAGATCAGGTTTAAAAAAAGACAATTACACGAAAACTGGCTTTATCAAAGAATACACGAGTATCAAAAGACATAGCCACGACGAAGTATTGCGTTGAAAGAGTCAGCCAATTCATCGATAATTTTCCTTTTATACCTGTCACTTCATTTATCTTAAAACAAACATCAGAACTCCCTAGTTACATTTTTTCACGTACTATGTTTTCAAATTTTCTTGATAATAATATATCGAGTACTTGCTCGTTAAAAATAAATAAAACACATTCTTTATTAATTCAAACAAATATTCATATAAAATCAATTCAAATTTATAAGACATTTTTTTTTATATAAAACACTGCCAAATCGTTAAATGTATATTTTGGTGACGAAACAAATAGTGTAGCGCCATGATTGCTTTAAGAAACCAATTTGTGTTGAAAATAAAGATTAAATTTTTTATTTTTTAGATATAGCCAAAAATTATTATCATGCAAATTATCAACCGTTTTTTTTTTGGATATTTAGATTTTTTGTATTTTATGTAAGTAGATTTGTTTTAAAAATAAAATTATGATTGTTTAAAAATAAAAATTAATGAAAAATTATAAATTATAAAAAAATACAAACATTAATGCCTTTTATGGCGGTCATAACGTATTTCTTCTAAATAACCCGTTATTCCACTATTATATAATAAATGTATAAACATCACTATTAAAGATAACAAATATTATTGTATAAAATACATTAACGTACTAAATAGCTACGTAAATACTAACATAATAATTTATTTATTTGATGCACTAGGTAGTCTAGTGGTCACGACGTTTGGTCTGCAGATTTTTGGTTCAAGCCTTGTTTCAGAACGCTAGCAAGTTTTTTCATATCACAGGTACATATTATTTATTTATAATTCAATGATTTATATAACATTTAAATAAATTTCGCATCTACGATTATAATAAGTAATTTCAGCAGTACTTTCTCATTAAAAATAACACCGTTTTTTTTCTATAAAACATTAACATTCATTAAACAAATACAGTTTGACAGAGTACGGCCCTGTTTCATCGTTTACGCCTATTTCTCCCACCGTGCGACCCAAAACAGTGTTTTTTGTATCACTTTTTTTGGCGATGGATTACGTATGCTATTCGACTTTATACGTGTATACATATATATATCTATATTATAAATACGCTGATTTCACTTTGTATACAATAACATTGCCACGGTTGTCGGTGTGATGTGTGGCGCAGCGGATAACGCGTCTGACTGCGGATCTGAAGATTCTAGGTTCGAATCCTAGCAGGATCGAATTTTTTTTTTACGGTCGAGAATATTTTGTTTTTGAAATTTTAATTACATTTTTATAGAAATACTGAATAAATACTTTATCTTCATAATATCTAAACTACCCGTAATTAAAATTAGAAATTTGCCAGATACAATTAGCAGCGAAGCGGCTGACGTAATAATATATTACCAACAATAATAATAAAATCATTTTCTGCTAGTGGATACATTTTTTACGTATTTTTTTCCATTTGTACGTAATTTTTTACGTAAATTTATTTAATTTTTTTAACGTAATTTTTTTTTCTTTTTTTCCCTAGAAATTTTTAGATAATTTTTTCCATTCTCTTTTTTACGTAAAAATTTTTATATAATTTTTTTCTTTTCGTTTTTTGCCGTTTAGTACATTTTTCATATAAATAATGGAGATATACTAATAAAAACATTGCCGTTTATCTGGAAAGTCTGCCTAGTAATTATTTTAAATATTTTTTATAAATCTAGTCTGTGCAATTATTTTTTAAAACAGTTTTATTCGTTTATCTCAGAATGTACTAAAACGTCACATAAGATTAATTATATATACAGCGACGAAATATTCTTATTATTCATATGTAGTAGTATCTTTTATTCTTATATATGTATTGCTTTGAATTTATTATTATATATGTAGTGCTTTGAACGCAATAGTTTTTAATAGAAATATGTATACTGAGGCAAAACTAGTGGAAAGTAATGGAATTCTGATACCGTCACTGATGTATGGAAGTGAAGCCTGGAGCTGGCAGAAGAGGAACGAAAGTAAATAGAATACAGTGAAGATGGGATCCGTCAGACATAGGTGTGGCAAATCCATTTATGATAGAGTAAAGAATGCAGATATTAGAAATGAATGTAAAGCTAAACTTAGCATGAATAATAGAATTAAAAAAGGATCGTTCAGATTATTTGGGCATGTTGAGCGAATGAATGAGGAAAGAATCGTAAGAAAGATATATATGCTATGTATAGAAAGATATTATGTAGATGGCGCCAGAAAGACAGGACCGCGGAATACGTGGCATGACCAGATTAACCAGATACTGAAAGATGGTCCCGTTAGAAGCCTCAACAACCGGCGAGCTTGCATGCGAAGATGTATGAATGTGGATGAGGCGAGAGTTGTATGCCAGGACAGAAGAGTATGGCGCTCTATCCTCTCTTCCTACCCCCAAGGGGGAAACGGCGTGATGGTAAGTAAGTAGTATTTTTTTTCTTTCTTTCCTTTTTTATATAAATAAATAAAAACTTATTCCTTAGGAAAAACATGTAAAAGTATTGTCATTTTTGACGGGTTACAGCTAGTTGAATATAATGAATATTTCTGAAAATATTATTTACCATTTTGTACAATTTTTAAAGTAAAAACCTTTATAGCCGTATATATTTAAAATATAAAATAATTCATGTATATTATTTTCAATCGGTTTAACGAAACAAATAAAAAAAAATAGTAATTATTTTGGTTATGACTAAATAAAGTTGTTGAAATAAATTATATGAATTATAAAACTCATTCATTGTACACATAATTAATTTCTGTCCATACAACTAACTTTTCATTGCTCCACGATAGCTTGATGACTCATGCTTTCTTTGAAGTTTATTCAAGATACCGACAAACGATGGATATGAACCAAGTTTGGCCAAACCTCGCTGAGTTGCGCAAAAAAACCCCTGTACACATTGGGCCAATGTCATTTTGGGTCATCTCAGCCAATGTGTATACGGTCCGGGAACCTCGGCAGAGCGTCAAACTTGCAAAATGGCGGACAGCGATTACACATTAGCCAACGTCGGTGTCGGCGAACCTCGCAATGACCGAAGCGCGGTGCGCGTTGCCGGCTGAGCCTAGGGTTGCCAACTATACTGCTAAAATTAGTATCATATTGTTTTTTACTACATTATACTTTTTACTGTTGAACAAAAATAAAATATACAAAATACTGTTTTCAGCATCAAAATTATTCAGACTGAAACGCTCACAGAAATATTAGTATGAATGATTTGTATACAGAATTAACAAATTACAAAATAATTTATAAAAAAGTATCAGAAGACAAAGATTTTCTTGAAATGAGTACTGGCCAAAAGTGGAGCCATTTATTAGTAAACAACTCAGAAGAATTTAAAAATATTACTAAAATTGTCTCATATCTACTTTCTGTTCCCGCCACCTCAGCATTTACTGAAAGAATTTTTTCAGTAATGAATGCAAAGTGGCGGGAGGATAGAAATAGAGCAAATATTAATTTAATAAAAAATGTGCTCCTCATTTATTTTAATTTTAGTTATAATTGTGGTGAGGCGTATGAAGTTTTTAAAAAGAGTGTAAATTAATAAGTTGTGCGAGAAGCTCTAAAAAATATGTATTTAATACATTAAATAAATAAAATACTGTTCATTTTTCTAAAATACTGCTTAATATTCTTCTCAGACTTAAATATACTTTATTTCTTGTAAAAAAAGTTGACAACCCTAAAAAAAGTTGACAACTTGAGCCACGCCTCTTTCTTTTGATGTGTGCTCGAAAAACCGACTACCAAGCCAAGTTTGGCAAACGTCTCTACGCACGGCCAAAACGCCCTGCACACATTGGGCCAACCTTACTTTGGGCCAACCTCGGCCAATGTGTATAGGCTCCTTTATATGAGGTGGAGGCATGAACACTTAACCAAGAACTAATCCGCGAAGTCGAGGCTTTTGAAATGTGGATCTATAGACGGACATTGAAAGTATCCTGGGTGAATAAAGCGACTAGTGATGAAGTCCTCCGGCGTATTGAAAAAGACCGAAAAGTGCTGCGAACTATTAAGTCAAGAAAACTGGAGTATATCGGACATATTATGAGAGGACAAAAATATAGTCAAAACCAACTCATTATCCAGGGATGGGTATAAGGGTAACTCGACTGAGTTGTTCCGTGCGGCGGTAAATAAAATCGTAATCACCAGAACGATCGCCGATAAGGAGATGGTACCATAAGAAGCATATTAGTTTTTATTTCATATTATTCGTGTTATAAATAAGATGTAAAACAGTTTTATGTAATTTGTCAATAAAATGGTTAATGGCGCTAGATAGGTTTGATTTTCAACTCCTCATATTCACGATTTACCTACCTATCGGACCAAGTTCAGAGCATTCCTGATAAATCCGGGTGTTGATGATATTAATTATAAAGCTAAAAAATGTCATTTCGTCACATTGACGGCTGCAATAACTGATTAAATATTACTCTAAAAATTTCGTTTGCACTTCTGTGGAATAATTTACAAATAAGGTATTAATAATTTGATTTATATAAAGAGAGAAAATGTAAGAATAGCGTTCGAATTGAAGGATTTTCTAGATAAAATAACTCATAACGCTTTTGAATAAAAACGTCGAGCTTCTATAGTGCAGATGTATAGTATGAAATTGACTTATTTGTGTAAAATATTTTAATGTGTGTTGTGTTATATGGTGTATCTATCCTGTTAACGACACGTTTGCAGGTAAGATATTGTATATTTAAATTTAGTACCTATATAGCTATTTAACTCTATTAGTAAAAAGTAATTTATTTAAAAAGGAAAAAAAAAAATTATAAACGACTGCTATGACACTGAATGCAATGACATTATCAATTATCTTATAAAATCTATTCATAAATAATGCTACCAATTGAAATCATCAGATATTAAACTACCACTTTAAAAAAATGAAAGTCTAGCAAGGTAACCAGGATGAGATTGAACGACCATCAGAGATGATGTCTACTGCAACCCATACCAAAATATAATTATAATCTAAAATGGTAACTTATTTATAATGTAAATGTTATTTGATTATAGTATTGCTATTGTAGACCAAGTCTCCCGTAGCAATTAAAAATTGTCAATAAACTTTTATCTTATAATATTCATTAAAAACAACAATATATTTTCATAGCAGTCCTTTTAAACTGAAGAGTGGCTTTTTTAAAAGCGGATTCGGAAAATATCGTTCTAAGATAAAAATATAAATTTTATAATTTATTTTTAATACATATGAAAGTAAAAGCGCATTTATTTTTCAGTTCTACTCGTTTTATTTCTATGAGATTCGTTTCGCTATATGAAGGCCTCATGATTGATAATTCCCTCATTAGGTGAAACGCGTCTCACATAAATTCAACAAGTGAAACTTAAAAAGAAGTGTGATTTATTTTCTTATGTATGGTTATGGAGTTTTGAAAACTTAGTCCCGAAACAATAAATTTATTATTAATACTTTAAAAGGAAATTTTACTAACAATATTTTTTATGTATTCTAAGAATGCAATAACTGAAGGGATGATTATTATCGATTTAGATAAATTATAGAAGTCTCATAGAGACGAAGTTATTTATAATCATGTATGGAAGGGGTGGCCCGGGGCTTGTGGTCATATGTACATGTATACAATAAATATTATATATATCATACAGATTTAGAATATATATATATATATAAAACTTTTAAAAATTTGATAATGTGTTGATGTTCTTATGATGGAATTATAATAACTTAAGCCAGTCAATACAGGTCATAAGGCCTGAACCACCCTATAAAGACTTCTATACACGTTTCATAACCCATATAAATAACTTCGTCTCTGTGAGACTTCCATAATTTATCTTAATTTGAAATTTTCTTGCGTTCTTTATTACGTTCTTAAACAGTTAGATTCAAAATAACGATTGTAATTATATTTATAAAAAATGAAATAAAACGTAACTTATAATATGATAAGCCATTAATAGAACCTGAATAAAGTCAATATAAATAATGAAAATAATTAAAAAATATAGAGAAAATATTGTTTTATAGTGTCATTTGCTGTTGATAATTTTTTTACTGAATAAAGCGTTAAATCGAGCAAACAACCGCATTATTACAATAAAATGTAATTATTTTGACTTGGGTCGTGTAGACATGTATCTCCTCAATAATTATTCAAAAAGTTTTAATGTATTCAAATTTACAAACAATATGAACCGGGAGCACCGCCCAGATGCGAGTGTATTCAAAATAAAACAAAATTTCTGTGTATCTCTCTCGTGTATTACTTTTGTTTTCGCGATAAAGAAGAGTCCTCCATTGTTATAAAGTTGAGTGTACACAAATCCCGCAGCGGTATTGCCACATAAAGCGAATAAAATGAAAACAAAGTTGCAAACGGAAATTGTTGCAACACTCGTAGTTTGGTAGCTACCTCGTTGGAAAGTTGGCCGCTGCCCTGAATCGTCCCTTTAACGAGTTGTCATTTTCATTTCCCGCACACGTTTGCCTCGAAAATGTCAATGGCTACGTGTTTATTGCAAAACAAGACCTTGTTCTGTTTTTAAAAAAGAAAGCTTCGCTAGCGTCTAAATGCATAGAAATAAACGCTGCAATATTATTTGAATAATGGAATACTAGAGAACATTAGAAAAATCTGTTTTAAGTTTTGTTAATTATTTCTGACGAAAAATTAACAAATACTGTCTTGATAACGTTGCAAAATGCTTGATTAATAATTCAAGGATTTCTATACATAGAATTTTAGGTTGGCTAGATATATATTAAGATAATAATTAGCTTCTGGGAACGTAGAAAAGCAAGCAAACTCTTTCATAAAATTGTCTCCCAACTGTGATATCTACATCGTTGTAAACTACCTGTCATTATTAAACCAGTTGACATTTTAAAAAAACTGAGGTTTGAAAGACACAGAATAAGAAAATAATGTACATACCTTAATGACAATCTTCAAAAAGATGCCCAGAACGTCGATTGTGATCTTCATCTTGTCGTTGCAATTGATTAATTACTATAATAAAAATATTCTGCAGTTATTTTGCAATTCAAAGTGTCTCATTTCTTTCGAAACAACGCTCAAGTAACTGGTCACTGTATAAAAGTCATTGTGACATCCATCTCGTTTTTAATATACCCTGAAAATGAAACAGCGCGATGTAGAAAAGACGAACAGAACATATTACACGTAATAAAATTATATTTCACGTTACCTGGCGTATAAATGTGTATGTGACTTAAAGCGATTCGTTACGTAATAAAAGTTTTTTCTCACCGCTTTTCGGGGGGACTCGCCAAACTTTTTCGACCCGCAGCGAACTTCGCGTCTGTTGGGTTTTCCGAAACAAGTTGTTGTTGAACTTCACGGCGAAGAAAATATTTCGCAATCCCTCTAATAGACCCAGCTGAGGCGGCGCTATGCTCGGAAAACCGCGAAAAGCCAATGGCGAGCTTCCTCGGCCCACGTACGTACGCGGTCCCAGCTCCGCCATGTCTCAATCTTTATTTAGACGGCTTTCCGGAGACACTGAGCCGCGCTGGTCGACTGCCGCCTTTTATACTCGAACTTTATGAGAATTAGCTGTTTTTTTTTAAAAATGGAACGCGCTTCAAAAGTATCGGAGATGATTTGCAGACAGCGGCACATGTCAACGATGTATTTCAGGTCTTATTTTGTTTGACAAGTCGTTTTGCAGTTGCGCGTCTCCCGGAGCTTTTGTTTTTTTGCGGTAGACACCGCACAGATGCGTCGCTCTGACGTACCGGTCTATTTTTGAGAACTCGAGATGTCGTGCGAGTGCGCGTTGTCATTCGGGTATGGTTTGTTACCGTTGAAAATAGAGCAGACGAATAACAAAACCATAAAAATGTTAGTTTTCCGATCCCCACGCCAACAATGGTAACGTCCAATATGTAGAAGAAATGTAATATATATATATGGAAAGAATCAAGTCCTTTTTAAGCATAGCATCTCTGAAAAATAATGTTCGAATCCTAGCGGATGATTTTTAGGTTTGATGTTTTTTGAAAAATTAAATATATACATACCTACTCTATTTTCATCCAAATATTTTTTGTGTATTTTGCGAAATCATGTATTGTTGTGTATTAAGGCAATACCGAAACCAATTATTTTTTTTGACAAAAACCTGTCAAGTGCTGCCGATAAAAGTGTGACGACACGCAAGATTCATAACAATATTATTTAGAATATAATTTATGTATCAAAATTCTAGCATATGGCGCTCATGAACTATTAATTTGTAAAGTAAGAGATTATTATTTATGAAAACAAAAATAATTCGGAAAAAAAAAATATTTAAAAAAATACATTACACAAAATTGTTTTTGAGAAATTACATTTGATTACAGGACAATAATATTGCATTGTTGTTTTAATTGATATGAATAATTCTTTATGAAAATGATAAATTATAACAAAACATTTAATATGTCGATAAATTATAAAAAAAATATAAAGGAAAATGATAAATTACAACAGGATTTCAATATTTTTTCATAATTTATATTAGACTTCTATCATATAAGATATTCCACGTTCTTGTCTTATGTCATCAACAGGGTAGAGACACTAAATAAATAAGATGCGTCGTCCACCTCTAGCGCCAAGTGAGCGGATGTCAGGAAGGAAGGACTCCACTCCCTTTCATAATTTACAGTGCGAGTTGCTCATATTCAGCTAGTAAGTCAGTGGTAACTGAATCGATCGTTCGAACACGTTGCCCAAATTATAATACTGTACACATTTCATTCAAATGAAATAAAATAGTTAATGGTTCGTTTATAGGAAAATTCGTCGGTGGAATAGATTTTGGTTGTTAATTGAGAACTAGCTGTCTAAGATAGATTGCTAGAAATTAATTAATTAAGGTAACTTCTCATACAGACCTTGAATGGTCAAAATGAACAAAATAAAAGTGCATCATATTGATATATTGATTACTTATATTTTATCATATCACGTTTTATATGTATTATTCTGAAAATTTGAAATGGGACTGCTATTGAAATATTCCTACTGTTATCTTCATATTTGTCCTCTTCGACGTTGATTTCTCAACCGTAGATTGTGGTACACATAAAATCTTACCTTATTTATCAGATTTCTCTACTTTCCTCGGCATCTTGCAGATCTGAGGACGGTCACCAAAGAGTTTCTATCGATTTTTCCAGTTGGTCGATTCAAGGGGTGGGAAATAGGGTTTTTTCTATTCCCGGACATTTTTCATTTCCGGAACTAGATTTGCAGCTCTGGATCATTCCCGGGATCCCGAGACTTGTGATATGTTGATAAAAAAATTTTGAAGTTAAAAAATTTATGCTTGTGTTCTATAAATACTGTTAATTTTACTGCAATAAAATTTTTAATACAAATTAAACTTGTATTGACAAAAATTTGTATTTCTAATTAAAAAACAAATGTAATAAATTTTTTATATTAAAAAAATATATATAAAAATATGTAACCTGAATGAAATAGGCATATTGTAACATTGGCAAAATCAGATTGAAAGAACTTTCTTTTGATCTCCTGTAAAAATCGAAATAATCACTAAAGCTCTTTTGGCTTTCTACCCTCGAAATGTAGTGTTTAACATGAAATCTTCATATCTCTATAAATATAATGTTTTAATAAATAAAATATGTGGTATAAAAGCAATGGTAGCAATATTCAAAACAAATTTAACGCAGTCATCGAGGATTACTAATTTATATTGTACTGAATTCGAAATTTTATAAGAAACATAGCTTATAAATTATCAGGAAACATTATTTTTGAAAGGATTGATATATAAAGTCTAGAATTATGTTTATTTTAAATTAGTAATTCTCGGTGATTGCATTCGAAACATGTTTTTTAATTTTTTGGATAGTGCTGCCTTTGCAATTCTAACACATAGGTAGGTAATAGTAAAATTTTAGAAATTTAACTTTTATAAAAGTAATTTTTTGGATGATATCTTTTAGCCCACATATATGATATAAGACGTTCACATTGGAACCCGCGCACTTCATATTTGCGAGGCGATATTGTTCCTCATATAACTTGAATTCGATATTTTTCCTCAATTATTTCCAAGCCATTTCTTAATTGTTTTTGTTGAGTTGCGATATTTTTGATTTTGCTCTAAACATTATTTACAATTTGTGTATTTTTTAATTTTATTATTTCATAATGTTCATTAAATATTGCTCATCTCGGCACAGATTCTTCCTAGTGAGATGAGCCGCTCTTTTTCCTACGACACATATCAAGATGAAGATAAATAAATAAAAATATCACACACGAACTATCTATCAGAGTCAAAACAACCCACTGAAGGTATATTGTTAAAAAAATTAAAAAATGTATTTACATAAATTGAATGCTATAGAAATATATTTGAATATTTTTAAATGCAATCTTTTATTGATATTTTGTTTTGTTTATATATGCCTACTCATAAATGAGAATGATTTAGACGCGTTATTGTACTCTACAAAGACGTTTTATAACATTTATAAATGATACTAGCTGTAGCCCGTTAAAAATGACCGTACTTTTACATATAGGTTCAAAAAATAATGATAATGAAAAAAGGAAAGAAAAATAAGAAAAAATAAGTTTTTATACTATAAAGAAGTTACGGACGTTACACTAGTTATGACGAACGGACGGACATTCAACGAAATTATCGTAATCGTGGGATAAGATATTTCATGGTTATTGTGGATTGCGAACATAATTTCTTTAAAAAAATAATTTAATTAAATTTGTACAAAATTTAATGAACTTTTTAAAATTTCGATAAAATTTTAGCCAAAAAAAAAACGCGATTCTGCTCGTGACATTGCTGAATTTTTAACAAAATTAATTTTATTTTATCACGCGGCAATAACAAAATTAATTTTGATGCGTGGTTTTAAACTCCAACGGCAGATTTGCACGTTTCATGTTTTATAATTAATTTATACTATGTTTCAAAGTAGACAATAAGTTCCTGCGAATTTGTGATGCAAATACTAACGTAAAATTCAATGAAAATTCTTTGTGTGCAAATATCGAAATTAATATCATAAACGTGTCATGTTGCAGTGTACCTTTGATTTCGATGGTTGAATCAAGAGAGGAGAATTAATTTGTAATTTGATTAACACAATAAATAGTGCTTTATAAAAAAAATATATATTAAAAACAAACATCACAGAACGAGCGATAATATAAGAAGTGATATACAACGAACAGGGAGAGAGCCGTATGGATTCCCATATGCAGCTGTTGTGTTCTAGTGATATTAAGGAAATAAATATTGTTAAACTCTTCAATAAACAACTGAAAACACTTGTGTTGGGGAAAAAATAGTTCGTAAATCATAAGTAGTGATGCAACGAATACTAATACGAATATTCGTATTCGCCGAATATTATCACGAATATTAAAAACAAACTATTTATAACTCAACGCAACAAATTACGGTATGCAAAATTTAAGTCGAATCGGACAACGGTGTAGATTTGTATAGAGAACAGTATAGGCAGACAGACAGACAGACATATATCTAAAATATTAATTTCTAAATAAATAATAATAAAAGAGATAATGAAGAAAAAATAACCGTGTTAAATCATTAATGAAAGAAAAACACTACATAAATATTGAACAACTAACTGTAACCCGTCAAAAATTAGGATACTTTTACATGTCGGTTTTTTAATTTATTTTATTTAATTTTTATTTTAGTTTATTTTATTTAAAAAAATTTCGAAAACAAAAATTTTGGAAAAATAAATCGTTCAAAGATTTTTTTTCCAAAAAATAGATTTTTGGAAAAAAAAATTTCGAAAAAAGAACCTTACTAAAGAAAGTCACGGACGTTACGCGGACGGACGGACAGACAGACAATGAAATGATTATAATTGGGATTACTAGGTACATGGTCGCTAAATGTTATTTTAAATCAAAAACGAGATAATTTTTGAAAATTGTATTAGTACCGTATCTGACGATAAAATGTCGGGGATATAAGTATGTACAGGGTTAAATGCTTAGTTGGTTGTTGGTACTGAGTGTGAATATTTAGTATGGGCAGTGCAATACTTTTGACAGGCGCACAAGTTCTTTCTCCGGAAGGATAGAAGATATTTTCATTTTCGAATATGTGAGTTTTGTGACTTTTCGGACATGAATTTGTAAAATGTGTAAAATCGCAAGATTAATGTTTGTGGGTACTAAATAAAATGCGTTAGGACCAAGTTTTAAAGTCGCTCGATATAAACGCTGGATAAAGTCCTGTTGTGTTGAATGAAATGAAAAAGTTAATTATTTTTTTGTTAAATAATGTATGATGAAGCATATTGTAATAAGAGATTTTTTGTACAATTAAAAGCAGTTATAAAATAAATCTCTCCAAGCGCAAGAGTTAGTCTATTGTGGAGAGATTCAGCGAGAAAGTTTATGTATCAAATGTAGTTTTAATAGACTAGAAAAAAAATATAGCTGTATGTAATAAATATGTAATTAATATATTAAAAAAATCTAAGTTCAAAATTTATAATAAGCAAACGGCGCATCTTATAAAAAATCGGTTACCACATTGCAGATAATTTTATTAGTAAGAGCAAACTTTTAACAAATACGGTATAATAGTGAATTATTTTATCCACCATTCTGAAGAAAGAAATTTCGTAAAAAAGTGAAAAAAAATTTTTTTTTTGAAAATTTACCTTCCACGCTAGTTTAAATTGCTATTGGTAACCATGCCGATTTTTGAATTTTTCGAATTCAAATTATTTTTCAAGCTACATGATAAAGCAATAAAAAAATTATTATTTGATAATGTGGAGGTGGTGTATCCCCTTAATACGAATATAATTTATTAGAACGTTAAAGTGATTTTCTTTCTCCTTTTGAGAATTTTTTCGGCGAAGATCGCAATATCGTACTTTATATCCTTTGAGATTTTTTTTCGTTTAACGAGTGTTTCGCAAAACGATTAGGATTCGAAAACTAATTATGATCGCTAAGCGATGTTCCACTGTGGGTAATCTAGCTTTTAATATATATTATGTTTATTTGGATATAATATTGCGCTAGTTGCTCACTTAAAATTTATGGTTTTAAGTAATGTCTGGAAACTAAAAGTACCTAAGTGGAGTTCCATTTTAAGCGATTATAATGCGAACTGTTGAAAAGGGAAAATAATAAATGCATAAATAGCGCCTATTTATGATATTATGATTATGATATTATGAAGCTAAAATAGTGTTTATAAAATCGTAAAAACTAATAAATACGAGTACCTATTTATTCATACGTAATTAAAAATCTAATCCTGTACTGTAATTGTTCAATTTCAACTCCTTTGCTATCCAGACGTCTGCCCTAGCGATAGCTATGCAACTGTTATAATGTAAAAATAAAATAAAATAAATTGTAAAACTGTAAGGCTGGAAAAAACCTTTAACTTTTACCGAGTATTCAAATCAAGGATAAACAAACCATCATGGATAAAATCAAAACGTCTTCATTATTTACCTACATTATGGGTAATTTGGGTCAGGAGTAGTTCTGAGCTTTCTTGACCCGGTTATATTATGAAAAACCAATTTATATAATGAATCATTTATTTATTTATTTATTTTGAATACTTAAGTCTATCAAAATTGTTCGGGTTCTCGAACCAATGAGTCCATCTTATAAAGTTGTGCCGTGTCTGGTATTTGCTGGGCTTTAAATATTGTACACTCTTAACCGGATGTCTTTTCACACTCTTCTTCCGGTTTATTTTCTTGTACACTATCTTTTCTGCACCAAAGACAATCAGCGACGCCATTTGCCCAAGAACCAGAATCAGAAAAGCCCCCTGAAGGTGGTCCAATGTTAAGGCGAGATCTTTTTCAGCATCGTGGATTCCCGACTCGCGCGCCAACCTCGCCGCGTTCCTGTTTGCAAATTCGTTGAAGGTGTCGTAGACGTGTCTCACCAGCCCATTAGCTTTAAGCAACTGAATGAGGAAGTCGAACCTCTTCAAAAAGACGAATCCTTTTACTGATACTATTTCCACAGGAAAAGAAAACACATTCGCGTGTAGGACATAAAACATCGGGTCTCCGTGCTCGTCGTTGTAGTGCGTGGTCGTCGCCGACAGATGTCTCACGTACAGCCTGCTCGTAAGAATAGACAGATTGCGGTGCAGTATAACATGATCTAAAACTTCGTGAATATCCAAATTTAAATAATTGGAGTGAAAGTGATCTTCAATGTCGTCGATAGAATTGTTAAAAAGGTCTTTGAATACCTCTTTCCCTCCAAATTTAAGATTTGACTTTAAAAGTTCATCGATTTGGGTAATTTGATGCTCGTATATCGGCGTTGTCAATATGGTTATAAGTTTAGTTTGGTACACCGTACACCAAATCATACCGTAAAGGCTGAATGCCGTGAAATATATTCTCATCGAGTTGGTGTTCGGCCTGGACTCTGTTGAAATCCCTAATTGCAAACAAAGCGTATCCAACACCGCCGGAGTGTATTCTTTGAGCCGAACTCCAGATTCGAAAATCGACTTAGATAAAAAATACCAAATAATGGTACACATCCAATACGCAATAAGTGAAGCCAGCCACATAAGCGGTCTCAATACTATAATGAGATTCTCCCAACTAGGAATTTCTATCGCTCTTGGTACGATCCAAACGTAGGAGTCTTGGAGATACGATATCGTGGAATCAAAATCCTCGTGAACTTTATTATCAGGATATATAGCACCGATGGCCACTTCTCCTAGGCCCTTTTTTAAGGCTCCCATCATGCCATTCCAAGTTCCATTTGACTCTCTGTTCCCCCAAAATTCTTCGGTCGTGTCAAGTTCAATCGTGAAGTTCATTCTCTCAGCGACTACGTTTAATATTTCGCGGTCTATTCCTGGGTTGTCGACGCTGTTATTATGGTTGAGAAACGGGCGCCAGATCACTCCGAGAACTTTAATTATACAGCCTTTCAAATCAGTCGGAACCTTATTAGGAAACAACGCGGTTTTAACGACAAGTTGACCACCGATGCATTTATTATATAATTTGACGAACTTCCCCACGTGTTGGTGCTTTTCTCCGCACCTCGTTGGCGGATCGTACGGCTCCCACGAGTATATGTTGATTACAGAATGATTGTAAAAATCGTGCATGAGGAGTGTCGCGTTCATCACGTGGTACATCCAGAGAGACCCTAAAATGGATTCGGGGTACTTCATCATTCTCAGGGGCGAGTCTCTAATGGCCGAGCAGTATATGAGCATGGGCGCTCTGGCGTTCCACGACGGCTTCCTCACTAACTGTCTGATTTTACTGTTGTAATGCCGAAAGCTGTCAATAATGATGACGTAGCAATCTGCGAGACCTGTGAAGGTGACGTGAGACTGCACGAAGATGTCATCGACTGCGGCGATACCCAGTTCATCCTCTGTGGCGCTCGCCTTCTGAGTGCTCATGTTATGGAGTCGATTTCCGTGCATGGTCCAGATCTCGTCCTTTTCGTCATTTCCCACAGTCATCACGGTAGTTTCCTCGATGCTGAAAATAAATCGTAGGTAATCGTCTAATATCCTGTCGGCGGGTCCCTCTAACTTGAATGTTTTAGGCACAACGATGTATCCTTGAGATGCGAGTTCTAATTCCGTCTTCGTAATGTGTTTCAAACATTCTCCGACACTTTGAACAATGTCTCCATCTTCGTACACAGTATAAAAACAATCGGCGAGTTCATTTAGAAAAATGATACAGGCAAGCGATAAATATATTTTAACCACCATGATTGTGAAACTGCATTTTCTGGTTATGGGGCTCTTTACGATTATGTGAACCATTAAAATATTTAAACTGCAATTTTGCTCCTACATTTTTTATGCAGTGTGTAGAATAAAAGGCGAAAGAAGTGAATTAAAGAGGCCATTATAATGCACCCTCTCAATTTAAAGTTTGCGGAAAAGAAGTTGAGTGCTTGAATTCATAATGGTAACTGAAGCTCCGGCGAAGTTTGCAATGGCTTTTGTTTTATTTTAAGCTGCAGAAATCTATTAAACTCCAGTTCGTGATCCGCGGAAGTTTTTCCTCGTGTGGCCGCGGGTTTCGTGCCGCAAACTCTAAATAAATAGTTTCTACATAATTATGTGGATGTTTACTCGAATATCAAACGTGAAAACGTGTTTTAAAGGATGAGTCGATATTTTACGTAGATATAATTAATAACTATATATTAGAAACACGCCACTTCATTACGTGCTTTTCGCTAAAAATAAGTAACTTAGGTTATGAACATTCTAATGTGACGTTTAGGCTTTTCATGCGGCCTTGATTAGCACATCTTAAAAGTGATTGATAATCAAGACAAAAAAAATAAATGTGATTATTTGTGGAAGTAGGTACCTACTCAAGAAAAAAAAATTACGTGTGTGGTCCGGGAACCCCCGCCAGGAACGAAGTTTCTTACGCCTTTTCTTCAATTCCAAATGTAATTCTTTATGGATATCTAGATTGTTTATATTTATATCTTTTTGTTACGTAAGGAATCGTTACGTTGAAGTTGTTTTTAGATTTTTTTTCTCTTTCGATACTCTTTTTGACGCTGAGTAGGAATATGATTTCACTATTGTCTTTCTGTAATGTGTGTAACTAGTAAATAGTTAATATACGAATCACATTAAACGTATGTATATAAATATTTAAATATACTTGTATCAAAATACATAATTTTATTATCTTACTTTTCTATGTTTGTGTTACACAAATACAGTTTCCATTTCTCGAATCTTCATTGCAAAATAGCTATAATGAAACAATCTAACTCACGTATGATTTAAAACAAATAACAAATAAGTTTAAACAAAATTTCCACGCGTTCAGTATTTAGGTCATACAATCTGTCGCGCACGATGCTCGTCTACTCAAATCTCGATATTCGCACACACAGACACACACACTCGTATATAATAGAAAGAGAGATATTCAGAATATTTAGAGTTTTCAAAGAGTTTTTTTAGTAATTTTTCAAAGAACACTACTGGATTTTATCTGGGGACATCATTAATCATTATGTATTATATATGTCCCATAGAGACGAAATTATATTTTTTTATGGGAATGTAGGTATGGAAATCTTTTGGTGTTCACGGCTCATACGGCTGGCTTAAGTGATCACTTTACACAATGTAATGTTCACCAATTCCACCCATGATACAACGCAACATCTGTATTTGATTATGGGAATGAAAAAGCTTTGGACGCCAGTGGCGCTAATGTTAATTGCAACACACAAAACGTGTTGTAATTAACATTAACGTGAAACGGGTTGTAAAACTTATATATACAACTTCCAAAATTTTGATCACACAGATCATATTTCATATGCAGCGACGATATGTCGAAATAACCACATCTCATATACCTCTAGCTTTTTAATGTTGGTTTCCTTGACTCGGTTTAAAGTAACATTTTATTTAACTTATTCAGGTGAAAAACTGTGAAATTGCTTACATACCAGCAAGTATCATGTATAAATATTTTATTAAGTATTTGTGAAATTGTTTAACAATAATAATATTTTATGATTTTCTTAAATAAGTCAGTTAATATTAAAACAAACATAATTACAAATAAAAACACTATTTTTTTTTTACACTACTTTTATTTGACACGAGTATATCATTATATGTTTATATAAATCGAACAGGCAAATCAATAGACACTAGATTTAAATAATATTAAATATTTTTTCAATTGGTTGAGCAAATTTGTAGATTGACATTTTAATAATAAAACAAATAATAAATATATATATTTTTAATATTAAATATGCCTCTTCAATAGTAACTTTTCAGAATATGAACCAGATCATGGAAAAAATACAAATATCCTATATGTATACCTAAACAGAAGAACTGAGAATATAATAAAATAGTTAAAATTCATAAAAACTAATATAATAATTAAATATAACCCTTCACACAATGTTTCCTCTCTCCCACCACCTAGCCACCCCCTCCACTTCCACTGGACCCGCAACCCGTATACCAGACGCACACTCTCACACATTTCAGTCTACGCTTACCTGAAGAAGGAAATGAATATTTCTGAAACGTGTAGTGATATCGTGTTTTAATTTATAATTATTTAAAATTGATTAAAATCTCCTTATAGTGAACGCTTCCATATTCGATTATTTATCAGTTAATATTTGCTACAGAAAAAAATGTGCGATGTTTTTTCAAATTTCCAATCGTTGATTTTCCGGGCACGCAATTCTAGTTGGTTAGCGGTATAACGACGTTGGATAGCGTGCATTTTATGAGCATAAATGTTGTGAGAATAATGGGACTTATCCAAATTGGCGTGCTTGATTACATAACATTACTGAAAATTCCTTCCCGTTATTATATAAAATTACAGTTATCTAACTCACGTGTTTTTATAAAATTAATAATACTGATTAACTTCTACCCTGATGTATGGAAGTGAAGCCTGGAATTGGCAAAAGAGGAATGCAAGTAGACTGAATGCGGTGGAAATGCGGCCAGTAAAGGTACAGATACACATGCTTCTTTACTGGCATGCTAATGAGCATGCCACTAATAAGCATGCCCTAACAACTGTACACACTTGCTCATTACTGGCATGCTTATTAGTGGCATGCTCATAAATAAGCATGCCCAAAGCTAACAATCAAACACACACGCTTATTAGTGGCATGCTCTTGTCATAGAATAGAGACGCTCTTGTTCAAAATGGAAACTTTGCACACTGAAAAAGAAAATTCAAGTGAACCAATAAATCAAAAAAGTTCCCTAGTTTCCATCCGCACATTTTTGATTTTAGTTTATATAATTTTTATTGTAAGATTTGAATCATTCATGCCTATTAATAAAGTTTCGTAAACATTATTTCTCACTATATTATTTTTACACAACGGTGACCGAGTATTCCACAGACATTCGTGATTCCTATAATAAGTCACGAAAAGTAATGTTTTATCATCTCCCCAACGCGCCATATTTGTTTCATCTGTCGCGGACTGAGAAGATCGCATTGATAATACTAGCCGCGAAGCCCGCGAATGACATAAGCATGCTCATAAATAAGCAAGTCTGTTCACACATGCTCCAAAGATACCCCTTCTCTATGGTGAATGACAGTGGCATGCTTATAAATCAACCGGCGGTTGATTTTTGAGCATGCCACTAGGTGGCATGCTCATTTCTAGCAATGTGCGTACACACATGCCGCTAATAAGCATGCCACTGTCAAGGTCGATGCGCATGCTCACGTGCCACTAAAGAAGCATGTGTATCAGACGCCTAAGGCCTCAGATACACATGCTTGTTTAGTGGCACGTGAGCATGCGCAGTATCGACCTTCACTAGGCCTTGCTTATTAGTGGCATGTGTGTACGCACATTGCTAGTAACGAGCATGCCACTAGCCATACAACCGCCGGTTGATTTATGAGCATGCCACTAAGTGGCATGCCACTAAGTGGCATGTGTATCTGTACCTTAAGACGCTTGTGTGAAAAATCTTTGATCGATAGAGTGAGGAATGAACAAATTAGAAGTGAATGCAACGCTGGCTGTAATGTGGTAGATAGAATAAAGAATGGAATGCTGAGATGGTTTGGTCATGTGCAATGTACGAACGAGGAAAGGATGGTTAAGAAAATATACGAGGCGAGTGTTGAGGGCAACAGGAATAAAGGGCGCCCGCGAAAGACCACGAAATTTAAAAGTTTTAACAATAACATTTTTGCACTCCTGTTTAAACCTCCTTATATTCATCGTGTTTTGAATTTCCTTAGGCAGGCTATCAAAGATTTTTAGACCTTTTTACATCATATAATTTTGTGAGGTGTTTTTCTTTTTCTTCGAAAGTCTTGTGTTGTCGCTTCCTCTTGTAGTGTAAGAATGAAAATCCTCATTCCGCTTCATGCTGTTATCAAAGTATTTGGGAACTAATCCGTGTTTATTTTTAAATATTTGCACCAATACATTGTACTTTATTCTTTGATTTATTGTTTCTAGTCCTAGGGCATTCAACATTTTTATTATTTTTGTTCTCCTATTACACTTCAATCGCATCGCTTTGTTTTGTACTATTTGAAGTTTCTATAGCATTCATTCGTTGCTTATAAATAATATACTGGAACAATAATTAATCTATGTGCGGGAGAATCAAAGTATTCTATATTAATAAACTTGTATTTTTAGTTATATATCTTCTTATTCTTTCAAGTGAAGACACTTTTTTTGCGATTTTCTTCACAACATATTCAGTATTTTTTATAAATGTTTGTTTTCAAGGTGAGATTTACTTTCAGAAAGGGTACAAAGTTTGGAATCTACAATTTCACCTAGGTATTTAATACTGTCTACGTTTTCTAATATCTCATTTTCACCTATTACAATAAAATATGTATCTTATACATATCTGGATAATAGTGGACATTACATATGTAAATAATATCTGCATGCATGATCGTTTACAAATGTATACATACATACATATGAAATTTATAACACAATATCTTTTATAATAATTATTGTATTGTTGTTTTTTTATTTGCCAGGGGATTTGATTATGCTAGAATAATGCGTAAAAATGTAAAATCTGCCTTAAATAGACGCAAGGGGGACATTCTTCTGCACTGATCCAATCCCCTCTCATAAAAACGGGATTTCTTTCATCTCTTTACAAATTAATACTCTGTGACAGAATGTTAAAAAAACATTATTATGTTATTAAATTAAACGTAACATATATACATACTTTAAAAATTGATTGCATCTAAAATTGTTATTTTAAATGTACCTACAATAAACGCCGATTTTTCGCCAATGAAACTGAAAGAATTCCTTGTACCATTTTGTTTTACCATACCTTACAGTATTTTTTTTTCGTAAATGGTTGGAGAGCCGTATTATAAGGGTCATAAATATAATAAATACATCTCAGTCTTAAAGAATATGATAATATAATCACACGCTGGACTGAAATAAAACTCACATTTTCATTTTGTGTAGGCATTAATATAAAATTATTAATAATTGAATTTGTCCATTTCCCCCCTACATTCTGTGTAACCTGTGTCCATCTGAAGTCTAACAAACTTTCCGGATTTCCTTCAAACAAAAACTACAAAGGTATATAAAGGCTCTCCCAATTCATTGTTTGGACACTTTCATCCCTCGGGTGGTTTGAAGTGACCAGAAAACGTGACGGACGGTAGGTGGTGCGTCAGGAGAATAGTCTGAGAATAGACACAGAACTTCTTCTTCACTTTTTTTTGTATTCCTACACGGAATCTTTTTACTTCATTTTTTAATTGACAAAAGAAAGAAACAGAGAACTCTTTTGTAAGATTGTAAGTAATAAAATGTAACATTAATTAATATTCGGTTACTAAAAATGACAATATCAGACATTTTATTTAGATATTAAAAAATATAATACCCGCGATGTACGTAATAGAGAGGCAGAGAAATGTGGGACATCAGATCATATTTTAGTTTATTTGATTAAATATTTATTTTATTGAAAGTTGAGGCAGTGGATTTTGGTCTAGTGGTTATGACTCTTGTCTTATGATTCTGTGGTCAGTGGTTCGAGCTTTTTTCCGGGAGACCAGAAAATTAATCCTATTTTATAGAACAAGCGTTTATTTTAGTTTGAAAATAGTAAAAATATTGATGTTACACGTATTCCGTATTGGCATCGCTATATAAAAATTTAAAAAAGTATAAATATATAATTTGATGTTAATATCAGATATTTTTTTTATAAAAAAGTTAATTTACCTACGTACAAATCTAACCATATTTTAACCGGTTACTAGATGCGAAGATGACCTAATGATATTGATTTCGACCAGCAGTTGCTCTGACGGTTCAATTATTTTGAAAAAAACGTAGGTTACGTTGTAAAATTTATTATTCATGTTTCAAATAAACGTAAAACTTTGCTTAACTTTAGAGATTAAAAGTATTTATTGTGTGTTATTATTACGCAAAAACAAATTAATTGAAAACATACGGAAAATTCTCAGGTTGAGTAATGGAATGCTGATTGACACTTAATCACTTTTCTGAATTTTCAAATCATCTCATCGATTATTTTTACATGTTTTGAATAAAAAAGGAGATTTATAAAAACAGTTGATTAAAATAGATCTAAACAAAATTCTGGAATTTATCTTATTATATTATACCCGAAATATATTTTTTTTGACTTTCAATCGATTGAAATTGAATACATTTTTAAAAATAAAAAAACTTGTAATTAAGTAAATGCCAACAAGAGTACACGGATAAAAAATGAATGACCTTTTTAATTATTTATCAGTAAGGTAGCTTTTTATAGTGGCGGAATAGATTTTGTTTGAATCGAGAGGAATTTCAGGAAGGGAAGGAAGGTACAAATCCATAGAAACCGATCTATTTTAGTGAATAGTCTATTGCATTTTATATGAAGACTAGATTGAATCAACCTATATATCCTTCTTCCCACACTCGAGACAAAAATGTCTCCTCGGGGTACACTTTAAAAGAATACAATTCTTCGAACTCTATATAAAGGTACAACTAGTACATAAAAAAAAGTAACCCATAAAAACCAAGTTTTTACTATACTCCCTTTCTTTGCAAAATACAACAACAATTACAGACGAATTAAAACACATAACATAACACTAAACTTACAGTAATTTAATACATTTCTAAAATGTCCGATGTTTTAAGATGTCAAGATTTTGATAGATTCAATTATCATCAATATCGTACCTTATGAATTTCCAGCGTCAAATGATTTAGTCAGAATCAGATTTGAGTAATGTAGAATTCTTCAAAACTAAGCAGAAATCTAAAAGAAATAAATTATTATTTGATTTTTTCCCAAAAAATCCAATTTCGCTGTCATCTGTGAACCAATTGTTTTGTAAATTTTCGAAATTCGTAGTGATGTACCTATTATACCAACGAGTGATTCAAATTTAAAAAATATTCCGCGACGTTATCGGGCTGCCGCGCCGTTGCTAATCAAACTTTTCTAATGATTCCAATTTGAAAAAACCAATAAAATTTCTAAAAATTCGAAATTATACTATAATTATTAATTTTTTTTAACGAAAATTTGATAGATCTTCTTGATCGTCGCCACGAGTCTGCTTGCCAAGTTTCAGCTCGATTGGATCACGGGAAAAGGGTCAAAAACCGATCCAAAGTTTTTGTTGACGGCAAGCCGGCAAGCAAGCAGACGCTACGAGTTAATATAAAGAGAGTAAAATATATTTGTTATTAATTAAACAACGAACAAGAGAACCTAATCATTTTATTGCTAAAACATTCAAGTATTTCATGGTCTGTATGCAAGGAAAAACAAAGTTCAGAGGAAATAAACTCGCAAAATTAGACATTAATGTCGTCTGATTATTACAACAGCATTATATGAAATAACGCTTATAATATCAAAATCGATATTATAAGCGACCTATTATATGACTATTTAAAAAATAAATCATTGAGAAAATTATTCATTCATTTCAATAAATAAATAAATTGTATTTATTGATTTGCGACAGTGTTCATTTTGTCTGAATAATGTTTACAATTAATTTTATCATTGGGGCATTATTTATTATTAATTAATCTTAAATAGTGTATTGCCTATTGTGTAAAAACTTGTTAATCTGGAACCCATTCGTAAATTGTATTTATTGATTTGCGATAGTCTTTATTTTGTTCGGAATATTATTTATAATTTATACTTCATTAAATCATTGTTTATTATTAATTTATCATAAAAAATGCATTGTGTAATTATACTTTGCACTCTAATGTCGCTCTAGGACCATCTATTGGGGTCAATAATGATCTGATGAGGGCATTGACGTATTATAATATAGAAACGTTATTCCCATACTAGCCGACTTTCGTATGTAGCAAATATTGCATTGAAAGAGACAACAAATCACGGCACACTTATTTCACAAACGCTCTGCGTGTAGACGGGTAATTTTAAATCACAGTGACTATCGTAACATACTCGTTCTTACAATAGTGTACGATACTCTGTTCCATTTTCCGCGGGACTTTTTTTTTCGGCGTAGTATCGCGCCCTATCACAAAAAAGGTCCGTTAGATAACAACTGCAAGGCAATTAATTATCTTACTTTTGAGTTGCCAAGATTTCACGCTTGTAACGTATCTACAGTTTATTATATCATTGGTTGAGGGCATGTTTGTTAAAAAAAAATTCAATTGGATTTATTTAATAAATGACATGGACATGACAAACAACATACATTCAACTCGTATATATTATAACATTTAATTAATATACTTCTTCTTCTTCTTCCTTGCACTATCCCAACTCATTGCCTAGGTAGGCTGATAGGGTCGGCTCTTCTCGTTCTTAGGCTGTACCTTCTTCGGTTCTGGATATCGCTTCCATCCAAGCCGTTTTGGAGCATTGAGTCATCCAGGAGTTCTTTGGTCTTCCTCTGGATGAATGTCAATGAAGCTCCATAGACATTGCCTGCTTCACCGTGTGGTCTGGTGGTCTCCTTCTTAAGTGCCCATACCATCTCGACTGTCTTTCCTCCAGCTTACTGTTTCTGTCCGTGACACCCGGGCTACCACGAATGCGTGAACTTTTAATACTATATTTTAGTGTTACTCCTGCCGACCATCTAAGCATTCACATTTCTGCCGTTTTGAGTTGCCTAGAGTAGGAGTTGTACATGGTCCAGAATTCGGAGCCACACATTATCGCGGGTCTAACAACAGTCTTGTACATCTTTTCTTTAAGTTTTATAAGCACATTTAATTTATATATTGTATTATTTTTTTTACTAATTATTAGTACTTACTTTGTACTATTTTTAGATTTTTTTGGTCTACTATAGTATATTGTGTTGCAATATTACAAATACGTCAAATACTGATGCATTTTGTTTAAATGGCAAAAAAGTATATTTTAAAATAAAATGAAGTTGCGATTATTTAAAAAATGTTTTTTTCATAATTGAAGCAATTTTAATATATTAATTAAAAGTTAAAAGAAAGAAATAAATAACCAATTCTTATATCTGATTTGTTTAAATTGTAATAAAATTAGAAAAGTTAGCAGCGTATGATAAATTTGTAAAGAGATATATTGCTATACGTTAAGTAAGTTAAATAAAGGTCTTTGCATTTAAGAAAGATAATCGAATTAGTATGTGTAAGCCGTGCGTACGACACACATTGTTTCGTTGAGTTGGTGTTTTCAGGCATAAACACCAACATAATGAAACAATGTTCCGCGTACGCACGGCTAGCGCATACTAATTCGATTGTCTTTCTTAAATGAAAAGACCTCTTCGATATAACGTTAGGTGATATAATATAATGCGGTTTTAAAAGTAAACATAAATAAGATATGATTGACACCCTCCGTACTCGAATGTGTCAGAATCAATACTATTATACTGACAATTATTGTTTCATTTGGCGCCAATACACTCTGAAATACGAGGAGAGAAGTTTATAGTTTCCTTTCCCTACCAATTGAATAAACAGATGGAAGAAACGTCGTATTTTGACAGTTGACAGTCTGTGTACTGATAAGAAAATCGTGGCAAAAACAGAATAACAAACCATCAAAACAACTTCTGTAATCTTGTTACGTCTACTAAAACTTTTTAATGTTTAATTATACAGGGTGTAACAGAGCTCGTCCACAATACTTTACAGGTGGATTCCTGTATTGAATATGAGTCGAAAATGTTCAAGCAACCATGACCTAATATCAATAGTTAGGGAGATATTACGCGACATTAAAGTTTGCATTTTTTTTCAACATTTCTGACGTATTTTTTGGAAAATGTTGGACTACCATTACAGTAACTTACATCCAATACGAAAAATTTATTTCCTTTTATACAAGTCAAATGAAATGTTCAAATTCCAATTGGAAAACAGTACAATTGGATTTTTTCAACGTTTTTATTATTTTGTTTAATTTTTATTGAAACGAATGAATTTTTCTAATCGATTTAAGTTACTGAAATGATTTTTCAACATTTTTCAAAGAGTAAGTCAGAAATATTGAAACAAAAAATGCAAACTTTGATATTGCATAGCAAATGATAATATGTCATGGTTGCTTGAACATTTTCGATATCAAGGCAGAAATCCACCTGTAAAGTATTGTGGACTAGCTCTGTTACACCCTGCCCATAATTCTTGAATGTTCCTTTGTTCTTCGGATGAATGGGATGTTCTTGGAATGAATAGGAATGAAAACCTTAATGTTCAGAAATATTTAATTCAGTTTTGGAAGACGTCTTCATAAATGAATGAAAAATCATTAAAAATATTTAAAAAGTAAGCATAATATCTGAACTGTAAGAATTTGCTATCGAGAATAAAATTTATTATCTAACTTATCAGCCAACAAATAAAGCGTTTAGTTTTAGTTACATTTTAGTATGAAAATAGTAAGAATTTATTTATTTTATGGAAAATTAACAGCAGATATTAACAAATATAAAATAATGGATATTAAATTATGCTAATTACAAATTTTTCACTGAATATAGTAATTTATTAAAATAAGTATGACTTAATAAAATAAATTTAAAAATTATTTTAACAGCGAGCGGAGAGGGTGGAGGGGAATGTGGGACGGGAGTAGAAGGGAAGATAAATTATATGAATTAATTTGCATGCGGTTGTGTAGATATTGTTTGTTTTATGTCCCTTATCATTGAGTTAAAAATGTCAATGTGGTGATAGTTTGTGTTAAATGAATTTATGGATCTGTGTATAAAGTAGTTTTGTTTTAAGTTGTTGTTGCAAAGGGGGAGATGCAAAGTAGGTGAATGTCTGTTATTGCGAATTGGGATGTGAAAAGATATTCATTGAAGAAGTTCCGGACTATCAACTGGATTGTGTGTTATTTTGAATAACATCACGTTAACTATGTGTCTTCGACAAGTTAGAGTCTGCATGTTGAAAAACTTCGCAGTCTTCATTGCTTCAATGAGATCTAAATGAGCGGAGGTTAAGGTATCTTAGGAATGTGTTTTGGACGCTTTCAATTCTATTTTTGTGTACTGTGTAACCTGGATTCCAAACCTGAGAAAATATTACGAACTTATGAGAAATAAAGTGTCTTGAGGGTACTGATATTTTTGAAACGTTTACATGTGCGTATGACAAAACCAAGCGTAGATGATGGGTTGGTGACTATGTAAACGATATGTTTGTTAAAATTTAATTTACTATCAAGTATCCTTCCAAGGTTCTTGCTTTCAGATTTAATTATTATGATATTGATGTGACACGTATTCCATGTTTTAATCTCTTTTAAAAAAAAACTACTGCAACATAAAGTCAAACGAAAGTCGTCATTTTGCCTTCTGATCGGCATTGAAGATTTGACGGACGACAAGCATGAAGTGATGCGTGAAGCATGTAGCGTTGCTCGAATTTCTGAGGCTTGGTGAGTACACGATGGACTGTAGAAGTTGACGTCGAAGTTCTCTCCAAAGAACCTCATGGAAGCACAATCCTTATCTGAGAGGCTGTCTCCGCTGAACGGCTGAAATTTAATACTGACTAAAGTTCCCATTCCAGCAGAACAGCTTGCATTGTCGGTTTCCAATTCCAAATAAGTAGTTAATATTTCTCTCAGGTGGCGATTATGTACTCCCTCCACTGCCCCTACCGGTGCAGAGCGGTGGAACTGAATCAGTAACGAAATAAAATATTACTCCAGTAAAACCGCTTTATAAAATGTTTCCTGGGTGCGGGCAAACCTTTATTGTGTTCCCCTAACGACCGTTTAAGGCAACGGATAGCCGCTAGCTCGTTTAGATCCGTTCGTTACTTTCGACGGAACTTCAGTAAGAGGTGACCTCAGGTATTCTTGCATTTTTTTTTTGCAGTCGCGGCGTTCATGCATTAAATATACGAATATATATATTTTAAGATTTTCACAGTAGGTGAATATATTCTGGTTAGACGAAACATCCTACTATCGATAGTTCTGATGATGGACCCTGCAAAAGTATTCGAATCGTAAAGGTGAATTAATAAAAAAACTATAAAATTCCAACTGGAATATACATCATGCATTAGTACCAAAACTGATGTTGCATCATGAGCGCACTTTAGACCCTCAGGCACGATGACATTCAAAGAACAGTGTACGCAGCTTAGTGACGAGACTCTAAGAGTCTGGTAGAAGAGATTGGATACAGCAACATACGGGAGGTGCACCTACTCCTTCCTCCCCTCTGTATCAGTTCGAGTTAGGGGATGAGGCGGTCCTACGGTGTTGGACCACTATGGACATGGACCAGATGGTTTTGGGTCACCTGAATTCAGAAGCAAGCTGTTTGACCTGGGACTTGCTAGTGACCCGTGTTGTGCATGCGGCCGCGTGAGGCAGATACCGGAGCACCTACTAAAATAATGTCCCATTCTAAACGATAATTGGGAGGATCTGATAAGGGGGATAAGTGGAGTTTCTTTCGGAAACGCTGACCTTCTCAGGAATGCAAACAACGTATCGTACTTCAAACCTTTTATTCGGGTGTGGGTCTCTCGCTGGGAAATTCTTAGGGGACCTCCCCGCGGGGTGTGACTGGTGAATATTGGTCTTTCTTTTACCAGCAATTTTCATCTATAACTGAGTTGACAAGATTTTATTTTATTCAAATCCTTACATGTAGCGTCATTAGCTTGATATCTATCGCGGTTTATGTCTGCCGGCATTGGTTTTTCGGACTGGCGAGTTTTCTTTTCATTTTTCTCACAGGGGACTACTGTACATTATTTAACTGGCTCTACGGTATTTCCTCACATATATGTATATCATTGTATCATATATCATTTTATTGTATGGTTTGCTATTGACGACAGTGAAGCGGTTTTGTGTGGACACCTCCCCGCGCCGCTTGCACTCATGTGAGTTTAAGTATTGCGGGGAGGATGACCACTTTGGCATAAAAAGTGGTCATCTAAAAGATAGAGAAATAATTTAATAGTTAGTTGTACAATTTCGTATTTTATTTTATCTAGTATTTTGAAGTATCTTGTATACAAAATAACAAATACGGTGATCAGAAAAGACTTTAATGTGTTTGGACGAGTGTATCAATTTGGTGTTATCCCATATTTCTAATCCAGGATTTTAATTGATATTTTATATTTTTGGTAAACTTTATCATCGGATTATATTGGATTAAATTAAATTGTGTAGCAATTAAAAATAGCAGTTAACAAGCTTGGGTCCAAAGTTATGCTAACTTTGTTGTCAATATTATGTGGTATGTGTTCTTGAAATTTGTAAATTAAGTGTGTTTGATAGTGTGACAATTGTAATTTGTATTGTTTAATAAAATAAGTATTTTTGTGTTTGTATTTGTATTTTAAGATAGTATTAGCATATATTCGTTTAATATCGAAAACAGCGATTTATTGAATATTTCAAATTTTGTGAAAAGTATAAAAGGTCCTGTAAATATGTTAAAAGTTCTAAATACAGATAATCGAATATAATATGCAAAGTATGCAAAAAAATCAAACTTTTTTCTGCATACTTTGGCCAGCCGGGTGGAATAGGGCACTTCAATTTATTGCGAAATTGATAAATTACTCTTATTAAACCGTATATTATTGAAAATACCCTCCGAGTGGACAGAAAACTTAGTGATAAGAATTATTAGTAGACAGAAAAGTGATCTAATAGTACGATCGCTCGTTTAATGGCACAATAAATCGTCTAGTAACGATAATTAACGTATGTTAGTTAAAGAATCTCACGGAAAAAAATCTTTATTATATTTTTTACTACCCCTAATATCTCCGAATGCTCTTCGTTTTAATAAAGTATCCACAAAGTGCCAGATTTACGAAAAGTACGAAAAAACAAATTAACAAATTGACGAGCGTCATGACCACTACTCCAACAAACTATCTGACTTGTATTAAAGTCAAGGAATTTTAAATATTTGATATAAGTTTCTTTGATAAAAGTCCAACATTTTACATTTGATATTGAGATGAAATCTTTGAAACTTTGGATTTTTTGATGATTTTTGACTCATAATTCAGGCAGGAATGTAGTTGTAAAGTATTGTGGACTAGCTCTGTAACACCCTGCATTTTGATTAATTAATAATTAAAAAAAAGTTTTCATTAAAAATAATTTATTAATTATTTTTTCTATTCGTAATATTTACGTGAACAAACAGTGTAATTCAATGGCGCTATCAATGAGGGATTTGGCAAATACAAACATTCATTTATTCTCTGGTACGCTGTACACTAGCTTTCTACTGTAAATATCGAGTTAATGATTTTTCGGATGGAGTAGATATACGATAATGATATGCATACATACAAAAAACCAATAAAAGTTAGGATAATACAATAAAAATTGTGAGTAATACTACTCGTCATAGAGTTCTGAATAAAATGCTATCCCTTCTTCTTCTTCTTCTTCTGCTTCATCTAGGACTGCGTCCTGTCATTGCTCGGAGCCTGTTCCTGGGATACAGATATCTCGCAATCTATCTCGCTACCAGCTATCTCGCCATCTTTTATGCTTTCTTCCTGGGAGTCTGGTACCAGACGGCAGCTTGTTCGCTGCTATGCTCACTACTCTTTCAGAACAAGCTCTCTCCACATGATCTCTCCAGTAACGTCTTCTAGATCTTCCCCATCGGACAATATCCTCGACGTCACAAGTCCTTCGTATTTCGGAATACCTTACTCGGTCTCGGATTGTCAGTCCCGCAATGGGTCGGAGAGTCTTCATCTCAGTTGTTCTTAGGAGATGTTTAGTTCTGGTAGTGTCAGCCCTTGTCTCGATATCGTACGTCATGATCTTTCTTTGGTCTCTTTGGTCTCCTTGAGCATATGTTCGTTTCTCCAGACAGCATTTCTCAAGCATCCAGCAATAGTTGCGGCTTTATTTGCTTGCTCTCTTACTTTAAAAACTCCTACTTTGAACTCCGCCAATGCCGGTCCCAAGCCCGGATGCAAAAGGAGGAGGGTTCGTGGGTAAGGTCAGCTGCCTGCCTGCGGTAAAAAGTAGCAAGCTCACAGTCCGGAACACCAAGCCTCGGAACACAGTGCTATCCCAATAATAATAATTTCTTTCTCTGTCTGTCTGTCCGTAACATTCTGTAACGTCCATAAATTCTTTTATAATTTTTTACTGTTTTTTCTCCTTTATTTTTTATTTTTTCTTATTTACTTTTTTCTGTCTACTAAAATACTTATTCTTTAGGAACTGACATGTAAAAGTGCAATACTTTCCAAGTGAATAATTTTTAAGGTAATGATACACATACTCATTAGTGGCACATGAGCATGCGCAGTATTGAGCTTCTTGAGCCATTGCTACTTAGTAGCAATGGCTCAAGAAGTTGGTTGATTTATGAGCATGCTCATTTGATTTGCGGGTGGAAGGGGTATCTTTTGAGCATATGTGAACAGGCTTACTTATGAGCATGCTAATGTCATTCGCGGCTAGTATCGATTATCGATGCGATCTTCTCAGTCAGTCCGCGACAGACGAAATAAATATGGCGCATTGGGGAGATGACAAAACATTACTTTTCGTAACTTATTATAGGAATCACGAATATCTGTGGAATACCCGGTCACTGCTATGTAAAAATAATATGGCAAGAAATAATGTTTATGAAACCTTATTAAAAGACGTGAATGATTCAAATCTTACAATAAAAATTATAAAAAACTTAAATCGAAACTCGGGAACTGTTTTGATTTATTGGTTCACTTGAATTTCCTGTTTCAGTTTGCAAGGTTTGCATTTTAAACAAGAGCGTCTCTATTCTATGTCAGTAATAAGCATGTGTGTTTGATTGTTAGCTTTGAGCACGCTTAAATTAAGGATGCTAATAACGAGCAAATGTGTACAGTTGTTAGAGTATGTTTTGAGCATGCTAATGAGCATGCTCAAAAATAAGCATGTGTTTCAGTACCTCTATACGGCTAACTGGTTACTCAAATTTGCTACTGCTTCTGAATCCATCCTTGTAATAGTTTAAAACTAGTTGCGATGCAGCACATTATAACCTTCGATATTATATAGCGAGGGCTAGTAAACTAATTAAGAAAGTATATTACATAAGAAACCATATTTTTTAATTATATTTTTATTTCATTTTTAACTTTTTTTTAAAAATAGATCTGCGAACACGGGATACATGTCGCATCAATATTCTTACTATTTACGAACCAAACTAAAAACCTGTGCTATGAAAATAAGAATAATACTTGTAAATACATTTAGATATAAGCGTGATTAATAAACCAAAAATATGTTAACGTAATTTTCTACTTTTTAGTCTTAATATTACCCAGCGTTCGAAATCACTACGAAAACTGATAATTGATTCATGTATTGTCATCGAGAATACGTCGGTGCAAAATTTCAGCTCGATCGGACATTGGGAAGCGGGTGAAATATCGATTATATATAAGATTCCGTCCAGACAAACAGGAGAAGCTAGTATAAGCGTGGTAAAATGAAACAATCTCATTATCATCTCACTCTTTGCAAGACCAACTCTAAACAAAACTTATTAATCTATAGATCCACAAATTCATTTAACGTTAATTACAACCACATATACATTTTTAACTCGACTATTTGGGACATTAAACGAAAATTAACTTCACAACCGCACCCTAACTAGTTGACCTAAATTATATTCCCATAATACTCCGATACTTCTTTCCTTTATCCTAATCTTATATTCCACTCCACTCTTCTCCCCTCTTATCAATATATAATGAAACCATAAATTGTCGTAATGTCACACTTTGATAATATCTTTAATAATAAAATTTAAGCGGAAAGTTTACAATTGGCATAATTTACTATTTTTTATCTCTTGTACCTATGTTAATTCAAGATTTGCTGTTAACTTTTCCTAAAATAAATAAATAAATATAAACTTTACAAGTCAAGGGTATTTTTTTATTTTAATTGTGTTTCACTCTATGTGTTTTTCTTAAGTGTGCACGCTTGGCAAACACCTCGTCTTTTAGTCCTTCATGTAACGTGCAGTGAGAGGATATTGAATCTATCCGACCCAATTAATTGGTATAATATTCACTTTACATTTTCACTCGGGAATATTGTATCCGTTACACATTAACGACTCGTTACCCGTAACGGCGAACGGCTTAACGGAACTAAACGACGCCGACGCTGCGCGCAAAATACGTAATGGAAGCTAGCTTCCAGAGATCTATAATTTAGCCAGTGAGCGAATTTGTCAAAATTTGAAAGTGTTAATCACTGCTTGAATATATATATTTTAATATAATTTTAAGAGCAGTGTATGGTAAAATACGAGAAAGTAAGATATTTATTTATTTGTTATGGAATATCGGGGTACGGAGAGTCACAAGATAAAGCAAAAAATCTAAAGCTGAACACGTGGAGATCAGCTTGTCACCGGGGTTGGATTGGAATAAAAATGTTTTTTATTTTCTTGTTAAATTATGTAATGTATATGTGGGGTATAAAAGCAAAGGCAGCAATATCCAGAAAATTAATGCAGTCATCAAGGATTACTAATTTATAGTATTCTGAATTCGAGATTTTATAGGAAATATACCTACCTACACAGCCTTTAAATTTATAGGAAACATTATTTTAGAAGGGAAAATACATAGAATTCAGTACATTTTAAATTAGTAATCCTCGGTAACTACATTCAAAACATTTTTTTTGGATATCACTGCGTTTACTTTTATGCCTCACACATATTGAATTAAAATAAATGAAAAATTAACTAGAATACAGCAAAGTACGAAATAACACATGATAAATAAAATCAACCAGATTAAAGTACAATACAGAATTATCAAAATAAAGAGAAGAAGTCAGAATAAAAAAAAAATGATTAGCAAAATCAAGCGCAATAAAGCAAAATAATTCAAAATCAACGGATCAAACAAAATACAGGATAAACAAAATTAACAAAAATAATGCTGCATTAGAAATAATAAATTAATCAGCATTAAAAATACACGGTTAATCAACTAAGATACAAAATAAACCAAAATAAAGAAAACACAAAATAAACAAAAGTAAGCAATGGAGAGTGGGAATGAGAGAAAAAAGGGGAAGATAACAAGAGGTAATAGAGTTGAGGGAGGAAAAATAGTAATGTGTGTTTGTGGTGAAGGTTGCTTGTGTAGATGATTGGTGAAAGCGGACCAGGTGATGGCACGGAACTATGTAAAGATTTTTTTCTAGTCTTTTTTATATTTATTTATATTTATATTTATTCGGAAAATTAACGGAAAATTAACAGCTAACAATGTAAATACAAAGAATGTGAAACATAAAAACCCAATTACAGGTTTTCACTGGTAGTGAAAGCTTTTAATTTTTAATCTCATTTATTGCGGACTTTATTGAGATAATGAGTACTGTGTTGCGTGTGCGTGTATATTAGGTCCTTACATATGAAATTGACGTTTAGTATGGGAGGAACATAAAGTCGATTTTTTTTTATTATAATATATTTATTTAATCAAAGTATGTACCATTGCTATCTATGCACTTTTGCCATCTCATAGGTAGTTCATCGATCCCTTTACTAAAAAAACCATTCGGAAGGGAATCAATAAAATCTTTGAAGGCGGTTTGGACTGCCCCATCGGAGTTGAATTTTTTCCTTTGCAAGAAGTTATCCAAATTTCGAAAAAAATGGTAATCTGTTGGGGCAAGGTCCGGAGAGTACGGTGGATGTCTTAGACATTCCAATTGAAGCTCCTCTAATTTGGTAGCCGTCTGTTGTGCAGTGTGTGGTCTAGCGTTGTCATGAAGCAGCAGTGGCCTAGAGCGATTAACCAGCCTCGGTTGTTTAGCAGCTAGCTTTTCCATCATGGTTTGCAGTTGCTGACAATAGACATCTGCCGTAATCGTCTGGCCAGATTTAAGAAAGCTGTAGTGAACGACACCAGCACTAGTCCACCAAACGCTCACAAGTAACTCGCGTTTGTTGATTTGCTTCACTCATCAATTCGTGAGGTACCCACCTTTCAAGCTTTTTCACCTTACCAATTTGCTTCAAGTGGATTAAAACAGTTTTATCACTAACACCGCAGCCTGTAGCTAACTCGGATGTGGTTTGCGATGGATTCCGCTTCCACAATAGCCTTCAATTCTTCATTATCAACTTTGGTCTCCGGCCGTCCACGGGGCTTGTTCTGCAGGTCGAAATTTCCAGAACGAAAACGTTGGAACCAAAAACGCACTGTGTTTTCTTTTGCGGCACCGTCGCCATACACATCATTAATCCTTCGAGCCGTTTCTGCAGCACTGGTGCCACGGTGGAACTCGTACTCGTAAATAACGCGATATTTCAAGTTTTTCATTTTGTAAACTGAGTCTCGCAAAGAAAAAAACAATTGAGGAAAAAACAAATGAATTATAATTTTCAAAACACAAATACATGAGTAAATAGCTGTAAAAATTTGGATTTGGAATTCCTAACCAAAGAGAAGATATTTGAGATCAAATTTGCCAGTACGGTAAAACGTCAATTTCATATGTAAGGACCTAATATTAATTACCCTGACTACAGACAAGTTGAAGGTTAGTAAATGATGGGGATGTGTATTTATTTATTTATTTATTTACTTGTTTATGCCCATTCTGGGCTTTCAAATGTAAAATTTTTGTAATATATAAATATTTCGATCACTTTAATCTACTGTATTCTTAATATTGCAGCGTATTTTTATGTATTAAGGATTAAGGATTATGAAGTAATGTATTCTGAATATATAACGTAGGTATACTGTGATGTTTTCCTGCACACAAACTGCATATGCAGTTTTGCAGTGTATATAAACATGTGTATTATTATTAACAAATAATAATAAAATAAAGTAAAAAATGAGGAAGCGTCTTCCATTCACGATAGAAGAAATAAACAAAAAAAAAAATCAAAAATGGATATCTCATTGGTGACATCTGTGGTAAATTAAGGGGAAAGAAAAAGGTTTGGATGCCGGTCGCGCTATTATTACGACATACATATGAAGAGGGGTGTAAAACTTATCATTGGTGGAAATGGTGAACGTTACATTGTGTAAAGTAATCACTTAATTCAGCCGTACGATAGATCGTAAGAACTATAAACACTCAAAGACTTCCAAACCTACTTTCCCATAAAAAAATAATTTCTTCTCTATGAGACTTCTATAATATATATTGATTTATGTCCCTGGGACAAAATTCAGTACTGAAAAATTTTAACAAACTCAAAATATTCTGAATTTTGCAATAAACTTTTTTAAGCTTTTTTTATTGTATATTATTATAAAATTATATTCTTACTCTTTGCTCTGTAATCCAATAATGTGGGCGAAATAAGGCAAAAATATTTAAAAAATCAAAGCCTTTCACCGAGCATATTTAGGCCAAGAGTGCTTAAAAGTTTGGCCAAAATACCGAGTCCCACAAGATATTTAGAACCTTTTTAAATCTGTGTACTTAGCGGATTAAATATGAAAATAAAATTTCTCTAGAGTCGGCACTCGTAATAAGAAAGGGTAAAAATAAATTTCATAAGCTATTAACAAAACATCAACAAAAATAAATATAAAACTGGAATTAAATATGAGCTAATATAAAAATTGTTCGATGAAAAAATCTACTGTAGGTCGACCATAATCAAAAGACCATTCCCTAGCTTTGTCCGGTAAGAAGAAAGCGGGGGAAAGTTGCCAGGAAAGCCCGTACGTATTACAAGCACAAGTATGATATTCCAAATAAATATATATATTTTGGTTTAAAAAATGGTAGGTACTTACTTACTAGAAAAACTTCTTTTGTGTTCATTTTTTGCATCGTAGCAACACACATATTTTTTGCGCACATTCTTTTGACTGTGGTCAAGCTATAGTTTAACATATGGTGACCTGGGTCTACAATATGAACATGCCCTAAAGCGGATTGATCAATCAGAGCCGAAAAACGCAGCAGTTGTGATGAATGAGCCAGCGCTGTTTCGGATTTCATTCCTTCTTCAGCCGTTCGATCATTTACACGCGTGTAGCTTTGTAACTTCGACTAATGTATATAAATTTCATGTCATCTCATCTTCTTCCTCTTTTCCTATTCGGGTCGGGGACCCACTGCATCGACAAGGCGCTTCCATTCATCCCTATCTTGCGCTGATCGTGCGGTCTCCATACATTGTAGTTCCATCCTTTCCTCGCACAGTTTCTGGAGTTGCCTCGCCCAACTGTGCCTGGGGCGGCCCACTGGTCGTCTACCCTCAGAAATCGTACTCAGTATTTTCCTAGGAATTCGGTTATCAGACATTCTTAGTACGTGCCCAAGCCACCTCAGTTGCGATTTTTCTATGAAGAGTAGCAGTGGTTCAATGTTTAGATCATCGAGTTTCTTATTCGATCCCATTTTGTAACCCCTGCCACTCCTCTCAAGTATTTCATTTTGGCAGCTTGTGTTCGTTCATTTAGCATACATGTTTATAAATTTCAACATGTGAATTTCGAATCATCTGAACTTAGCCAGAATACACCAATCGTGAGTGTCCATTTTTGCATACCTGTTGCCTTTCTTACTTGCTTGCTACACTGATACGCTTGTTATACTACACGTACATACATCGTGACGCATACATGCACACGGAAGATTCCTTAGGTGTAGTTGGAATTTTTTCTTATCACTCTTCACATTCGTGACCATCACCATCACTTCAACACTGTCAAAGATATAATGAAACTAGCAGTTAACCCGTGAAATATCACGGGACATGATTATAATTAATAATTACCCTTGTGTGTAACATGAGCCTCGCGCTATTTGGCGTGTCATACATGTGGGCGCCCGGGCCTCATTAGTGGCTAGTCATCATCAGTGTTGTTTGTTTCAATTCAATTAAATTTATTTATATTTTATATAAAATTTACATTACAAACACAACATTTAATTCGTAAATGTTATAAATAAGTTAGAATTATATAAGCATATATAAAAAAGCAAGTATTAAACATATATAAAATCATTCGCATCAAAGGTGTAGGAGAATCCTACTTCGGAATACCCTCTCAGAGACATGGAACAGATCGATATCCAGAGTAATATTGTTCAGCATAGCAGTAGCTCGTCCAACAGGCATAACCATTGGCAGGTTGGTCATGTATATTGGAATGTGAAACAATGTATGCTGACGTTGTCTTAGGTAATTATCGGGAACATACAAACGATGCTCCGCATAATTTCAGGATTATCGATCACGGAACCGCGGAACAATCGATACAAATGCTTAATCAGATACACATTACTTCTAGTCTCTAAATTGTTGTAGCCAAGCATACCCTGGAGGAACTCAGTTGGGTAAAGCCAAGGTTAATGCTCGTACTCTCTCATGTTGAGATATCTTAAAAACTTTTTTTGTACTTTCTCTACCATAAGTGAGTACTTAAGCTCATGTGGCCCCCAAATCATTGAGCCACTCTCGAGTCTACTTCGCACCAAGGAGTTGTAATGAGTTCTCATTACGCGGGTATTTTCGAAAAGCTGTACGCAGAACAAATCCTAACATTTTCAATGCATTTCCACTGACCGCCTCTATGTGGTCGTAAAATGATAGGTTTGTTGTAATTACAGCCAAATTCCAGCGAGTTACAGATAGACAGACATTCTTCGAAATTAGGATAATCGATCCTTATTTAACTTGGATAATATAAATGATATATTTTGGGAATACTTAAACGAAAACTATCCCAAGAGATTATTGAAATTTCTTCGAATTCATTTAAATATAAATTTATTCTAAATTGTTATTACACGGAATAAAAATATCTTAATATCTAAAATTCACTGTAAGCGGTTCAGGCTACTCTTAAACTTTCTCGTTTGAATATTAACGGTTTACGAAAAACGCTAAAAACAATTTTGTGGCATCAAGAATGGATCTCGGTACCTCTATCATGCTAAGCCTACACCGAATTTTAGCTTTCCTCTAGTAGATAGTTGTGCCAATTATCACTTAAGGTACAGATACACATGCTTCTTTACTGGCATGCTAATGAGCATGCCACTAATAAGCATGCCCTAACAACTGTACACGCTCATTACTGGCATGCTTATTAGTGGCATGCTCATAAATAAGCATACCCAAAGCTAACAATCAAACACACATGCTTATTAGTGGCATGCTCTTGTCATAGAATAGAGACGCTCTTGTTCAAAATGGAAACTTTGCAAACTGAAATAGAAAATTCAAGTGAACCAATAAATCAAAAAAGTTCCCGAGTTTCCATCCGCACATTTTTGATTTTAGTTTGCCTATTAATAAAGTTTCGTAAACATTATTTCTCACTATATTATTTTTACACAACGGTGACCGAGTATTCCACAGACATTCGTGATTCCTATAATAAGTCACGAAAAGTAATGTTTTATCATCTCCCCAACGCGCCATATTTGTGTTCATCTGGCGCGGACTGAGAAGATTGCATTGATAATACTAGCCGCGAAGCCCGCGAATGACATAAGCATGCTCATAAATAAGCAAGTCTGTTCACACATGCTCCAAAGATACCCCTTCTCTATGGTGAATGACAGTGGCATGCTTCTAAATTAACCGGCGGTTGATTTTTGAGCATGCCACTAGGTGGCATGCTCATTAGTGGCAATGTGCGTACACACATGCCACTAATAAGCATGCCACTGTCAAAGTCGATACTGCGCATGCTCACGTGCCACTAAATAAGCATGTGTATCAGACGCCTTACGCACAAAACTATTTTTTTTTTTGTATTTACTACATTGAATTATATATTTTTATATCGTACATTCCTAGTATTGAATTCTAAATATAATAAAAAATAGCTACCTCCTTAAGCTTTGTGAGTAACCAGTATTAATTTAATACTTTTCCTGAGATGGGTTACGTCTCGAGCTGAGCAGTCATTGTGGTGGACTTTACTTTTCTTTAAAATAAATTAAAGTTTTCCCTGTCAGGTTGGAAAATCAATTTGTGGAGTGCATGTTCACCAATGAATATAATAAATTGGTGTCATGTTTATTTTAAGACTTAAATAATTACAGTGACGTGAACAGTATAATATTAAAAGTAACAATGACGCCTTTCTAACTGGTAGCATTTGATATGTAGTGATATATAAACACATGGTACAAAGGGATTAATATTTAACACAAAGGAGACAAAGGGCATCTTCGGTTAGTGACCTTGTGACGTTTGCCGTCTGTGGAGGGTGTATTTTGGGGTGAAGCTTTTTTTTTGAAAGAAGTATAAATCGAAAGTTTAAAAGAGAAGGCTTTAAGAAAAGTTTTAAAAGCGATTTTATTTTAAGTTCATTTATTAAAAGTCTAATATATTATTTGAGATCTGCTTTTGCAAGCTCAAAGCTATGTTTAAAATTTATTTACGTGATTGAATTAAGTTTACGTTTAGTCTAACATATAATTTGGCCAGTAATCGTCTAGTGATAGTAATTTAGGACTCCTCGATGTGACGCGGTTACCCGGTACTTTTGGTAGCGTAGCAGAAGAAATGCCATTGTATTCATACGAAGCGAAACTAACCTAACATTATTAACGCGCAACATGAGCCGGACTCAAAACGACGATCGATTGAACAGACTAACAAAATCGCCTTTCATGGCGGCGCATCCGTCACTTCCTCGCATCCGGTAGCGGCGTCGCGAACATAAATATGTCTACGTAGATTTTTCGCCTAGAACGAAGCCGCCTGGTTACCGAGGTCTCATATTAGCACCTGTGGACGGATTCCACGGCTGAGTGCGGGGTCACGATTACGATGGAATATTCAGATAGATAAATACCACTTGCGAAATACAGCCCAGGGCGCTCTAAGTATAACTTGGTATCCACATAATACAACTGACGATACATAATAATGTATTAGCGCTAATATTGCGCAACAACACGCAATATTTATTTTTATTACGTATTTTTTTTTAATGCAATAGTATTCTGGATCTGCCGGTCATCCAGATTAGATAAATCACGGTCGATTAATACACGGTTATACTTATTAAACACACACACAATACTCAAAATGCAAATTAACGGCTGGGTTCTCCAGAATACATACATACAATGCTTACAACTGGCGCGATCGGTGGTCTTCGGCCTGATTTATCTGTTCATGGTATATAGTGGAAAGAGTAAACATATATTCATAACAACTAGGCGCAACAGAGGCTCGGGGCAAGCTTTGTCTGACATTATCACAGCCCGAGATTCTAAATCGAAATTTTCGATTCTTTCATAAGTCATATTTTATAAGAGTCAAGTTGATTCTGATTTTACTTTTACGTAGATTTTAGGTTACCCTCCTCTACGGAAGGGGGTACAGCCCCATCGACAACGCTGTACCCGGTAGCTACCACCTGCGTAATTAATAGCTTCTCATGCTAATCTGCAGACCAAGATCAAGCCGAGACTCTATTGCTCCTGCTGGAATCCTCCGAAGTCCTCGCTTCCCGGCGACAAACATATCAGGAAGAAATCCCGCGTCTGATATTAAGGTTTGTATATTGTCCCGCGGGGCAGTCAAATTGACTGGTGTATATGATGAGGATCCCACGTTGCGGCTACATAAGCCGGAGTATTATGATGTTTACTGCTGATTAAAGGCTGAATGAACTAACTGGGTGACTGGAAAAGACTCTTCCTTGAGCGCGTCAGTCAGAGCCATGTTAGCATCGCCATTTATAGTTGATGTGAATGATCCCACGGTGTAGTCTTATTGACTAGAGATATTAAATGGTGGTAAATCAGCATGTTTATTACAGTTGATTGTGTAATTCCTGATATGTTTCTCGCTGGCCGGGAAAGGAGAACCCCGAAGGTCTCTGTATACAGCAAGTTAGAAAAGGTGGTGAATGATGAGTATGATGGTGTTAGTAATGCCATCGCGCTCCTGAATGCGGTCCCGATCATAAAAGTTGATTGTTAAACTGCTAACAGATCTCGTTCATTAAAGCGGTCCCGAGCACAGTATTGATTGTCGAACTGCTACCTGCATCTTATAATTTCTCGTTCATGAGGAACGTCCTATCTCGTCCTTGAGTACGGAGTTAATACATTCATAAACATTCATAAACAGAGCCCGAGCTCGTCGCACCAAGGGGCCCGAAAAGACGTGAGAGGTTCTTCCCCTTAGATCTTAGAGGGTCACCGCTCCAGGACCTTCAGACCATCCTGTAATTCTTGGCTTTAAAACCCTGTCTTAACCGGGTAGATACAGTTAAGATGGCCCTACCTAGTCCCTAACCTAAGATGTCTCTCCAATCTAATCAGACTCCATAGCCGAGAACGCGCGCTCCGACATTCGACCCTGTCTTGCCACGCGAGTAGATCCAACTTCATCTTTTTCCACAATCGAAATTCAGCCTCCCAAGATCACGGGGCGTGAAAGACGTACGACTCCTCGCCTCCCGACCATGAAGAGACGAACTTCCCCATTCGGTTCTCGTTCATTATCCCATTTATAATCCCCGCGTGCCTAACCTTAAGAGTCTAGCGCCGGTAATAAGATCTCATTATGCTACGTTGGAAGTTAATATTGCACAACCGGGCGAAATACCTATTTTCCGCGAACCTATTCAATTTGTAAAACGCAATAATATGTATTTATATATGTTAGTAAAACGTTTGAAATGCAGAATGCACGTGTAATGACCTCGCTTGTATCCTAAAGATAATTAAGAAATAATTCCGACGTCACGTCCCGACAAGTACCAACTTGTTACCGCGTCCGCTACCGTCGAACTCTGAACCCACGTAATGAAATGAATAGTGACCTTGTGACAATGACAAATTATATAGCACGAACATTCCATTTGATACACATAAGAAAATAAAGAATAAATAATATAAAAGGTTCTTATCTTATTTCTGTAGTTTCTGCTTCTGAGATGGCATCCTGATCCGAAGTAATATAACGGGTCCTCTCCAAAATCGAGCAAATACCACCGCCTGTGCAGCCTTTCGCTTTCCTTCCATCGAGAATGTTGCTCGTTAGTACAAAATTCCGCGATCCTTAGCTGAAGACCGACTGTATCTAAATTAATTATTTCTATACAATATATACAATTCGAAACACGTCTTTATAAGAACTTGATAGGAACAAATCGTGTTTAAAACGATTGCCCAATGATACGCAATACAAACATGTACCTTGTCCAATAATCTCACATCCGTGTTTTAATAAAATAAATATAAAATCCAGATTCATTTTTAAAATATATTATTTGTAGGAAACTTCTCGCACGATCTGAATTTATATCACACTGACAATCGAGATATCAAAACCACATAAATACTCCGATCTAAACTATCCCCAAAATAATACAAATCATATAGAAATCCGTGTATTCAATCGCCAGCATAGATAACATAGCATTCTTCTGCATAAAGATACATCCGCCCTGAAGAATCTCTCGTACATTCCGAACCTCGCGACATTAAATATACGTAATTATTCTGAATTTTAAATCCCACAAACAAACACGAAACACCCTTCGTCAGTAAAATATTCCATTTTAAAGCCTTTATATCTTTGGTAATATATGAATATCAAATTTAAATGATTTTTCATATGAACAGCGACAGAATTAAATATTTCATAAGCGTTATGCAATAATTCACCCGCTGGAATTATCACAGCCGCAATATTACGATTTCTTGTATATTAAATCTGATGCGCGCATAGTAATAATTATCCCTAGGCCCAAAATACGTAACAAAACAATCCACAACATGTATCAATATTTGTTACGATCCAGAAAGTTCTAAATTGAATACACGAAAAAGGCAATAGAAATAAATAATATTGAAAATGCTTAGCTGTATCTTCGAGTGTTGCTGCCTCTGTGACTCACTGATGGTATTTCGGTCCTCTCTCCACAAGAGCCTCCGGCCGACGTTGATGCTGAAGAAAGAAGGGCGATCCTCGAATTTGTATGGCTTATATAGTCTAAATTTCTCGCCATTTTTGACTCCAACCGACGTGTAAAGGTAAAGGTCTATCTCTTAGAACGCCTCCTATTGGTCGAATCCGTTCCGCGGACAACCGTTTTTTTTGATTGGCTCGCTTCGTCAAAATAAGATAACATAAAGCCTGCTTTACACGCCCGCGTGCATAAATAATAAAGCTCGCCCGCACCTACTTATCCGGCAAATATTTAATTATAGAGTATTTATGAATTGTGGTGCTTCTCCTCATCATGAGCTTTTAGCAGATAGATATTTTCGTATAATTTTTCAGCAATGTCTATTTGAATAGGCCAATATCGTTACAGGCTGATCGCCGATCGAAATAATGAAGTGTCTTTGGTCGAAATTGACGTTCAAGATATTCTGCTCCAATTGCTGGCCAAAATCCAAACCAGATGACAATTAGAACCAGAGTTCCATTGTTTTTGCTTCTGTTGGAAGATTGATTTCTACGTCGTCTTTCTTATCTGACGTAGTTAAGTACCCTAAAATATTTTTCAAAATTCATATGTATAAAATATTGTATGATAACAAAAGTTGTTTCCGTTTTTTCCAAATGAAGAGGACAGAAGGATAAAAAAAACTTCAACAAATTATTCAATAATGTATTCTCCTTTATTATTAAAAATTTATTTCCAACGTTCTACAAGTTTTTCAATGCTTCGGCGATAAAAAAACATTTATTCTCTTGATTGAACGCAATAAAAAGTAGTCGAAAGTCCTCCAAAGTTTCATTTTGAGGCTTGTAATGAAATAAGTGCAGAAAATTTTCTTTCGAATAAAGTATAATATTTATTAATCTATTTTACTTTTTATGCGCGTTTTAAAATTTAAAAAAATGGACGTTTCTTATGCTAACCCCTAATATTTTAAAAGAAAAATGAAAATAAAACAAATTTATGATTCATTAATCGATCCGTCGATTTTTAATTCATGAGTCAAGTTATCACCCACTCGGTCCAGTTTAAGCTCCTACGATGTATTCCATAAAACATTTAATTCGAAACAAACACCTTAACCAATGTAGTGTAGACGATAATAATCGGAAGGCTCACAAAGTAGGAGTGAAAAATTCTCCTCCGATGGGCGAGGCAATAACTTTCGATTAATGTGAATCAAAATAATAAATTTAGCAATGGCGGACAGTCCGAGAGCGGTTTATCGGCTTTATGTAGCGTATCTGTGGAGCATAGACAAATCCCGCTCGTACCGGGATTAGAAGCGTGTCTCTGCGCTATCGACGAACGGTCTTACAAGCTCTACAATAATTGATTTCACGGAAGTATCAATCTTGTAATATATTTCGCTTGTGATACATGTTCTGTTTTATAGAACTTGCGGGATGAGGTTGTATGAAGATAATTCAATTAATTTCTGTTCATTCTAATAGCATGAATATTATTAATGTCTCGATTACACCATTTAAAACTGAAACAGAAAATGGGTAATAATCAATATTTTGGGATCGGATCTCTTCTGAGGGATAAAAAAAGTAATGGAAAAGGTGTACAACTGCAAAGTAAAAATACTTAACCAGCTCTTTAAAATGAATTTAAATCTCATTCTATGAATAGAATAATACGACGATATGTTTCATTAATTTTTCGTCATGGTGTGGAATCATGTTATATAAATTCAATCCACCATAAGAAGATAACAGGCTCTGGAGATAAAAAATGAAGCTACGAAGGCAAACCTTAGCTATCTAAAAGAAAATGGGCAATGGAGAATCACCATGAACTGTACGCTGTACCAGATTTGTGGCTATTGTAAAGACTGCTCGACGGTGCTGGGACATATAGAATTGTAACAACTCCAAGAAATAGTAGCATTACAGAAAATTGAATAATTATGACGCGAGAAACCTACAACAACAAATTCCACAACTATAATAATTTCGTTACGTCTGTCCATCCGTCTTTCCGTAACGTCCGTAGCATCTTATAATGAAATTTTTGTTCCAAATTTAAAAAAAAAAATTTTTACCTTTTTTTGTTTTTAATATTTTTTATAAAAATAAAGTACATATTCTTTTAGGATCCGACATATAAAAGTATCGTAATTTTTGACGGGTTACAGCTTGTAATAAAATAAAATAAATTACAATTGTATGCAAATTCTTAGTGCTCTGTAATGAACTACCAAAAATACGTGGAAATCATCACGTCTTCTTTAGAATCTCTCCAATGTTGACGTTTAACAGAACAACTAATTAAAAGAAAAATCGTCAACAATGTATTATGTGAGAAGAATGTTGTATTAGTCCGACGATCTGATGATCATTGTACATAGTATTGGTAAAAAATTGTTACGAATACGTCAGTCTAGAAATCTGATGGAAACAAGTTCTGCCTGAAATGGGACGTCATCCATTGCGCACGGTACAGTTGGTCGGAGGCGACGCGCCGCCGCACGATGGTAGATTTCTGCAACCTGCAGGACATTGAATACTGATATATCTTATAGTTTATAATTATTGGCATTTCACAATGAAACAGATCACTTTCAAATTCAATTTTTTTATTTAGTCATATTAAAATAGGCATGATGATAGATTTTGAAATAACTTTCTATAATGTAGGTACAGGTCTACTATTACCGAAAATTTCAGTAATAAACCAAGTTTTTACGCAAAAAATTGCATTTTCATCTATTTATTTTTAATTTTGCGCGAAAACGCCCGCAGATGTCATGGCGTCTACGTGACGTCAAGCCTAAGCAAACATTGCATTGTGTCTATGACAACAGCTCAATAAACACGGTGATGGTTACTTAGGCGTGACGTCATTCGCTCTGACCGATGTTTTAGTTAAAATGGGCCAATGCAGAATTTTATACTTTTAATTAATTCAAAATCTTATTATTCTTAATGTGTTTATTAAAACCGGATCACTTTTTAGAATCCTTTCAAAATATTTTCTTATCTAGAATCACTTATTATTTAATTCTTTAATACTGTCATTATGCCTATTTTCTACGTCCTCGTGGGCTTATATATAACTAATATTTTAATTTCACATATCTTAGCAGGAATATAAAAAAGTAAATATAATTTCTAAAGTAATATAATAAGATAATTATAAAAAAGAAAAAGATTTATAACTTATTAAAAAAATAAATATGCATAGAACACAGGGCGATTGAGATATCCCAATCCAGATAATTCCATTATTTCAGTACGACATCAAAAACATCACACTTGTTGATCAATGAGTTGTAGAGTAGCTTTGAAGTGTAATGGCCATGATGCTCGCCTTGTAATCTGGTGATTGATGGCTCGAGTCCCATTTCAGAAAACCAGCAAGTTGATACAATATTCAATACACATTAATTCCGTATTCGCATAGCTAGTTTAAAAAAAATGAGCATTGAAAAATATTCATCGTCTTCTTCAATAGCTCTACAGCTCATATCGAGCCTTGGCCGATCGAGATAAGCCCTGATCTTCCAATGTGTAATATAGTTTATTTTTGACGGGCTAGCGATAAGCGAAGGTGGCTATTTCGTTAAGTTGCCGTGTTGCCTTCCGCGCGCCCGGGGTTCGCTTTTTTAGCTGTGATGTCTATCTATATTATTATATTTAGATATTACTAGAACACTGTTTTCAAGTGCATTTCATGGTCTCGCATTTTCGCTACATGTCGCTTCCTGTTACACGCTGTTCCCGCTACACGCATTACCGCTACAAAGCGCACGCTGAGCTTATACAAAATTACCCTAACGCGCCAAAAAAAACGGGGTTCGATTTTTTAGCTTTGAAGTCTAACTATATTATTATATTGAGATATTACTGGAACACTTTTTTCGAAAGCATTTCATGGTCTCGCATTTTCGCTACATGCCGCTTCCCGCTACACGCTGTTTCCCGCTACACGCATCACCGCTACAAAGCGCACGCTGAGCTTATAAAAAATTACATTAACGCGCCAAAAAAAACGTAGGCAATTAAAATGTCACGACTCGCTACCTTCGGGACACCCAGCGTGCGCCTCGCGGGTAGGTACCGCGTCACCGGGTCCAGTATCGACAACACTAGTTCTAGTACTAATTAAAGACGAGGTACGGCCGCGCGCTCCGATCGTTACGAAATTGTGATCTAGTTTTTTCAGCGAGTCTCGCTTCTGACAATTTTTTAATGATTTCTGCCTCGCGCGGCGCGGCGCGGCGCGGCGCGGCGCGGCGGGGCGGGGGCACCGCGTTGCGCAACACTGTCGTCTGCTCGCTATCTCGGCCCGGTTAATGATTGATTCTAACCCGCTGCGAGCGGCGCGCGCCAGCGTGCCTGATTGATCGCGTCGATTAGGGATACAGTGAAGTGGCGTAGGAAAAATTCCGCGATTTCTAAGTACACACGCACGTTAAATGGCGCGATGATAATACATCAAGTCGGAGTCGGAAAATAGTTAGATTGGGAGAAAAACAAACTTTGTTACTTCTACGTGAGTTTAAGGGGGTCACACAATTTAGGTAGAAATTACCAATAAATGATTTATTTCTTAATTGAAACTGTCTAGTTACGTCTATTTCCGTAGAACTTCGTCTGTTCCAGGTAGAAAAGAAGATGATGTCCTTATTAAGAAATGAAAAGTGCACAATGTAGCAATTTAGAATGGGAAAAACCGTTTTTTTATAATATTGGGAGCAGTTTGACAAAAAAAAATGGTAAAAAATTTTTTTAATCGATTGTTTTTAAAAAATGGTTTTTCATTAAAAATTATTATGCTACATTATAGATATTTAATTTATAAACAAGTATATTATGATCTTTTCTATGTGTCACGGAGGATAAGATTGACGGAAATAAAAATGATGCGTCTATTTCTAATATTTTCTAATACAATAATAGTTTAATATGCATCCTAATATGTGCTAATAAAAAAAGAAAAAAATTAATCTCTTTTTGTAAAAAATCTCCTAATTTCTATTCAAATTTTTTTTCCCGGAGGAGTGTAACAACTCAATTATATTTTTATATTTTACTACGAGTTTGTCAGAATTTCTTATTGATAGGTGAATTATTATGTTTAACATTCATGGTCATGAATAATCTTTGTTCTACTTTAATGTTAACGAATCACTTAAACGCCAAGTCTATCAATAACATACGGAAATGGTTGTTTATAAATATAATAAAATGGTGACAAAGACGTTTTATTTCATAAATATTACAATGTTTTTGGTGATAATGGTGAATTTTTGATAGAGATTTTATCATTCAATTTTGTCGTGCTTAACGTTGTCACAGGTTATGTAAATTATTAGCAATTGACAGGTTACGTTAATTATGAGCAGTTGTTAGCATTAATAATAACCAATATACTACATAGTTGAATAAACACAGTAGTAAATATTTTTGCTGTTCAATATTTAATGTCATTATTCAATGAATAGTAGGTATATGATATTTGTTAATAAATATTTTTTTGAATTAATTAAAATGAGAGATTTGTAAAAATAAGAATTGAAATGATTGGACTGAAGATGATTAAACAGTAATCACTAAAATCATTCATGAAAACATGACGAACAGGGTGCAATAGATTGATAAACTAAGATAGAGAGCACTCTGTCTTAAATATGTCTTAAAAATCTAGGACAGAAAAAATTGTTGGTAATAGGCGTAAAGATCAATAAAGGAAAATTCTTGAGGAGGCCAAGATCTACGTAGAGCCAATAGTGATGATTATGAAGATTTTTTTAAAATCTCAAAATACAAAATTTCTTCTATAAAGGTAACAATTACACATGTAACTGATATTCTTAAATCGTTATCCAACATCGGTAAAAGAAAGATCAAAATAATATAACAAATCTAATAAAGATAAATATTCCTTATGACTTTTGAATCGAGTCTTTTGAGTCGCCATTGAATATTAAAATATTACAATGAACTGAAAGATAAAAATTAAAAGTAACTAAAAAAATTTTTTCACCATTCTCACTATTCAAAACATCGTTCCCTCCCACGTCACGTTATACAAATATATTTTAAGGATTGATTGCTTAATTTAAAAACGCGAGCGTAAAATGAAAATATGGCTCTGATGGATTTTCAAACCACGCCCATGATTCTGTGTGGACCACAGATGATCGACTCGAACTACCACGCCTTTATGAAGGAAAAATGAACTTCCCGAGAAGTTTTGGCATTTGTTAGTCTTTATTTAGCAGTCCTTGTTTAAGCGTCACGAGTTTGTAGAGCATTAAGCATTCGACGTGAATCGAATTCAGCTAGTTTTGGAAAAAAAAACTTTAAAATTATTAAAAAATAATTAATTGTAAAATGGTTAAAAATATTTAATGCACGAAAGTTATTTGACAAGTAAAGATTTTTAGCATGAAATATTTAAAAACATATTTTACTATTCATTTTTATTTAATACATGGTGGGTAGGTAAATAACATAATATATTTGGCTGGTTTAAAATATAAGTAATCAAAGTAGCATTTTTGGCAAAACTAAGCTAAGTCACTTTCTGGACTCCTTGAGTGTGAATTAAGTTTGTACGAAAGTAATCCAAGTGCAATTCAGTACTTTCTTGAACAAACTTTTTTTTTGACATTTCTGTTTTGTGTTAAATTTTTTTTTTACTGCAATTGTAATCAAAATTAATTAAATGCTACTTGGATCACTTCATCGTTAATTAAGCCTAAGTTATGTTTATATCTATCATTTATCAAACATCTTTTAAACATATATTAGACACAATTAAAATATACACAAAAACGCGTTTTATTCATCATCTCAACATTAACAAATGCTACTTGGATTACTTCTGTTTTGAACCAGCCATTTATAAAGTGATAAAAAACTAAAGTAGGTATACCTTCATAAATGTACATTATATAACTCTTCTAGAGACTATGAGTGTAGAAGAAAGTTTAAATAAAATGAGTTTGTAACAATTTTAAAATATGAATAATATATTCCAAGCAATGGTAAGTTTGTCTCTTTATTTTAATGATCCATTAAGAACATAATTTTTAATTAAACTTACAGAAACACACGATGACGATTTTCTAACCGAATGACGTCATTCTGTCGTTAGATGTTTCCTTGCATCGCCGCAGCCAACAGGTTATCAGTTTCGCCCGCGCCTATGCGGTTTATGATTGATAGCGCTGGGCTGCGCATAAACCAGGTATCGGTCTGTATTTCGCAACTTCCCAAAAGCAAAAAGCATGCAAGGCTCTTATATAACACCACTTTGCACTTGTCTTCTTTGAAGGAATCCATTTTCGCAATTTACGCTGACCGCGCCTGATGACGAAACTGTAGAGAAAGATTGATTTCAATTTTAATGATTTGATGGGGACTGATTTTTATTGCAGGCTACAAATCGGTTCACTCGGATGACGCGGATGTATGACATATGAAATGAGTACGTACCTACATCTAATATATTAAATACCCGCGTACGGTGTATTTATTTATTTTTTAACATAACATTACATTAAATTACATTACAAATACAATTATACAATAATAATTTATCATATAATCATATAATAAAATATGTAACTACTCAACTAGGCACAATTCTCATTAGTATATATACTTAATTAATAATTTAGAGTTCAAGTAAATAAGTACATTATAAAAGTTTAAATTAGATTATTCTTAGCTATTCTTTTAGATTTACGAAAAATGAATCTCATCAGGATAAAGAGTACAGTCTCTATTATCTGCTTATTTGGTATGTACCTTATAGGTTTATTTTGAAACTATATAATTAGAAACTTGCATATTCATTCATTAATATATTGAGAAGGGTACTAATTATAGCTAGACCGCATTCGAAAGAATGTGCGCAAAAAATGTGTGTGTTACGATGCAAAAAAAGAACACAAAATAAGTTTTTCTAGTAAGTAACCCTCTTTAAAACAATTGTTTATTTATTTGGAAAATCATATTGAGGCTTATAATACGGGCTTGCCAGGCAACTTTACCCCCGCTTTCTTCTTACCGGACAAAGCTAGGAATGGCCTTTTGATTGTGGTCGACCTATAAGTAAGTTTCTAAGGGTATGTTCATTCTTTAACAAAATTTGTTTATGATCGGACGATATATTATAATAGATACATGAAATAAGAAAATGGGACAATATTTTGTTATATTTGTATTCAAAGACACTTTACCACTAATAAAGAATGTGTTGGAAATACTCGATATCATACATACCTACTTGTGATATATTTTTTAATAGGTGTTTCATAAAATTCTAAATATTTATTTTAATCTCACTACTCAGAAGGATCAAAAAAATTTGGCACCCTACCTACCTACAATTTTGTATAAAAAAGATAGCAGCTTTTAAGTCTTGGTCAATGAAGAAATTAACTAAATAGAATAGAAAAAATAATTAGGTACACAGTTTTTAATTAATTGTGATACGGATCCCATGGGAAATTAAATGTTATTTATATTATTAGTAAATAGTCATATGACTATGTATAGTAAGTAAATTATGAGTAAATTTCACAAAAAAATAGATCAAGAATGCAGATTTAAAAAAAAATGAGTGCATGTACTCATGCACGCGTATAAGAAGTTATAGTTATTAGGCATAGGTATATAAAATAAACAGTTCATCACTTCTCACAGCACAACAGTCAAAGTACAAATATTTGAACGTGAGGAAACGCGAAAGGAACCAACCGCAAGAACTGACAACTAAAGAAAGATCCGCAGATTACTGACTCCTTTTCTACTTCGGAAAAGAGATGGAAATCATTTAGCGCAGCGGCGATATCTTTCAAAATTAACTGATACCAAGATTAAAAACCGTGCATAGGATTTTTTTTCAATAACTTAATGGTATAAAAATGCGCACGTATTCGTCGCATAACTAAAATTTCATTCAGACGCCCCTAAAGAAGTATAATTTCAAAAAAACACAATCAATGTTCGAAGCATTTGCACAATTTTCTGAATATGATATTCTTGAGTGGCTAAATAACGTATTAATTATTAAAAATATTTCATTTGTAAAGTAACAATCTGCCGCAGAAATATCTAGTATAAGTCAAGTCCATTAGGAGAAACGTGTAAGTATTCTTTGAAAATAGTGAGCTTTTTTGTAATATGTAAAAAGATACTGTAAAGGTATTCATAAGCCCGAATATATTTCCGGAAAACACTTATAATAAGATTTGTGACTTAATTTATGACTAAGCAGTTAACGTCTTCCTCATTTGAGTTTAACAATCACTCATACGCTATAATACTACAATAAGAATACAACGCTCTGACGATAAATTATTATAGATATTGAATAATATTAACATTTTTATCTCTACCTGAGTTATGGCAGATATGGAAATAAAAACAAATGTTTTTTATGAGGACATTATCAATCTAAATATTTTACATTCAACAGCATGTATTTTTCGTATTTCTGCACGATTCTAAGAAACAATTCTGTTCAAACACTAATGAAAGGTAATACAAATAAAGAAGATGATAGCTACAGCTATACAATAAATGAGATAGAGACAGCATTAATAATTCTTGGTAATAATTATATTCAAACACTAATACTATTTTCAAAATGCGGGGATTCCAAATTGGTGGTGTTGGTGGTCTCAGATGCCCTGGTGATTTGATCCATATTTCTAGTAGGTATGTCTATAAAAAAGTAACCCATATAAACCAAGTTTTTATTATACTCCCTTTCTCATTTACTAGTGGAAACTTGTTTGGCGCTTAACCTACGCGTCGGGCTTCGGTCGGGCGACACTACGAAAGGGAGTAATAAAAAATTTCCGAAAATCCAAAATTATACTATAATCAGGTTTCGCGTCTACCAGACGCGTTGAAATATTTTCACACATCTTAATAGTTTGTATGAAAAAACCATTCAAAATTTGAAAAATCCAAAAATGTATTAATTTTTTTAACGAAAATTTGATAGATCTTCTTGATCGTCGCCACGAGTCTGCTTACAGAGTTTCAGCTCGATTGGATCACGGAAAATGGTTAAAAATCGATCCAAACTTTTTTTTTCAGATAAGCAGACAAGACGACGAGTAGACAAGCAGATGCTACGAGTTAAAAGAAAGGGAGTAAAAAAGATAAAAAAATTATGGCTTAATCATATATGTGGTAGAGGAGTTCTATAAACTTACCTCCGTAACAATAAATATAGAGACACTTGATGTTATAACATGTGTCGCGTTGACTACCTCTAGCGTCAACAGTTCCTACTCTTTGATGACGCCATGGAGTACCTACTCCACCCCTTATTTAATTAACAGTATGCATTGCAAATACAATTTATAAATTTTGCACATGCTCAAGGTTCTTTAAAGCGCGTGGCTCGTGTATCTGTTGTTTTTTAATTCTCTTGGATGTCTCAGCGAAATACGAGATGTGAATTATGTGGACATATTTCTAATACGCAATGATTACTCTTTCGATCGATTCTGTTCATGCCAATATTTGGTGGGCGATCGGGTTTCAGTCTTCACCTATCGTTCAGTGTAAATGTGGTCCGGGATGCTGGAGGCTGGTGAGTGAGAGCGCATTCCTTAACGTCGCGAGTAAACCTTATATAATCCATGTTTGGTCTTAGCACCTACCATCTTATTGCAACTATTCTATCAATTGAGATGCGGAGAAACAAAATCGCCTCTATGCAATTGACGAAATTGAGATGCACCGAAATCTAGTCAGATTGGAGATTTTCAAATTGTTAAGCTCTTGAACAAAATACTTCTAAAACACATTTACCTATATTTCGTTTGGTATTCACCACTATATTCGTAAATCTAGATTACTATTGACACTAACGTCACGATCCCCTTCTTTCCTCTTCGTTCTACCCACCTCACCACAGTTCAAAACCCACAGCTCGACTTGTGATACCGTTTTCACCGCTCCTTTCAATTACTACAAAAAAGGAAACATGAAAATGGCGTCGTTAATTCGTATATTTTGATCTAGTCTCCGGTCTCGTGATCTCGACGAAGAAGAAAATTGCGTCACGTAAGGCGAGCTTCCTACACCTCCCATATCGTATACAGTCCACGCAATATCGTTCCCATTTATACT